>WBNO01004119.1:0-47326 GCA_013400575.1 Peucedramus taeniatus
GGAGACAAAGAGAACTCCCAGAATATGGTTCCATAAGATGCAGTCCCATTTGGACTTGTCTCCCTGCTGCCAGGGCTAGGAGTTTTTACTTGTCTCTGTTCTTACCTCCCTGGTCTCAGAACATTTGCTCCTGACCCTTATGCCAATCTTGTCATCTTTCAGATTATTGTGATCTTTTCTGGCATGCCAATTTGACCAAAACCAACCAAACAGAAGTATTTTGTGCCATTCTGCAGTCTTGTTGAATTAAAATGACTTGGTCACAGATTTGATGGGCTTTAAAACTGTCAGAGAAGGTAATGGCTATACAACCCAAAAGTGGAGAGCATAAGGGAGCAGTGAAGAGCAAGAGTAATGAGGCTGCAGGTCTTTGGCAGCAGCAAACTAGCACAGCTTAACAGTCCAAGGAATCATACTGACAAGTCTCTTTTTTGGTTCTTGTCATAAATTCATGAACTACTGATTGTGTTTGGAAGGCTGAGAAGTAGGGCACACTTGAAAGCCTAGTCAGCTTTGTTCTGTTCTAGCAGTTGGCAGTTAGTTATGCACAAACATATGAATTATATGACTTCCCTGAAAAAAATTACTGCAATGTTTGCAAATATTAAGTAATGTGACTGACACAGTGTAAAGAACTACAGCACTGCAAATTCTCAACCGTTTTTTCAGCCTGCACAATGTTGAGTTTTGACTTTGCTGTTTGTATTCCCAGGACTGAGAAGCGTCCCAGCAGATTTCATGGACATGAATTTGGTTGAGCATAATCCTCTGCAGTCTTCAGCTGTCACCCGTTGGTTCTTCAGAGGATACATTTGCCATAGTTATCCATTGCATTTGTCCTGGCTGAGGAGAGTTTCTTTCTTCCGTAGTAGCAAGGGCTTCTGTCATTTATGTCTAGCAGGGCATCTCATCATACTAGTAATACTGAAATGGCTAAAAAAACTTATACACACTGCCATGGCTTGTATGCTTTGCTTACAGTTCCCTCCAGAAAAATCAACTCCAGATTATGCTAATTAGACAAAGAAAACCTTACACCCATGAAGAAAAAATACTTCTGGAAGAAAGCTTTAAAATGTATGGAGCAGTTTTTTGAGGGGTTTGTGAAACAGTCGCCACCGTCTCAGATGAATTTAGGAATGAGAGTCTTGTGACATCAGGAGAATAGTTTGTGCATTGGGGTTTTTTTCCTGTAAATAATTAGAGAGGAGCTGAAATGAAATGTGGTTCTGAGTTTGTGGTATGTGATTGTGAGTCCTGTGGAGTGGAGAAAATAATTGTATAGTTTTGTGATTGATGTCCTGTTTTTCAGAATGTCAGTTTTTAGAAGTCTCAACCTATTTTTGTGGTCAGAAAAAAAAGTCAGAAGATCCTTATCCCCTTCACCCCCACATACCTATGAGTAACATAGTGACACAGCTAAGCAGGTTATATCATTTGGGATGATTTAAAAAAAGCTTTTAAAATCATGCCTGACACGCATCCAGTTAATCTTGCAAAATAGAGTTGAAAAGAGCCTAAGGAGAATGGCCACATGAAAGAAGCTAGCACATGTATCTTTGTTACATAATGTTGTAAGATTTTGCTTTCTTGAACTCACAAAGCCTATGGCTCAGTCATTTAAAGAAGACAGTCTTGGTCCCATTATAATCTCTGAAGACTGTTGAATTAGAATGCTAACATTTTGGCGGCATTTTTAGATGAGAGGTTTAGATGAATAGCTGTATTCTCATTTTCTTTAGGTGATATTTCTAAATTGAATTCAGCATGTCTTGGGAGTATTAAAATAAGTGAAGAAGAAGTTAGTCTTCCTTTAGAGTATTGTAAATGTGGCTTAAGAATAACTTGCTTTGGAGTACTAAACAAGTGTCATTTTGTGTGAATTTAAACATCAGATGAGATGTAAATTGTGGAACATTGTGACTTCAGTTTAATTTGGGATTAATTAATTTAGCTTTGGTTCAGTCACCTCTTTGAAGTGACAGTGTCATCTACATGCCAGAACCCATGAACATTTATTATTAATACTATGTTTTTCATAGTGAAGTAGTGGCAAGAATTGACATTAAAAATAACATGGTAAAAAACACGGGGGTTAAAATGAGACCAGAATGCAAGAGTCTGAGCCAACAAGGACACAGTTTCAAGGGGGTTGGAGGAATCTTATTAGAGAACTAAAATAGCAGCAGTGTTTTTAATTTCACAGGGAATATAACCACCGTTTAAAGTGAGGACAGGCATATTTACTTTTAAGACAATGAAAGCTGAAGTCTTAGCTGTGAATGGGTGATAAGAAATTACTGTCTTGTTAGCATGCTTCTGGCTGTCCTGTGAGATCTGTTAACAATCCCTGGAATTCTAGGAATTTCTTTACTCTTCATTTGTTATGCTTGAAGGTTTCTAAACATCTAAAAAACTACTAACTTAAGGTAACTCCTTTTTTCTCATGCTATTATGTCATATTTTCATTGCATCTTTTAGGCATCTATGTTATCCACTCAAATCTATATATAAAATAAACGGGTTTTGTCACAGGGATTAATGGTGCTAAATATGTGATTAGAACTGAGTATTCAAATGTATGCATAGTTGTAGCCTGTTAATCACCGCTGGGGCGGTGTATCTGCACTGTTTTGGGGTGGTGTGGCTGTCAGACCATTTAACGCTGTAGTGTTGGATATTTCTGTGAGCTCTTTTTCGAAACAGCTTTGGGGTTTTTTTCAGGTTTTCACTAATTGTTGCAGAGACTGCCCTCTGCTGTGCTCCTCACCACAGTTTAGGACTTGTCAGCATAACTGTGTTGAAGCTTTACCGAGGATACAAAATATGAACAGAACCTAGAACATAAATACTATGTTACAGAACTGTAAAATAGGCGGCTTAACTGACCTCAGCACGTCTTTTAACCTTTTTGTCTAGCTATGACTTTTAGCAATAATCTTCTTGAAACCGACTCTGGTTTGTTTCTGTTGTCATTTCCTCTCACCCCAGCTGTAACTTTATTCTCCTTCCTGTCCATTTTTCATTTGATTTAAAAAGCAGAAATTAATGATGTGTAAGTGGTAGTGTATACTTAAAGGGAATTGTGGTATATAATATGTTTATTCTTAGTGTTTTCAACAGTTGTTTCAAATCTCAGTCAACTTAGGAAGCACTTTGTGTAACTGAAAAGAAAAAATGTTGATAAATGCAGTAGAAAGACATGTTACACCTAGAGAAAGCTTCGTGTGGAGTGGTTCCATGCTATCGTGTGTGGCTTGACCTGTGCTATCAATTTTAGCTGATAAAAGGAGCTCACTGTTGCTATGCTAACCAAGAAAGGTTGCTGCTGATAGAACACGCAGCATTTGTCTTTCACAGTGAGATGGGCAGAAATTTAAATAAGCCTTAATTGTTCCTCCCTCTTCATACAACTGCTGCAGAGGTATCTTGCATATATTTTACTGCAAAGGTGCCCCTTTGCCGTTGCTGAAAAGAGGTCTGAGTGATGTGGCTGCTGATTGAAATTATGTACGTCTCTTATTGGTGCCTGTTTTTCATGGAAAACACTTTGTTCATATCTGTTTTGTAGGGAGTTGCCTTGTGCCTTTTGAAGTTGATAGTGTAGGCCCATTCTCGAGCCATGACTTTTTTGATTGGTGACATTGCATTGACAGATAAACAAGCCTAATAAAATCTGATGTCTTAAATAGACCACAGTTCTTAGCTGCAATACCAATGTGATATAAAAATGTGCTTATAATGTCCCAAGTCTGCAGGCTGAGCAATTTGTTTATATCATTTATAAAACTGGAATCTAACCTTAGCACTTGAATTTTCAGTTTAATCAATTTTTGGTTTCATTTCAATTTCTCTGTGCTTTAATGCTGCAAATTACCATTGCTATTGTTCTGGTACAAATGTAACTTAGAAACTGCGAACAATGAAAATAATGATTGATTTGAGGGTTTAGCCCTTTTTGCTGTTGATCCACATATCTTGCACATTTAAGTGAGCGTGGAATGCTAAAACCTCTTGGCATGTCTGAGAGCCCTTTGAAATTCACATGTTGTACTGAGTTACTGTGCTTGACAGGTGTTATAATGAACTCTGTTTTGAAATTATTAAAACAAGTGTCAGCTGGATATTAAAGGAAGTTTGCTTCCAATACTATAGTCTGTGCTAGAATATCTAATTAGAGGAAAGAATAGTTTAAATAATAATACGGGACTGAAAAAAGAAACCATGCTAGAAGTAATTTTCTTGAAAATGTTACAAAGCTAGTGTAAAGATTTTTTTTTTTATTACAGTTTTTTTTTTATATAAATTAAAGGCAAGAGGCATCAAGTTGTCATAAATTTTGTAGCTTTTATTTATTTTTGCAAAACATCAGTACATTCCAGGCTATATCAGTTATTTCAGGTACTATTAAGAGTCATAGGAAATATCTGTGAAGTATTTTCTGTCATAAACTCTAATCTTTAACTCTCATCAAGTAGTGGTAGTTAATTTTATGCTGTTCAACATGATTTGTGTTGTGTTTTCCTTTATGTAATTGCTTCCCAAGTCTCCTAATCTTGCAGATTCACTGAAATCTCGTTGAAGTAAAAATGGTGCATAGGCGATAATGCAAGGAAAGCTGGGAATTAGTTTCTGTTTTCCTACACTGAGCTTCCATTCGTAGAATTATTGAAGTGTTTTTCTTCATTACTTTGTGATTTTTATGGCTTAGGTTTTGCTTGCCTAGAATCTGAAGTACTGAGTAAAAATACCAGAAGATACACTATTATGTGAGCCATTAATAATACATGGCAGAGATCTGTAGTTTTATGCTCATATTTTATTAGTAGTTCAGATATCGGAAAGCATCTTGTTTGTGATTTTAATCTAATTTCTAATCACTTCAGCAACCTAGAATTCATCTTCCAATTGTTTTTAATTAATATTTTAATATACCATGTCTCTTGTAGTATATGGCTTTAAGCTGATGATAAATCCTTGCACTGTGCTAATGTTTAACATCTATTTCTTGTGTCCATATTAAAATTACAAATATAAGTTGGGCTTTTATACTCTAATCTGTGCCAAAACTAATGAAATTTCACTGGAGGTAAGCACTGCAGTCATTCAGATTTTGCAGCTTTAATGAATTTTAAAAAGGGAACTATCAGGTCTAATCATCCTTCTAGCACTGAAAGAATTTTAAACACTGCTGAAATGTAACACGCAACCTCAGCCTCCAGAAAATGTCATTTTTGCTCTTTGGAAGTTGCTGAAGCAAAACAAATTTAATTTTACTGTACAGAATTTAGTTGTTAAAGCAATTAGGATTGCTATGCACACCACCCACAGTCCCCAGGAAGCAAGTGAAAACTTAAACCACCTTATAGCACTTCTATTTCAGTCTCTGTCAGTATATATTTTATTCTAGCATCTGCCTTGCACACCAAGATGATTACATTTATGTATGTTTATTCTTTTACAGAGCTTTTGGGGTCTGTGCTTTGTTTAGTGTAGTCAGGATGTTTAAAAGATGATAGAAGCCCGACATTGTTAGCTGTGAAGAATGAAGAATGGTGGCTTGTAAAATACAGTATTTTTGAGAATAGTAAGTATAGTTACCAATTCAGTACTTGTGTTTTTTCTTTAATTTTGCTGTTATGAACTTGCATCAGAAATATGATTTGTTTGCTGTTCATAATTGCATCCCAGTCAGAATTTTATATGATGCCTGATGGCGACCAGAGTGAATGAAGTGCTGTTTTTTAATAGCTATACTAACATTATCAGTTTTTAGAAATCTTCCTCTGGAGGCCAAAAATAAAAATAATCTCTTAAGAAGAGACCTTCACGTACACTCTCCAGGATTGTGTTGGTAAGACTTGTGATACAAAGTTGGACTGAAAGAGTCATAAATCTGCTTTATTTTGGAAAGCTCTACGTGTCATGTGGAAACACTAAGATTCCCCAGTTAGATATCAGCAGTTCAAAGCAAAATGTTCAAAGCCATGATTTAACCCTATTACACTTTGAGCAATCAAGCTGTGTAACAGACACTTGCACATATCTAGGAAGTATAGGAACTGCTACTACCAGGTTCTGAAGGGGAAATTAATTCTCTTAATTACAAATGTTATTATATAGATTGTATATGTGAAGTAATAAAAATTATTGTTATTAAGTAAGTCTGCAAATTTTTCTCCATAGAACTAAATATCAGTTTGGCAAAATAAGCTTCCCTTGGACTGAAAATCTGTTTTATTGGATAATTTGCAGAGAACAGACTTAGTGTAACAACATTCCCTTATTGTTGCTGTGACAGAATTTTTTAAATTGCAAAAGAAACCTTCAGAAAGAAAAACCAAGAAACCAGTTTCTGAAATTATTCATTTTACGACTTATGATGCCATGCATATTGGTTAAAATAAAATTTTCTGTTCCTAGTACCTCCCTTAAGCTGAATCGTATTTTTAATCTCAACTATGCCGCTCCTTAATTTGAGAACCAAATGAAAGGTTTTATCAGTGTAATATTTTACATTTTGCATCCTTAGGACAATTGTGGAGAGGGACTTGGGAGCTGATCTGGTTACTTTTTTTTCCTAACGTGTTTATTTCATTTATCACAGTTGGGCAATAGCATTTTTCCAAAACAGTTGGAGATGAGGATTTGTGATGTCTGATGCAGACCTGAGACAACAGGAAGAAGAGGGGCTTAGATTTGGAAGGGGTCACTCATTATCAGAAGTTCTTTGATTAAAGGAAGTTGTTCAGCATTCCAGACTTGCGACATGATTATGCTTTTATGGATTAGTAGCTAGTTATATCTAGGGGTCAGGTTTTTGTGTATTTGGTTTCATGTTTCCATAAGGTCAAATTTTAGGTTGCCTGATAACATGGTATTTTGTATCATCTTTTGTGTAATCTGAGCGTGATTCTTTTGCTGTACTGTTCATTGCTGGTTTTAGAAGTATCTAGCTTTCTGGGACACCAGAAATACTTTTTATTTAAAATTCAAAAATTCTTAAATTGTCATTGTGGTTTTCTGACTGTTGCTGTTAAAGTGTGACTGCAAGAGAGCTCTGATTTTCTGTAGCTTTTGTTTCTTTTTTACTTGATTGACTGAGATCTTGAATACTGAAAGTAGGCAGCTGTTATCACAGGTGACTTAAATGTCTTGGTACACTGTTCCAAGAATTTAGATGCCCTTTGTGTCTTGCACACACTTTATATTGAAAGAGTGAGCAGTGTTACTAAGGTTGCCTGTTACTCCAGACTATATTTGTTTCCCTTGCCTTCAGTTCACATTATTAAACTAAAGAGATTTTAAATCTTCTCAGTCTATATACAGATACGAGTTTTTGGTGGGCCATTTTTGTAGCTGGCACATGAAATTTGATGGAGGATATGTAGCTAATCCCACTGTAAATATTCTTGACCAGTTTTTAAGCATTGGCCATCAACTGAATTTTCTGATAATTCTTTCTGATTAAGATTCTTTTGAGAGTGTGACATCACGTAGCTTACAAGCGATTTAGTGTAAAATTGTATTTTACTTCTTGCAGGTACTCACACCCTGTTTTTCCACTTTTTTAGTGCTGATTAAATGAATATTATTCATCCCCTCAGCACCTTATTCATTGTTTCAGCACCTGTTGGTTGTACTCCATAGACTCAGGAATGTGAGTTTTCTTTCAGCTTGTCAGAGTTGAAAAGAGATGAATGTAGCTTTGAAAAGGCTCAGTGTTCAGACAAGCTATGGCCAATACAATTTGAATTTAAAAGAATTTGAATTATCTTCTGTCCACAGTTAAAATAGTGGTCTTTGCAATTTTATTGTTCCTAATGAGGCTTCCTTTTTGGGGATTGGTATTTCTGTACAAAGAATTTGCCTTTTCAGAAGGGGAATGTAGCATTCTGAGGATCATTTTGCTAAATTTTTATCCACCTTTCTCTGAAATTCACAGAACTTTTTTTTAAAGTGGTGCTTTATATAACCCTGTCTAAATGCTAATTTTATGTGGCTTTATTCTTTGAAAAGCTATTCTAAGTTGGGCACTAACTGGAGGATTTACTGGCGCCGAGTAATTGTTGGGTACTTGCAGTGCTAGCCCCAGTATCATGCAGATTTTGATCAGCTTTTTTTGCCTAGTTTTTTTTCTGAATGTGTGAATGCTGAGTATTGGATGTTGAGTGTATCAGTGGAGTGCAATTAAGTGACTTATAAGGGCAAAAAAAGAATTTTTACTACCACAGAAATGCTTTAATTTAATTTTCTTATCAGGAAGATTTTAGTAATAACTATTTTAGTAGCAGGGGCTAGAGAGGAAACAAGTAATGGAAATAATTTTGTTGTTCCTGTATGCTGTGGGCTACTCCTCATGAAAATGAAAAGCTCTACGTATTTAGAATTGCAAGCTGGGAAAAACTTGTGTAGGAGTTTCTATTGCTGCTCCTCCCAAACAGAACTATAGATGTTTAATTTTCAACTTAATTACAGCATAAACATCCTCCCTTCCTCCTCCAAACACAAACATGTGGTATAAGAATGTAGGTGATTTTGGGTTTTGGTTCTTTAAGGGTTTTTTCTGTCTTGGTGCTTCCAGTGTGTAATAAAACTTAGAGATGTTTCCTGTTATTTCATTTCAGTAACTTTTTAAAAAAGTGATAAAATGTAACTTGAAAAATTAAGTATATTGGTGATATGGTACACAATTGTTTGTTAATTTTATGACCTTTTAATTGGACAGATTTCAGATAACGATCCCTGACAGAAAGGCAGTGTGGTATAAAACACACTGTTAGATGTATTATATTTAGGAGATGAGTGGTTATATTTATCAGGACACCTAAGCTCTTTAGCCTGAATCATCAGGAATAAGAAACCAGATTAAGATGTGTGTAGTATAGTGGAATGTCATACTTGACTGTGGAAATTAATTATTATTCTCTGTCAAATCTGTATGTCTGTACTCCCACACAAGGATTTTAACTCTTGTATTAAATCCTTCCTGCTTTAATGCATACCTATAAGGAAGTATTAAGAGTAGCTGCTAACCAGAATTGTCCAAACCCTTATCCTAGGACTTTATATGTACTTGTAATTGTGTAAGTGCAGCTCCTGTCTGCTTTAGATAGTATCTTTTGGATGAACTCTATGTCAGACTTGTCTTCTCTGAATCCAGGAAGCAATGTTTACATAAAATGCCTCAATTTATAAACAATAAATGCAAATATCTTTACTTGTGTTCAGCATACTCAACTTCTTATGAACATGTTGTTTATAGCAAGTTTTTCATATTTAGTGTCTGCAGGATTGTAAGCATGGTTTGTGTTGTAATTTTTAAGAATGAAAGTACAAATTAAAACTTGAGTGAGAACTCTCTGAAAACAGCTTATTTGCAATTGTGTTAAGTATAGAATCACCACGGTTTTCACTGGGGAATAAAAGAAATTTTAACATTACTTTGACCAGTGCTCCTTTTCTGACATTGGCACCTGAAGTCTACCAAAATATGTTAAACAGATTTGTGAGGATTCTGTAGTTCTTAGTAGGGGAAGAACCACTATGTAAATTTGGACGCAAGGTTCCATTGTTCTGATGCCTGGGGACCTTAAGTATTTATTCTTATTGGTCCAGTTACTCACTAATTTCTTTTTTTTTTTTTAATATCTGTCATTAGATTTTCCTCCTGGATGCCTCTTCAAGTGTCTTGTGATGGAAGGGAAATATTTTTGAATCTATAATGGATTTTACACAATATCATAACACAAACTGGCCTAATAGCAGCATTTTGGTTTGAAGAGCATAAGCATAATTACAAATAATCATGACAACTTCTCATATGAATGGACATATCACAGAAGACTCTGACAATGAAGCAAAAAATGTGGATCTTGTGTCTCCTGAGGAACCTCAGAAGCACAGAGAAATGGCTGTTGATTGCCCTGGGGACTTGGGCTCCAGGATGATGCCCATGCGGCGCAGTGCTCAACTGGAGAGAATCCGGCAGCAACAGGAGGACATAAGGCGCAGACGAGAAGAAGAGGGAAGGAAACAAGAACTGGACCTTACTGCTTCCATGAGACTAAAGAAACTAGCACAAATTCCTCCTAAAACTGGAATAGATAATCCAATATTTGACACAGAAGAAGGGATTGTTTTGGAGAGTCCTCATTACACTGTGAAAACACTAGGTAGGTAAAATGCAGTGAGTGGGCTAACGGAATAAAGATTTATTTGATAATAATGTTCTTTTAGGTCACTGGAAACCTAATTTAGCTAATTTTCCATTAACAGATTTATAGTCTTCTTGTCCTTCATATTTGTGGTGGTTTGGGGTATTTTTATTTAGCCAAAAGTCAGGCTATGTGCCTCAGCAAGTGGCTTTTCAAAACTGACCCGTTTGGGGAACAGTTAAATACCTTGTGGATTATAATTCAGTCAATGTCTCTGTCTTCTTAAGGCTGGGGAAAGCCATGTAAGTAATACCCAATTTTATGATGTTTGATGAACTGTAGACCAGAATAAGGAATGAGTAAATGCAGATTGTCATTTAAAATAAAAAAAGCTGCTAATACTTTATGAGAAACATGCTAGTGCTTTTTTCCCATTCTGTCTTGCATTATCAATTGCCACCTGATAAAAATGTCACACCAATACATCTCTTAAAGTATTGGTATTGATAATGAAAATCTGCTTAGGCATTGATGAAAATGTGATGTTAATGATTTTTGAAGAAATAAATGCTGAATTTTTTTTGTTTCATAGTTGTAATTGTTTTAACCATGGTTGTTTAGAGAAAGTTTCTAACTTTTCTTCCTGAAACATAAGTATTTTAAATAAAATGTGGTGCGTCACTGGAGTTAAAAAGATGCACTGGGAATCTGTGGGAGACCTGTTCAGATTTCAAAATCCATACCTGTGGCTTTCACTAATTTTACAATACATATCTATTCAGAGATCCAGATTGCTTTTTTTCTGGGCTGCACTAAAGTTTCTTGATATTTTTTTTTTCCCCCTATTGGCTGGTAGTTGAGAATAGAGAAGGAAGAATAGCTATGAAATTGTTAATTTCTTCTTTTTTACTTCATCTCTAGTATTTGTGTGCCTGAGCAGCAGTTCTGCTAAAGACATGCCTCTGCTCCGTAACCTCTAGTAATCCTTATTGTACAAATCCCTCTTCAGGAAAATTTAGATTGAAAGGGTCATCAGGAATTCATCCTGTTCAACCTCCTGTGGAGAGCAGGGTCAGTTAAAACAAGGCAGGTGTACCTTTTTTAGTGCAGGGCTTGTCAGCTGAAAGGTCTCTTTGTAAGAAGCACATTCTGTAGTTAACTTTATGAAGTGTTAGGTATTTGATTGTAAAATTCTCTCCTTAGAGGGAAAACAAAGCAGAAGATAAAAAAATGGATGTCAAACAGTAAAAGTATCTTCTGTTGGGAGTTGCTTAGCCACAGTGGCCAAAAGCTGTGAAGACTGCTGAAGGAATTGGAAATTGAAACTAGAGAAGGGAGGGAAGTGTGACTTGGAATTAGAAGCTGGGGCTAGGTTTCATGCTGGAGGTTCTGAGATCATGGAGGGAGGATTGGTGCAAAGCAATGAGCAAAGCAGCTACCCATGGAAGCTGGTAGGGATAAGAAGTGAGTAACATACATCAGTCTGACATACTTGAGAACCAGCTAGGAGCTGGTGTAGACTGAAGCTGTTTGAACAGGAGGAATAACAGTGAAGAAATTACTGTGATGATGAAGGGCAGGTTTTAAAATCACTCAGTGGGGAATTCAGAAGGATAGTGGCTGTGGGAGAAGCTGAGGGATTGTCAAAGTATTTGTGAAAAGCTGGAAGGAGGAAATTAGTTTTGGCTCACCAAGAATAGAAGATGGGAAATTGGCATTGAATGGAAGCTAGGATTCTTTGAATACTAGGTGTAAGAAGAGAAATGCCAAACATCGGGGACAAGAACATTATAGAGGGGTGTGTGTTTAGAAAGAGGTAAATGAGGAAATAATATATGGTATGAGGTGCATCTTGAAGAAAAATTGCTAGGAGGCTTTTTCCACTTCCGTAATCAAAATTTGGGTCTTGTCATTTAGACCAGTAAACCTAAGATTCAAGAGAGGATTTATAATTCAGCATTCCATAAGCCAGCAGTGCCCTTGTGGCCAAGAAGGCCAATGAGATCCTGCCTTAGGAAGAGCACTTCCAGCAGGTCAAGGGATGTGATTCTGCCCCTCTGCTCAGCCCTGGTGAGTCCTGACTGGAGTGCTGTGTCCGGTTCTGGGTTCCTCGGGACAGGAGAGAGATGGAGCTACTGGAGTGGATCCAGTGAAGGGCAACAAGAGAGTGTCTCTTCTGGGAATGGGTGAGGGAACTGGGCCTGTTCAGACTCCAGAAGAGATGACAGAGTGGGGATCTCAGCAATGTCTATCAGTATCTGAAGGGAAGGTGTCAGAGGATAGAGTCGGGCTCTTTTTGGTGGTGCCAAGCATTAGGACAAGAGGCAATGGGCAAAAACTGATGTGCAGGAAGTTCCACCTGAACATGAGGAAGTACGTCTTTATTGTGTGGGTGATTGAGCACTGGAACAGATTGTTCAGAGAGGCTGTGGAGCCTCCCTCACTGCAGATACTCAAGAACTGTTTGGATGCAATCCTGTGCAGTGTGCTCTAGGATGACCCAGTTTGAGCAGAGAGCTTGGACCAAATGACCCACTGTGGTTCCTTCCAACCTTACCCGCTATGTGATTCTGTGATTAAGAGTATTGCTTTTGATTATACACAGCTATGATGTTGAATTGTTGCAAACATAGGAAAAAATAGTTCTAAATAAAATACTGTGGTTTTTTTGGCCTATATAGTCCCTAAAGAATCTGTATTCAGTCACTAGTGTTGTCAAAAACAGAGTTAAAATTTAAATTCGATTAAGTGCTTCTGCAGTAACTTGAACTCTTATAAAATTTTCTTCTACTCTTAAGTATGTCCTTTTTCCATTTTCTGGGTTAATCTTTCTAACATTTGTAACACAGCATCTGGCTCTTCCCTGTTTCCACTTTGACTGTCCAGGTTAAAGTGCTTAGTCACATTCACAATATCTGAGATTAGTTAGGAAAACCCCAAATAAACCTGGACAGGTGCTAGTGAATTACAGAGATGTTCAACTATCCTTCTTTGGTATTTTTTTAATTCTGATTTTAATTTTGCTTGTGTGTGTGTTAATCCGTAGAGCTTCTCCTGAAGAAGATAGATCTTTTAAGTAAGAATATTGACTAATGTGTCTGTATTTTTAATTTGGAAACTATTTTGTAAGTGCCAGTGTCTAATTTGGCAGATCCAAGTCTTTAATGTTTTTATAATCTTAAAAGAAAGCAGACTAGATTAAAGTAGTTGGAATTTATGTATAAAAATAAAACAGGAGACTTAACCAAAAGAATGTTACAGGGCGTGTTTGTTATCAAAACAGTATATGATTTAGACAGCTGTTTAAATGGAAATAATAGTCTCTGCACCTAGCACATGTGCATATAAGCATTTACTGGCTTTTTCACAGCAATATACGCCCATAAAATGCAGACTTTTTGGTTTTCTATGGTTCATTCAGCTAATTTAGTTAAATGAGTGACTGGCATTTCATGGAAGTAAGTTTTTGAAGTAAGCCCTTTCTGGCTACAGTGATGACTATTTTTTAAAGCTGCCTATTTTTTGCTTCTATACCTTGGCCAAAACTTTATTTATAAATATGTTATAAATAAACTTTCTGAAATATTGTTTTATTCAAAATTACCTTTTCTAGCTATGTGATTCAAGTTATATTTGAAGCATTAAAGTGCTAGTACCAGTACAAAGATTACTCTATAGAAGAGTTTGGGAACGAAGACATTGGTGCTGACGTATAATAAAGCCTATCTTCTTAAGTTTGCTCTTCTTAACTTCTTGTTTAAGGTGATAAAAAACATCTATTTTCTTTTCTTCGTTTTCTGATCTAACATGTTAAGCTGTGACTGCACATCCTCCCCTGCAGTTGCATACTTCTGCCCTGGCAGTCTTTTGATTAATGTGTATATCTCACAGTGCTCAGTCACATTCCAGCCATTTCATAGTCTAATGGAAAAAGGCTGCAACACTTCGTGTAAAAGAGGACTTGACAAAACCCAGTATTTGATTGCTAATTGATCTGCAATTTAAAAATGGACTTGTTCTGCAAAAGAACCCTGACTTTTCTGTGAGTAAATGCAGATGTTGGTCTTATTGAACTTTTTTTCTTCAAGACAACCCTTTTTATAGGCAATATCTGGATTCTTTTGTTACCTGGTGCTTTTTGTATTGTTGTTACTTTAGAAAGACTGAAACCAACAAAAAAAAGAAAACTAAACCCTGCATCATAATCTCATCTGTGAGAAAGACTTCAGAAGCAGGAACCTAGAGAGAAATAGGCATGCATAAAGGCAGATTTGTGTGTGGTTTTATGTGTATGTTTTTTTATAAAACAAGTGGCTAGGAAATGGAGTGCTACCTTTTGAGGAATATTTCATTTCACTCCTTTGAAGCATTATTTCTGATTTATAATTGTGTTGAGATGGGTATTTCTTTGCTGTTTCGTGGTGGGGGTAAATCACTTTGTATAAAGCTTTGGTATCCAGCAGATGAAGCCTCAGTGTAGACAGGAATTATACAGGGAAGACAGCACTGTGATAGTTTGTAAGAAAAGGCAATACAGAAGGAGCTAGCAAGGGGCTAAAAAGAGAGTATGTAAAGACATCTAGGAACAGGATGTCTTTGTTATAGATACAGAGTAAGATGCCTGTCTTTCTGTATGAATTAATATCTTACTTGCAACATGTATTAGAATTGTGTGTGTTTATATACGTATGGATTTGGATTTTCAGATATGTAAGAGAGGGTTCAGAAATAATGGAGTAAAATAATTAGGAAGAGATAAAAGAAGCAAGGTTCTTGTCTAATATCTCACTGCTTTTTGAATCCAATAGCCATAACATATAGCAGACTTTGAGTTAGTGTGTTTTTTAATTGAGCAGGTGTCAGGAGCTATACAATAATATCTGTTTCACATAGGTTTTTTTTCTTTTTGCTTGAAAATAGTGCACTTCCTCAGACTTGGGAGATTGAGTTGAAGAGATACTTCAGTACTGTGCATTCTCCATAAGATGAGAATTTTGCCAGCTGACAGTGTCCTATTTAGCAAATATTCTCACTTGTGGAGGGTTCTTTAGCCTTCTCTCCAAATGGCATTTCTTCCAGTGTGATAAGCAGTATATTGTGTATACAGTTTCCTAGTGAGACATTGGCTACCATAATTAGTGTTGTGAGCTGTACTGGATATCAGCAGTGGAATATCCTGCACATCCAGTATCCAAGCTTTCTGTGCAGCTTTTGTCCTACTGCCCTTTATTTCCTTGGTGGTTACAGGAAGAAGTCCTTGACCTTTGGTGGGTAGGATGTTTTTAGCATGTGTGAAATGGTTTTGGAGGGGGTTTTATTACTATTTTTTATTGTCCTGCAGACAGTAAAGTACAAGAGTAGTAGCCCTGACTTGTTTGTTTCCTTTTATAATACAGAAGATGAATTTGCAAACTCAGACTTGACAGCTTGTACGTAGATATGATTTGTCCGAAATTAAAACAATTAAACTTGTTAGAAATGCATATTTTGTTAGGCTTTATGGTTTTCATGTGCCCATTTATCAACCACTTTTTATGTTGTGCTCAAAAATTTTGAGTCTAGGCTTGTGTTCAATGTACTGATGAATTCGTGGTTAAAAAAATGTAAGGGAAACTTCTTGACGGAAGTATCCATGTTAGTGATCAGTATCTACTGTAATTTTTCATGTTAAAAATGCAACTTAGCTGATGTCCTGATAGTGTTCCTGATTTTATTAGCTCATAATGAATAAACACAGGTTGCTAAAACTTTAAAATTATTCTCAAAGCTGGTATTTTAGCATCAGTATCAAGTGAGAGTTTTAAAATTTGGGATTTTCTTTATTGTTCATTTTCTTTAAATACCAGGGTTCAAAAGTTCTAGCGTACTTGAATTTATTAAAATGTAAGATAGCTGACCAGCTTCTTGTGGCTGAACCGATTTTTTTCAGATAGTGTATGAAAACTTGTATGTTATTTAAGGCTCAAAACATGCATTGTTTTTTTGTCTACTTTGGAATTTCTTACCTGGATTTGATTCATATTGCTTGTTTTAGGTGGTTTCTGAAGTACTTTTGAGAAGTGACCTATTTAGCAGAAATTTGGTTTGGCTTAAAATAATATAAATGTCTTTGAAAAGCACTTGTAAAGTATCAGATCGGTTCTTGAAACTCAAGAATGTAGTACATATATAGTATTCTGCAAACATATTGAAACTGGTTATTAAAATGTTGAAATATTTTACTGCCCAAGGAGAAGTCATATTCGTGTAGGTGAAAGATGTGGACTTTCTTTTGCTGTAGATAATTTTCAAAACTCACAGATGTTTATAGATGATACTTTTTTCATCCTTTTTATTTTAATGTGCTAAGACTGAGTATAATTTTATGTTTATAAATTGAGTGTAGTTTACTTATTTAACATTCATTCTATAAGTAAGCAATATATGGTTGAGGTACATAGATTTCTACCATATATGGTAGGTACACACAGAAAGGTGAACTGGGGTATCAGTGAATATTCAGTGAATCAAGATGAGCTTAGCAATAAAGTCTTACTGCTCTTACTGACTTGGGGTTTTTTTTTGTTTGTTTTTTTTTTTTTGCTCTTCAGTTACATTCTGCTTCAAAAAAGTTGGAATAACAGATAATTAATAAACTTGCATATATCACTGCTGGTTTAAAAACCGAACAGTAAAAACAATTTTTGTATAACTCTTAATATAAATATTACTTAGTTATCATTCTTGCTAACTCACATCTTATTTGTATTTTGTTATTTCTTACCTAGAAGTGGAAGAGCTGTTAAATTCTCTTAAGCATATCCAGCACGTTTTGGTAGACCCTCAGAGTCAAGAGGATATCTCACTCATTTTACAGCTTGTTCAAAATAGCGATTTTCAGAATGCATTTAAGATCCACAACGCTGTTACAGTCCACATGAACAAAGCCAGCCCTCCATATCCTCTCAGCTCCAATGCGCAAGAACTAGCTCAAGAGGTATGTACAGTATGCATCCCTGGGACATACATGAAACCTATAATCATAGCTACTGTTGAAATACATACTTGTCAGGCTTGTCTGAGTGACTGTTGAATATGAAAGGGGTTATAATAGTCACTGATTGGAAATCTGGAAAAACCAGATACAGCAAACAGTAACCAGAGAAATATTTTGGGGGTAGGAACTCCCTCTTTAGCATGGATAGATATGTAACAGAGAAGGTACTATGTTTAAACATAGGAAAAGGGAGTGGTTGTGATAATCTAACTCCCTTTCCGTTGGTATTCTTTATTTCAAGCATTCAGGAACTGAGTTATAGTTCTCTCTTATTGTGGCTCTCCTCTAAGTTGAGCCGTGATTCTTAGACTGAGAGTTACCTCTGAAAATACAGGCATAGTGGAAACAAGCCTTCTGCTTTAAAGTGAGCAACAGATCCCTTAATACTTAATTTCAATGCTTTAATTGCTTCTGTGATTAAACTTCTTTTGGTCTGACAGATGACAGCTCTTTTGTAACATCTGATAAATTTTTTTAGAAGTTGCTAAAATATTCTAAAGGATCACTCAGTAATTTTTGTCACAAATTTCCATGGTCTGAAGCAAGGATATATAGTAGTGAAGGGTGGCTACATCTTAAACCCATATATATTTTGTTAGCTCTGACCTAGGTAGCTTGAATACCAACATCAGTGCAAGCTGACACTGTAATGTTCAGCAAAGCTAGATCAGGGGCTGGGTAAAGGCTCCAGCATTTAGCATCCAGCAAACCAAACTGACTCAGGTACATGGGTTGGAGTATTCCAGTATGACAGCAGGTGGTGAATGTTGGTGGGGTTTTTGGGTTGGTTAGTTTGTTTGGTTTAGGATCTGGTTTTCTTTCTCCCTGAAGCATTTTTTTTCAACAGCTTTTTCCACTCTCCTTTCTTTAACTAGACTTTAATCTTGTAAGCCCAGCAGCACTGTAGCAAGCTCGAAGTTCTTTTGCAGAAGAAATTACTGACTCTTGAGGAACATCATTTAAATACAGTCTAAAGGTGCAGGTTCTGATTAAACTTCAGTTTAGGAGTTTCTTGTTTAGGTTTGTCCGTAAGACTGTGCCGAAAGCAGGTGGAAGTACTTCAGAATATCATGGGAATCTGTGAGAACTTCTAATCAACCCACTGTAATCATATGTTTGCAGTACATGTAAGCTTCCCTCTGGCTTGCTTATTCATCAGTCTGTAGCCTACTCCAAACTCCTCACTGGGCTTGTTCACTGTGTCTCTAAGTCTGAAGGAGCCTTTTCAGTTACCTTCTGTTTGTAAGCTGTTCCCCCAAACATCCACTTCTCATAGGCCTAGTTTAGCATTTCATTCAGATGCAAGCCAGAATTTTCGTAACTCCTTTTATAATGCAAGGTGTTACAGATGTAACCCTTAAGAAAGCTGCTTCTTTACCTTCATGAATATGTTGACCTTCTGTTTGCTATTTAATAGAAGTTTCCAAGAAGAAAATATGCCCAGGAAAACTCTAGGTCTGTTTCCAAACTCTGGTGTTTCTCCCCATTTCTCACTACCCCTTACCTTCCCAACATATTCTTTTCTTTTTTTCAGGTGATTTGGTAAATCCTAAAATCAGAAGGTGGTGCAAAGCCAGTTTTGTGTCTCTTCCCAGTCATGAAAAAGGTTAAGCAAAAGGAAAATATTTCATTTATCCAAAATTTTTAAATCAACAGAATTTGATCATTATCCACAAGACTATTACATAAAAGATAAATCACTGCACTCATTTTGACTCTTCATCTCCCATCCCTGTCTTGTCCAGCCTTGAAATTCCTGAAAACTCAATGTATTGCAAATGTCTGATCCCATTTTCAGATGTAATCTAGTTTCTCAGTGACTCAGCTTCTTGTGTATTTTAAGTGACTTGTATTTTGCAATATGTTGAATAACATTTTGAAATGATAGAGCCAGAAATTCAGGACAAATATTTCTGTGTCTGACAGAAGTGTCTCGAGAGGATACCTTGAAGCCTCCATTCACATCACTTTGTACTTCCTTGTCTTGCCTGTATAGAAGATATTATGCTTGGTTTTCAGATCTTTTATTCATTTTTGAAAGGTTTCTGTGTTAGTTATGTAGCAGTATGGAAGGAAATTATTTCTGCTAAAACTATGAAGTTGGTGGTGGTTTTGTTTTGGTTTTTTGGGTTTGTTGTTGGTGTGGGGTATTTTTCAATCCTGATAATGTGTTTATCTTGCGTGTCTAAGTTTGTTCTTGTACTCTAATTTTTGGTTGTCTTTTGCTTTTTCTACCTCTAAGCATAGGCATGAGAAATTCCCCAGAAAGCAGCTCATTTACTTACTTCAGGGAGTTTTTGAAAAGACACTTGCAAAAGCCTGCATTTAAGATACTGATAACATCTTGATAAAAGCCAGAAGACGTTATAAGAAAGAAAAATAGCAGATACATGCATAACATTAATTTTAAATAGCAGGTAGTGCTGGTGTGCATATTTTAGTGCACAGGTCATGAGCAACAGTGTATTAACTGAAACTGTCAGGAGTGTGTGCCCCAGTTTAAAGCTACAGATATGTTCTGTTTGAGGCTTTATACTGTGGGAGAGAACATCTGTTAATGGGAAGAAGTATTTTACAACACAATTGCACAATGCAACATGAAAGAGTCTTGATTTTTAAAAAAGCAGTAATTAAAATTATTTAGGGTTTTTTAATTTTCTAGTCCTCTTTAGAAAATTCTTAAAATTGGTAATAAAGACATACAGGTAATTTTCCTACCAATTCTGATAACCAGCCACTAACAACTCAAGTTTTTTCTCATCTTTTTGAGAAACTTCAATCGAATTAAAAAGGTGGAGTGAAGCACTTCATCTTAAGGAATTTATTTGAGAAAGCTTATCTTCACGTAATGGGGTGTACTCCAAGTCTCAAATAAAAGTAGCCAGTGAACAAGTGTAATTAAATTGATTTTTAAATCCATTTAAACCTGACCAAGATGGGGGTGAGGATTATGGGAATGGGGTCTGAGTCTTGACCATGTAAGAATATTTTATACAACATTCAAGAAGTTTATAACTTGGCCCGTAACAGCACGTACCAAATACATTAAGAGGTTCCTGATATTAATTATACTTAATAGGCTCAGTTTATATAGACTGTGTTCCTAAATGCTTTGGACTTGCTGCTGTTTGCTTCTGCAAAATCAGATGAATAAACTAGATCAGTACTGAGGGGATGCACTGGGAACTCTTGACTTCTGGTGTAAGTGCACTAGAATGTGTATGTATGTTCCATCTGACAGTCCTGCTCACCTTCCAGTAAGCAACTACAGAATTTTGCAGGTGCAGTTCATTTCTGAATGCTTAATATCACTCCAGCATATGCCTCCATCATACATGCCTACAAATTGTGGTGTGTGTAATGAAACCAAATGGATAATTTTAGGGGTGGGAGGTTCTTGATCTAAAGGTAACATGATTAACAATAAAAACTAGTCTGAAGAGTTAAGAAAATACAGGTATTACCACATACTCAGTGTGGATCATCTATGCTATATGTAGTGTGTCACTTCTGGAATGACAGACTTCTTCAGATTTCTTAGTCTGATAAAGCTGTGAGATTTATTACCACGAGTTACAAAAGACTCTGGCAAGCTGCACTACTGCTGTAATAAGTGGTCTATAGGGCAGCCTGAAGCTTTCCTAGAGCTTCATTAAATAAACAAATGAGAGATGTATGTTTTTCTTAAAGGAGGGGGATATATTAAAGTTTTTAATAATCAAATTATTCAAAGCAGAAATTCAACTTAAGGATGTTTACTGCACACAGAGTAACTGGTTGAACCAGATTACTTTCTTTTCCACTGTCAAATTCCCAGCCTCTGACCTTGAATTCAGAAGATTGCATTCCTTGCAAGACTTCCAAGTTGCTTTCTGAGTAGGTTTTCCTATTAAAAGATCATAAAGATTTGATAAATAAAGCTTTAACTCTTCTTGTGGTTTCTTCAAAATCCCTTGAAAGTTAGAGATCTTAAATAAACCTTTATGAGAAAGTCTTTTGTGTAGAAGAATCCTTTCTTCTATACAAGAGGAGAACTTGTCAGTGAGATATGTCTTTTGCCTTGTTCTGTTTGCTGTGTGACATCCTAGAATTCAGTTTAAGCCAGCTGTAATAGCTTCTTTTCTAATTTAGACATACGACTGAGGTCAGGACTTTGTGAAGTTTAACTCTTTCTGTTCTCTATGATTTTAAAGAAACCAGTTTAAAAAACTACATAAATCTGGCTTCTTCTTTGACTGTTTTAAGCTATACTACATTTGCTTGACATGAGGCATGTTCTGGGGATGTCAGAAGGAAGGCTTTTGGAGCCTTCCAAACATGTGCCATGTTTATTGCAAAGCAGAGGAACATGTTCAGTGTGACAGTTCTCTTGGCAATGTGAGGATCTTGCACTGTGGGCACGGTTCATTTAGTGGCTTTTCCTAGAATTTAAAAGGATCTTGACTTGAAAGTTTTCAGTACTGTTGTCTGGTACCATCCAAGACAGTGGTTAGTATTTCTGTAGATAATTGCTCCTAGTATAGAGGCTTTTCTGACTTTTAGATACTGTGAGATCATACAGAAAGCTGAATTATTTTCTCTCTGAAACTTTTGGTTTCTTGATTCTCTGATGTCACATTACCTCATCTGTATGAGTCCAAAGCTCTTGAACAAAATGTTTCCTATTTCTCTGAAAGCTGCTGCTCTGATTTGTACGATCTACTCTTGATATCTTCGGATTCATTTGTGCTGTTGCACTTGTGAGCCTTTGGTCAGATTAGGCCAGAGGATACTGGCTTTGGAAAGTATCTTCAGCCTCACCTTTACGTAGGAGGACTTCCCTGCTCTTGGCTCTCTATATGAGCATACCAGTATTTGCAAGAGATGATGGCAAGGCTTGTTTGGTAGCTGTATGAGAAGAAAAACTTATTTTGGCAACTGAAGCTGCTTGAGCAAAACTATCCTTCTGTTAGCGTGGCTTATTTTGGAACCAGCCAGAGAAATCAGGTTTCCAGGGAGGGACCTTCTGAAGTCTTGATTTGTGCACTTCCCAAGACAGGAGCCTCCAGGATGCATTGCAAAACCTGTCTCGGAATCTTTGGCCATGCTGTTGGTGGAAATAGTTTGCATTATAGTTTGCATTTGCTTTTAAGGAAGAGGAAGGCTAGTCCCGTTAATAAGAAATTACTCCAATTTAAAAGCCCGGCAAAGTCTCATAATACACTTCATTGTGACTGATCTCACTGCCATGAAATCACTAACTTCACTGTCTAGAGTTTATTTTTGTGTGCATCTTTGTGATACCTGAGCTCATTGCCAATCTCTGGTATTGACAAATCTGTGTGAGGCACTGGATACCTACTTAGATTTGGTGGATTATTACTGAGGCAAGATGTGCTGGGTTAGTCCTGTGGTCTCATTGCATGTTTTCCTAATGTGTACCAGATTAATCAACCAGCAGTAGTGTAACAACTACGTGGATATACTTTACTTTCAGTAAAATGAGTAATTGCAAGTAGGGGGTTGTGCTTGAGTAGGAGAGGGAGGATTGATAAATCACTGTCTAGATTTAGAGTTTTACTGCTTGATTTCTTTTTAGGTACAGAGTGTTTTGAAACCCAGCCACCATAAGGATGGTCAGGAGCTTAATGCTTTGCTGAATGCCCCTCACATGCAGGTAAAACAAAATGAAACTTCAAATCTAATGGATCTATTGATTTCAGTTTTTTGAAACTGAAATCTTGATGCTGTTTTCAGTGTAACTTATTTTTTGCCTTGGGCTGACTGGGCAAGGACGAATTTTATTCCTCATTTTTCTAGGATAAGGAATTTGCAATTTCCAGAAATGAAGTTTTTAATGAAGTGTAGTTCCTGACTGTATTCAGCCCTTGCTACAGTCTATATGTATTACAGGGTGATTTGCACATAAGCAATGTAGCAATATGTCAGTGGGAGCAGGGCAACACATGAGCTGCTTTGCTTATTTGTTTTTACCTTTGGCAGTTGTTTCATGCTTACCTTAGGGTGCATAAAGGAAATTTTGTCCTGGGGTGGTGATGTAAAATTAAAAACTTATTCTGAGTTCTGCAGACACATACATAGTAAACCAATGTCTTTTTTTTTAGCACTGATAAGATAGAAGTGCAGTCAGTCACAGTTGTGTTCAAAATCGCTTTTATATTATTTTCTAGTCTGAAAATTTTGAAAAAAAGTAGGTGCTATGTAGCTGTGATAAATGATTTTTTTTATTACTTGAGTCAGTTTGCAATATTCTATAACCTGCAGAGACTGTTGAAATTGCAGAATTTCATCTACTGTCTTGTATGCATATCAAGTGTGATATTTTCTGTAACTGAGCTGATTTGTTTAACACTAGGCACTTCTACTGGCTCATGATAAGGTTGCAGAACAAGAAATGCAACCAGAGCCTATGACAGATGAAAGGATTTATGAAAATGTTGGCATGTATGGAGGGGAGACGGTTAAAATAGTTCGCATTGAGAAAGCTCGGGATATTCCGTTGGTAAGTACTGGTGCTTACTCAGTTATATGTAGAGGAAATAAGCCTTTTTGTCCTTTCCAGATTGCTATGAAATGTTAGGAATTTGAATGCCAACGTAGTGTTTAACTTGTAAACACTCTCCCTCCCTCCAAAATGAGAAACAGTCATAGACAGTAAACTTGTGTTTAACGTTAATTGGGCAGTAGCCATACTACCATGTAAAGTCTGTACAACTTCTGTCAACTTGGGTTTTGACAGATCTTCTTGGCAAGAGTCACTATCCCAAGCTTGCTGCAAGGGAGCTTAAACCTTGTGCCAACCAGGTGTAGGTTTTTTTGGTTGACTGGTTTCTGGTTTTGGGGTTTGTTTAGCAGTTATCATCAACTATTTGCATCTTGCAAATAAAAGTTTCCTTAAGACTATGTTTATTAAAAAATAATGAATCTTATGGTGTGGAGCAATTAAATTCTTCAGTCTTTAGTGTAGGTTGAAGGAGTTAAGCAGTGGTTTTTTTGAACTGGAGCATTGTGTGTATGCCTCCAAGCTGTTTCTTGCATTCTCTTTCAGCATCATTTTTCCACGGGCTTGGAATATATACAATAGATGGCTTTGAGTTTGATATATAATAAATTCAGAATGTGTTGCTGCTACACAGGGTGCTACTGTTCGCAATGAAATGGATTCTGTTATCATCAGTCGAATAGTCAAAGGAGGTGCTGCAGAGAAGAGTGGGCTGTTACATGAAGGGGATGAAGTTCTGGAGATCAATGGCATTGAGATCCGTGGAAAAGATGTTAATGAAGTTTTTGACTTGCTGGTGAGTGGGAGCACTTCTTGTTTTCTTTGCAGTAAATACTCATTTCATAAGTCTTAAGCCTGTTGTCATTTTACTCATATTTATCCTCAAAAGTATTTTCATTCTGGTAGCTGGTGCTCATATGTGGAGGTCCATTTCAAGTTTTCTTTCTGATGCATAGGACGATACTGACAAGTGTGGTTGCTGTTACTGTACTGACTGGGATGAGCAAGAGGTTGGGAGCATCTAATATAAAATAATACTTTAAATACTTTATATGTCGTCATTTTTATTTTGCAGTCTGGAAATGAAGTTCTAAAATACTTCAGACACCCCAAAACACTTAGAGCACAGGATAAAGAAACTACTTCCTTCGTTAGTTTTGCCTCACTCAAGTGATAATAAACTACATCTGACTTTTAGTCTAGGCTGTTCACATGATCACTGAGAGATTATATACATTTCTCTTGGACTGAAAATAATGGATTTTCCTTTTTTGCAGCCTCATCATGTTATGTTCAAGCTACATTTACTTGATTTAAGCCTTAGTTCTGAATTTTCTGAGATACATGCATTTTCTTGTTTTATACAGGATAAATTGTTGTGTTAAGGTTCATAGAATGGTGTATATGACACGAAACACCTGTAGACCTTGTCACAAGTTGTCACTTGCAATTTATCAAGATATTTTTTATGTGTGCAAACACATTCTGCAAATGGAAGTATGTAAACAAAGAAGATAAAGACAAGACATATATTATGTTCTACTTTCTTATCAAGGATGACTTCCTTGATACCAAGTGTTGGTATTGAACATTTCACATATGCAAGATTTGAGTATGTTAGCAAAATCTTTAAATAGTGTTTTGTATTTTTTAGTAATGTTAATGGCATAAAATCATAGTAGAAATGTTTAGATTTGAAAGCACTGTTCTGTTTAAACAAATCTAGAAAAAATACATTTTTAAAATATATTTTTTCATTCCTGTGTAGACCCATTTGTTGGTATTTTTGAACAGAGCAAGAACAGTTGGTGTGTTTGAACAGAACAACTATCCATTTCTCCTATGTCTCTGCTTGACAGAATGGCAGCTGCTCTATTTCAAATAGAAATAGTTTATATTCAAGAAAGCTAGACTTTTAAAATCTGAGTATCAACACGTAGCTTTCTAGTTTTACTGAATCACTGCATCTGTATCTGTACTATATATTTTAAACCAGCTAAGGGGTAGGTGATGCACTGTTAGGAACAACTTCTAATGGGAATTTTAAAAGCATTTTCTAAAATGCATTATTTATTAAAATTCTTAACCTTAAGCCATATTTTGGTGCTGTATATGAAGAGTCTTGTTTTTCCTCTCAGGCTGACATGCATGGTACTCTGACCTTCGTATTGATTCCCAGTCAGCAGAGCAAGCCACCTCCTGTGAAGGAGACAGTTGTAAGTAACTCTACAGGTGTTCTTGTGCTTGGTGAAATGTAATTTGTTTTACCTGTAGTGTGTAAAAAGGTCCTTTTTACAGGACCTGCAGGTCCTTTGCATTGTGGAACAAACCCAAAACATAGCCATTTAAATTTATTTTACTTGTTATCAGACTAACACCTAAATTAACCATTGAAAATTATTGATGATCTGAAACCAAAACTCTACTATTTTAACTCAATTTCTGAAAGAAATTGTAAAAGTAGAACTTGTTGTGGATCTAAGCTTCTTATTTTGAATTTCTGTATTTTGTGTGTGTCAATATATATATATATATGTGTACGTACATATGTATGTATGTATTAAAAGAACTTGGATTGTCAAAACTTGTGAATATGCTTTGAGAGGAAAAGATAGCTTTAACAGTTTCAAGAAAGAATGTCCAGACATTAATGACTGGTGATAAAATACTTTACAAGTGAAACTTCACTCAAAGTCCAGCAAATGGGTTTCAGT
This sequence comes from Peucedramus taeniatus, assembly GCA_013400575.1. Lineage (NCBI taxonomy): Eukaryota > Metazoa > Chordata > Aves > Passeriformes > Fringillidae > Peucedramus > Peucedramus taeniatus. The sequence goes on from WBNO01004119.1 coordinate 26,410, forward strand.
CTGTATATTTATTAGGTACTTTAAGCAATCAGAATACCTCTGATAATTTTTGAGGGCAGAGAACTTGAATCAGTAGCCGGGGGGGGATTGTCTCCTACAATAGTGAGGAAATTGCGTGTTAAGTTCAAGCCTTTTCCTCCAGCCTAGCACAACTGTGTCTTTTCCATTTTATAGAAGCTTGGAGTTTTTGTATATCGTAGCTCTAGTGCAATCACAGGAAGACAGGGTTTGATTCTTCAGAAGTCCCTGGGATGTTTCTGGTTTTTTTTAACGTTCCATCTCCTACAGATCCACGTGAAAGCACATTTTGACTACGATCCCTCTGATGACCCTTACGTCCCCTGCCGAGAGTTAGGCCTGTCTTTTCAAAAAGGAGACATACTCCATGTGATCAGTCAAGAAGATCCTAACTGGTGGCAGGCTTACAGAGATGGAGATGAAGATAATCAGCCATTGGCAGGTCTTATCCCTGGTAAATAAAGCTCTAGAAAAAGCTTGATGATCAGTCAAGTTAGTTATCGTAGCCACACAGGAGCAATACTCGGGTTTTTAAAAGATTTGTGTACTCTTAAATATCTGTTGCCTTAAATATATCTATGTCTTTGAACCATTTGCAGCAGAGCCTTCTGTTGGGCATCGCCATGTCTGGAGTTAAATGCAGAGTAAAGCTCCTGCTTTCACTGCCCCTTTCAGGAGCTACTCTCCTCTTCCTTTATTCCTCCACCATGGGGACTCAGCAGATTCAGAGTTCCCTCTGCTGGCTGCAGCAGAGATAGGGGACTGCAGCCCACTTGTTCTGTGGAGATGGGCACAGCTCTGAGGTTTCCTACCTTTTTCGAATAAACTACTTGATACAGTACCTATTTGTGGTCACTTTTCAGCATGTTTTCACTTAGCAAAGGGCTTCAGTTATTTGTGACAGACTTCCTTTCTCACTGTTGGGGGCCTTTGGATAACAGGGTTTTCAGACACTAAAGTCTGTTCATAATTTTTGCATTGCAGTATGTATTGCAGCCTAGTTCATTAAAGACCTGCTGCCCTGTTAAGGAGATGGACAGGTGAACAAAAGACTTTTCAAATTCAATAGAATATCACGCTGTAACTTTATGATGCTTGAATAAATTGAGAGAAACACTGATATAAATACGGCTAATCAATTTTAAATTGAAGTTCAAAATATTTAATATAAATAGAACACATTTGGCACACAAAAATATTTAGAAAATTACATCATCATAGTGGGAAAATGTAGTCCTTCCTATACTTTCACTTTTCCAGGCAAAACTGTCTGATATACTAAAAATGCTCTGCAAGTCTCTCTTGATGAATATATTTCTGAGGTAATAAATCAGTTTTGCAGCAATTTTGGTTTTGCTTTTAAAATTTCTTTTGTATGCTACATTCTACTAGAACTTTCAGAGATGTAAAAGATTAGGAAAGAATCAAATTAGTAAGTCATTATGAAAAAGCATGGAAATTGTTTCTAAATGTTAATGCCTATTGTGTTTTTTTTAATGCATCAAGGAAAAAGTTTTCAGCAACAAAGAGAAGCAATGAAGCAAACCATAGAAGAAGACAAGGAGCCTGAAAAATCAGGTGGGATATATGCTTCCCAAGTAAAAAAAAATCTCTTGTAACAGTGTTAATTAGTGTTATATGGAACCTTATGATGGTGGAGTTGTAGAAAAATCTCCTGATGTGTTTGGGTTTTTTTGTAATACAAGTGGGATGATTCTTGGAAATTCTTCGTGTAAATACAAGTCTGAATTTAACACTTTGTTGTATGAATAATGTGGGTTTTTCACAACTATGTGTGCTATAATTAGAATGATGTAGAGAATTTGGAAAGCCCCTTTTTTCATAAAGAACTTTATCTGCCATGACTTGGTTTAAGTCCTTGACATTTGCTTAATACACAAAAGCATTGTAATCAACAAAAGGATATTACACCTTCTCAAAACTGCAGAATAAATTCTGCACTTTAAAGATCCAAAACACGGGCAGAATAGGAAGATTTTTGTTGTATGGGTATTTGATTATCATATTTTTTATTTTGGTAGGAAAACTCTGGTGTGCGAAGAAAAACAAAAAGAAACGGAAAAAGGTTTTATACAATGCAAATAAAAATGATGGTAAGGAACAATTTTTCACAGTGTGTGTAATTATAAACAACTATAAAAGATTGTGAAGAGAATGCTGAAATTCAGGATATGATGTTAGAAATGCTAGCAGTAAGTTCTGTGTAAGAGCAATGCTATGTTGTGTGGTAGCACATTACAGTGAAATGTAAAAGTGAGAGGATTTGTTGAGTGTTTAAAAAAGATCAGATGATAAGAGAAAGAAGATAGCTTTTTAGGCATAGAAGCACTCACCGTTTTATAATGATGAACCAATTTATTATGGCCTTGTAATATCATCTCACTCTGCATAATTAAATTTCATAAATGGAAACTTTCTTGACAGATTTTATAGGCTGCTATACTATGTTCTTACAAAAGTACTTTGGGATTGGGATGATGGTTGCTGCCATTGGGTATAAAGTGTTACTCTTGTACTAGAAACTTTTTTTGGCAAAAAAAAAGTTGTTTCTTGGGTTTGTACTGCTAGTTATATGGAGAGTAGTAAGTGGAAACATTTTTTTTCCCAAGAAAGGGAAAAAATTCTCATCTTACTGGGCACATGATGATCTTAGGGCTTCTGTTGCTTTGGTGACTCAGAGTTAGACGCTGGGCGGAGAGTTAGGAACTCTCTGAAATCTGATACTGCATGACAGGCAATACATGAAACTGGCAGTAGAGTACGCTGTGACTGTTTTATTGTTCTCTCTCAAGATTATGACAATGAGGAAATTTTGACCTACGAGGAAATGTCACTGTACCATCAGCCAGCAAATAGGAAACGTCCCATCGTTCTGATTGGCCCCCAGAACTGCGGCCAGAACGAGCTGCGGCAGCGGCTGATGAGTAACGAAGTGGATCGCTTTGCAGCCGCCGTGCCCCGTGAGTGTGACAGCAGATAAGGGTCCTTCTTCTAAGCCTTGGCTGCAGACAAATCCTGTTGTGTTGGAAATAGTAATTAGGAGCTTGGGGCTTAGTGGCAGGATATATTGAGCTCTTGAAAAAAGGGAAGTTGATGCAAATCCAGTGTTACAAACACAGTGTTCCAGAGGCATTATAATGTATTTAAATAAAATTAGAGTGAGTTACAGAAGTTCAAAAATAAGCCAGTATAAATGGGCAAAAAATTTTTAATCAAATGTCCTGCGTAAATTTAAATTTAGGTGGCTTTAGTGCCCTCCCAAACCACTTGTATTTCAGTGAATATTATATTTTTAATGTCTGATGTACCTTAGATGATGTTTACAAACAATTTAGCAATATATATTTGTTGAAAAACAGCTAATAGCTGTTTCCATGTTCATAACACAACTGCACAGTTAAAACTATTCTTTTTGTAGTTTACTATTTTTTTCCTCTACATAATGTAAAAGAGACCTCTAAATTAAGTTTGACAACTTAATCTGACCAGGGACATTTATTGTAGAAAATAGAATATACGGATTTCGGATATTTCCTGTGTTGGGTTGGGGAGGGCATGGAGGTTTTGTTTGCATGATTAGCAATATGCTTGCTAAGAGAAAACCACTTTCTTTTCTTCAGTCCTATACGTATATCACTGTCTCTATTCGTTTTTTGTAGATACTACTCGGAGCAGGCGAGAGACTGAAATGGCTGGCAGGGATTATCATTTCATCTCCCGACAGGCATTTGAGAGTGACATAGCTGCAGGGAAGTTCATTGAATATGGAGAGTTTGAGAAGAACCTTTACGGTACGAGCATAGACTCCGTGCGGCAAGTCATCAACTCGGGCAAGATATGCCTTTTAAATCTTCATACCCAGGTATGGCAAAGCTCTTGCCTGTCATGTTTTAATTGTAGAAGCTACTGTGAGTTATCTGTAGAGCTCTATCTGGTTTATAAAATGAGTTTGTTTTCAAAATCCATATTCATGTTTATGCCAGGGTGCTCAGTTGACTCTATTCAGTTCCTTGTTTGAGAATATGCGCATCTTTATCTGTGCTGCAGGTGACAGGGGCCTTAGTTTTTACCAGCTGTATCTGGAAACCATCTAAAATTAAAAATTAATTAAAATAAGATTTGTGTTTCTCCATCTTCCAATTACTCTATGATCTCTGGGGTTTTGAAGGTTTGAAGATAGAGAGGACACTGTTTGTGATTATACTTGGAAATTGCATTTCAGGAATGTTTGTGCAGTTTCCAGATACAGTTCAAAAATTAAGTACATCACATCGACAGTATTGAAAAAACATTTAGCTGTGACCTTTTGGTTATGAAAACTATGCTTGCATACCTCAATTTGGAAATTTAGTCAAACATAATAAGAGGCTAAGTCCTGGAATGCAGCCAGTTTTCTGATACATATGATATGTATGAGGTCTGCTGCTGTTGTAGATTCTGCAAAAGAAGCCCTAAAATTCAGCCACATCAGTAAAATCTGGTATTATTGAAGCTATAGTTAGTCATCAATTAGTCATCACCAGTTGGGACCATGTGATACTTTACTAGCATAGCTCATGGGCATTGCAAAGCATGTCATGAGATGAAAATTCATAACTCTTTAAAAATGTATCTGATTTTGTGGCTATAAAAATTTATCTCAGAAACAAGTTGTTTATCCCAAGACAAACCTGACAAAACAAAATGCTATGCATTCAGTAATAGTGCATCTGATGTCTTGTATTTTAATCTTCAAAACAGAGAAGGTTAAACTGTAGTTTTTCAAATAAACTGTAATATTTAAAGACTCTTCTCTCTGTTCAAAGCTGATACATTTCCTTAGAATTGTATGACACTTAGTTCAATGTAGCTAACCTTTTTATTGCTTTTGGATACCAAAAGATCTGTTCCTTCAGTTCAGTTATGAAGAATATTCTTGAACAAAAGTAAATATTTCAGTTTCAGGAAGCTGAAAAATGTTGGAATATAAATTTTGTAGGAAATTATGTATGAACTCTGAATACTATTACAGTTAATTCTATTGCTGTTAATATACTGTACAGTTGTTGTGTTTGAAGAGTATATTATAATTTATAGCATGTGAATAGTGCATCAATAAATGCCCTTTTCCTGGGTGGAACTGTTAAATATTTAATCCTCTTTTTGCAGTCACTGAAGACACTACGTAACTCTGACTTGAAGCCATATATTATATTTGTTGCACCACCTTCACAAGAACGATTACGTGCTTTATTGGCCAAAGAAGGGAAAAATCCTAAGGTAAGGTGTCTTACACTTCTTCTGAAACCATGCTGGGTTTGGTGAACAGATGCACATTCTCTTTGCTTGGGATGGGGACACGGTGATGGTACTGGCAGTTACCACTGCAGTGAACCAGTGTAGTTGTGCTCCAGGTTGGTAGGCAGACCGTGCTAAGGAAAGGGTTCATTCAGGATGCTTTTGTATAAAGGGATGTGAGAGGTATTAGACAAGGGAGTGCACTGCTAATTCAGTAATCCTGGGGCACAGTGTCTGCATTGGGATCCCTGCATTTGAGTACAAAAATATGACCTTTTGTTTCAAAACTGTGGAAAACTCAGTTTTGTCCTCAAGTAAACCTGGGAGTAATTCTATGGAGCAAAGGATTACTGGTTTTCATTTCCGAACATACCTGCCTTTGGAAAAGCATTTACTTGAAAATCCAAAACTCTTCAGATAAAATTATTTTAATGCTTACCTAGTGGGATCACTCTTCATTTTTAAGCAGTCATGTCCAAGATCTAAGCTTATGAGATTATTTAGTTTCTCAGAAGTTAGTTCTGCAGAATGGACTTGAAAGCCAAAGATTAAACCAGGACATCTGAAAGCTCGGAAAAAGTTCCTTATCAGGCTATGAGATACCAAGTGCTTATAGCTCAGGCAATGGAATAGGTTCATCATCAGCTTTTTACTGAAATCTACCCTGTAGTGATTGGCAGGTGCCCTTTGCCACCACAGTATCTTCAAAGTACTAATTGACATAATGCAGTTCATACTAAGGGAAAACAATCTTCCCAGCGTAACTCAGTTATTCCTGACATGGCTGTGTTGTATGGCTATGTTGTTTTGCTTTCCTTATTTGATGCAAGGGTGATTTATTACTTGTGTGCATGATTTAAAAGTCCATTAAAGTCCAAGTGTTGAAACAGAAAATTTCCTTTTTTTCCTTTCCTCCCCCTGCCCCTGAGTTAAATATAATCGTAGTCTTTAAATGGGTGTTTCCTCCTTCATGTTTATGCCATGAAGGAAACTTCATTTTATATAATTATTGCATCTTATGTATGTTCTGGATTTTTATTGCAGTAGTCAAGGAATCTATTTGCAATAAAAAGGAGTGCATTGCTTGATGTTACACTGTGCCTATTTTCATTCTGATTAATTGTATTGGAGTTGTATTTATTTCAGTTGGGTACATGCTACCAAGTTAAATCCCTTCCCTGATAAAGGAAAGGGTATTTCTTGCATGTATGCCCTAATGTTGCTCTGATTTTATCAAGAGTGTGTAATGAGTAAGAAAAAAATCCTGAAGGCCTGAAGTTCCTTTTGAAATATCCTCCCTAGAATATTAACTCAAAAATTATACCTGAATATTTCTTCATACAAAACAAAAATAAGTTGAGAAAAATAAACACATTTTTAGAATCTTAAGTGTAAGAAAAAAATCTGAAATCAAAACATTTCTGCTTCTACCTTTGTATCATTTATCCACACTGCAATATTGTTGATTTTAACATATGTCCTTCTAGCTCCCAAATGGTGTTTTCCATATTTCTGCAATGTTACTCACCTGATGTTATGGTGATTTGGTCAACCTAAATGTGTGACTGTCACTGTGTGTGGCTCTCACTGCTGTGTATTGAACACGTGTCACTAGTGACAGCCTCCTTTGGCTGTTAGGTGTTGGTAGTGCCAGTGGAATGCTGTCTTGTTTTGCAGGGTCCAGTCTACTTCAGTGAGATCAGTGTTGTGCAATGAGCAGTGCTAGATCTTCCTCATTTTCTTCAGCTTGGGCAGTTATTTACTCTTTGCCACTCATAGCCAGTCGGTCAGGATTGTCTTGAATGCCCTTAGCTTTCAAATATGGATTATGGTTGAGTGTTCCTGTAAACTTTTCAACAGCCAATAGCAACACTATGAATGTTCATGTGAAGAAATTGAGTTGTTCCCTTTCCCTGCTGTTACTGTGGGGGAGAGGCTTGCACACCTACACTAACTCTCTGTTTCTGTTTGCAGCCAGAAGAGCTGAGAGAAATCATAGAGAAGACAAGGGAAATGGAACAGAACAATGGCCACTACTTTGATACAGCAATTGTGAATTCTGATCTTGATAAGGCGTATCAAGAGTTACTTCGGTTAATAAATAAGCTCGACACGGAACCCCAGTGGGTGCCCTCCACCTGGCTACGATGAGAGCAGTTCCAAGGGACAAATGGACTTCAATCTAGTTACATTTCCAGGCAGATCATGTTAGGTCTGCCCAATTCTAATACAAATGCATGTGAGCTCTAGACCTCAGTGGCAGCATCCTCTGCCAGTGAAATTGCGCGTTTCTGAAAAATACACTGATCAGCTTGTGAGCCAGTTTAACTGATCTAAAGATTGTCCAGATTTTCTTTCTCTGTGGTCTAGAAATGGAGACTATGTCAGTACTAAATTCTAAAGCTTTAGATAGACTTTTTTCTAGCAACTACTTTTATACATAAATCCACTTTTTAAACTTAGAATCACCCTTAGGACAAAGATTTTAAGTGTGTTTGTGTGTATATATATATATATAGTCCATGCTGTCACATAGTTATAAATATGAATATTATTTAACAATTAACTTAATGACTTTGTGGGACATGATGCTAGTTCAGGAGCATAATTCTACAGATCATTGGGCAGAGGAATAACCTGCATGTGAAAAATATCAATGAGAAGCCTGTCCTGTTCAAAAAATACACAGAATGAAGATGCTGCTCTGGTCTGGAGCTGCCCTGTGAGGCTTGAGTTAATATTTTAATTCTCAAACATTCCACTTTCTAATAGCACTGTATTGAAAAATGTGTATAATGTAAATATTTCAATCCTTGTGTCTTTTTAGTCAGACTTCTAAAATCAGATTTGACTGCACAGTAATTTTAGGTCCAATCAAAGATGGGTATATTATATTGAACTTTTAGATGTGATATTTTTACGGTATTTTCTTTAAAACATAACGACTGATTGGAGCCACTGTTTTTCACAGACTTGTAGAGATAGAAAGGCAGAGGTTATATTTTTGTGAAAATATATAGTTATAAGACATGCTGCTTGAAAGTCAACTAAAATTCTCATGTTTTATAACAGTACACTGACTAATACAGACTGATGTGCTGAACATTGGAAGACAGCGGGGTTTTTTAATCTCTGCAAATGGTTCATGTTGTGGCTGTTGGACTAATGGACAACTAACTGGAATTAAAATAGCTGAATGTAGCTACTGTGTTATGAGTATTGTAATTCACTAGCCAACTTATTGTCCTGCATTTGCTCAGTACTGCAGTGGAAATATGTGTAAAACACTGGTAACTGACAGAAGTCACAAGAAAGGAGAATATTTTTAATGGTTAAAACAAAAACTTGAAATAAGGGAACAAATGTAAAGTCTGTATCCTAATGCATTCTGCAAAGCAGGTGGGGACATCTCTGCATCCTCATTATTCTGGCTGTGAAGGTTTAACTACTGTGGCTGTGCATCTGCAGTGGGGCTCTTGTTGCTGACACTAAATGAATAGTAGTATCTTGGCTGGTTTGGGTTTGGGTAGCACAAAGAACCTTAACTGTGAATATCTCTTTTAGCCATAGTGTTTCTTTGTTCCTACAGGTAAAACACTGGAGTTATGTCAATGTGTAGTTCACTCCTGTCTAATGTTGAAGGATAAAAAAGCAGTTACTGTTTTCCATTCTGTCTTGCATATATTCTTTCTTAAAATGTTAGTGGAACAAATTCACACCCATAGTTAAAGAGCTCAAAGTATAGAGCAGATATAAAGAAATTGTCAGATAACTGTCCTAAGTACTGAACTAATAATCAGTACATTTTTGTGTTGAAAAATTGAAGTATAGAGTGCATTCCTGTCTTGCTAGAAAGCAAAATTATTTGCTGGTTTCATTAATATTTGGGCCTGAAAAGCAATTAAGCGATTAGTGGGGATAGTAATGATGCTTCAGAAAGAAAATGGGGTGGAAACTTGAATATCTTAGTTGAAGTCAGTGTTAGAAATAATACTGTGCTACTGTTGGCCTAAGGGCTGGATATTCAAAATTATGGCTTTTTGCCTCACATTGCAGGCGTGTTCTCAGTTTCATCCATAGTTTATGACAACAGTGGCATTCAGGTATATTGGAAAAACTGTATTGATTCTACCCATTTTTAAAGAAAGATGATTGTAGATGTATTGGGCTTTTGGGTATTGAATGTTTCTGGACAAGAAGGTGGAAAGCAGTAAAACATTGAGTAAGGTTAACCTAGCTCAGCTGTGCAGGTGCTGTCCAAATTCTGCCAGTCACAATCAGCTGAAGATGGTTGCTGGACCCCCTTAGATATTCAGTGTTTATAGGCAGCATCAGTCTCAGCAAATCATGCCATTAATGTTATTTCATTCATGTTTGTCTCCCCAGTTTTTCTGAAATGGTGTACAGAATCTGTTTTAATGCAAATGAGGTTTTGAATGTAGACTTAAAGCATATTGCTTGAAGTTGAGCTCTACTCTCCTAATTCCTGAGGCACACAGAAGTCACTGACATCCATAGAGAGGTGCTATGATAGCTTTTAACCAGTGTTAGCTGTGTCTCCTGCTGAAAGGAAGATCTTGAGCAGCACTAAAATATGTACCTGTCTGTCCCTCTGCTGCCAGCTTGGACCTGGAACTACCTTGTGTAAGAAATCATTCTGTCTTGTTTAATGAAGAATGTGTGCTGGTTCCCTCAATAAAAGGAAATACAGAGACGTCACTGGTAGAACCCTTCAACCTTTTCCCAGGCTTTGTTGTGAGCTGTATCAGACTGAAATGAGAGTATCTGCATTTTTACCAGTCCAGATTTAATTAAAAATAAATGTCAGATGAAGTGCATAAAAGAATTTTTGAATGTAATTAAATGTGACTTTTAAAAATACTACATGGGGGGGGTTCCCATGCCTTAAATAATTAAGGTAACTTTACTGAGACCTGTGGTTAGCCCCACATTTTACTTTTATACATGTATCTGCACTCTGTATTTTGAGACATCATGAACTAATGTAAAAATGTAAAATATTTCTAGATTTAAAATAAATCACTGTACAATTTTACTTCTTGTAGTGGATCTTGGGAGTCTTCTTTCTGCCACATTGCTAAATGTGTAAAACATGCTGTGACCCATCAGTGCCCTACAGGATGTTCTGTGCACCTTCTGACACCATCCGTCCTGTAGGAGAGGCATCAACAGGTCTGCAGAGCTCCAGTGTCTCTTTCAAGCTGGATCTGTATCTTACAACACACTTTGGACTTACTAGTCAGCTGTGCTGTCTGCAGCTACACAAGAGAAAAGAAATGGCCTTATTACTCATTCAATTCTAAAATTATTTTTAAAGGTGTTAATAAGAAATCCTTGCAGCTACCCTGCATCTGCAGTTAAGTGCTGCATCATGTTTAAAACAAAATGCTTATCTTGAATAGACTAGACTTGTAGTACTGGAAACTATGACCTAGCATTAGTTCTGGGGCATGTGTTCAGTTTGCTGATTGCAAACGAGTCTTCAAGAAAAAAAACAGAACCAATGTGTTCAAGGAATGACTGGACATGGCTGTGGACTAACAAGGTAATGATTGGTCAAAGATTGGACTCAATGATCTTAGAGGTCTTTTACAATCTAAATGATTCTGTGCTTCTGTCTTTAGGAAAACAGCTCTTCAGACTGAGCAGGGTTTAGTGACAGCCTGCTCATCAGCCACTCTCCTGGACTCCACTCATCAACCTTGGACATGAGAATCACAGGAAGGATGGACTGCTGTACATTCAACCCCTCTTTGCTTGCCAGCCTACTGAAGCAATCAAGATTTGCAGTAACATGTAGCTAGATGGTTTTTTCTAAGTGCTTTTGGCAGGAGGGAGCCACTTCTCCATAGTTACTTATTTAAAGCAGTAAAGATTAAATAAATTGTGGGCACAGGCTGTAAGAGATGTGTTATGTGTGGTTTCCACGTCAGGGGTAAAGGGTGAAGCAGAGGTTTTATTTTGAAATCAACACAACAAGCTTTTAAGACTGTCATCTTCTAGCAACTCGAGCCAGACACCAGGTATTTTAGCAATTAAAATTTACACTTGTTTCTAGCACAGACAGTACACAAGCTGGCAGAACCTCTAATTAAAACCGTAGATATTTTAGGCCAGTGGTAACAATCGTGCAACAAAAATATATCACAGAAGACTATGGATTTCATGAACAGATTAGAAAACTAGAGTTTCCTTTACAGGCATTTGACTTCAGCTGTGTCAATACTGGCTCTAAGCAACTTGAACATTAATGGTTCAGCAGCAAAGAACATCACATGCATCTTCCTCCCTAAGTAACATTTTTCTCTGCCTGTACTAGAAAGGGGAGCAATTAGATTAATCTGATTAGGCAAATCCAGAGCCATCCTTTAAAAAATACAACTATCAACAGTCATTCCTACCTAAGTGAAGAAACAGGCTGAACATGGACTAGAAGGCTTTCCTTATAGTAAAGCATCTGACCCATTTCTGCCTTCCCTCCTATGCTGCAGTCAAGTTCCCAGATTTCTAATCTCCCAGGAGAAATCCACAATCCAATCAAGTCAAGACTTGGACACCAAATGAGAAGCCACGTAAGTATCTTGGAGGCAACATGTCTTGAATTATATTGCAACTGGACATTCTGTATTTTGGGTCCCCTGCTCCATATACAGCAACTGTGCAGGGTTACTCGAAGAGAAGGTCTTCATCCTTCTCTTCTGCTAAGAGATTAGCTGGCTCACTTTCCCCACCAGCAGCCCTCCGCAGCTCCCGTTCTTGATCAGACTTTTCTTTCAAGACCTTTTTCTTTTCCTGGATCTTTTTAAGCCTGTAAAGAGAAATGCAGCTTTATCTGTGAAGCAAACATGTTTTTATACAACAGGTTAGTAGCTATGCCATGCAACTTGGATTTGATAAAGCTACCTGGAAAAGTTCCATAGGAAACAAATATTCTGTAACAAATACCAAATTTGGCAAAATGGCAAAAATAAAAGGCTTTTATTGCTAGCTGCTGCAATTGAAAAACTTAACCAAACTATACAATTGTATTCTTGACCCTAAATACTGCATCATACTATTCTGCTTGTATTTAATCAAGTTAATTCCTCTTTCATTCATTTCAGGTTTGACATTTTTGTTTCAGGTGGCCCAGAACACTGACTTTATTGGCAAAGGTGTTGTTAAAGCAGAACACCTCAGGGTACTGTATCACATTATTCCCTCTGGAAGAACAATGACAACTATGTACAAATTAATGGAAGGGATTAATTTATAACTTTCAGACAAGTAAGTGGTGCGTGCCCAGCTCTGGAAACTCCATGTGCAGTAAGAATGAGGTCATGTTTAACAATGTTTGCTTCCAGATTTGGTGAACAGTTCTCCTAACTCCTTTCTGAGGAGTAGTCTATGTTAGGAAGAGACCAGTCTAGTCTTTTGACTTGTATTTTACCTGTAGAATTCCTCTCGTTCTCGTTCATCCAGTTCTGTGATGATATATGAAAGAGTACGCTCGATCCTGGGAATAATCACTGAAAAAAAATAAGGAAGTTGAGACTGCTGTTACATTAGCCAGGAAGTTATCTCATGTATTGCACAGATGTTGTTTGAAGTCAGTCTGGTAATTCTAGAGAAAATCTATGTCTTTCATGGAAGATCGTACTGTTTCCTAATGGACAAGTACACAAAATAAAGTCCTGAGAAGCAGGCAAAATTTGAATTAAAACTATGTTCTTCCATCACATTGTTTCAGAAACGTCAGTATAGCACCTTTACTCAGAATTATCTCAGTTTAAAAAGGCCGTCATGAAAACAAATATTCAAATACAACACAATCACAAAACAAAAGATGAGACACTAAACACAGCTCTAACACCAAACTGCACAAGCTCTGTATCAGAATCATTTGTTGAAAGAAGAAACCTGTTACCAGCACTACCAAAATTATTTGGAAGGCTGCAAAGGAAATCTTTTCTAAGTCACATTCTCAGTGATAAGCTGCAGTTAATGCCTGTACGTTCAAAGAAAACAGTCTATGAAAAACTGCTGAAAATGATGATTTGGAAACATAGACTGAAATACATTACTGTGTACATGCAAAAATTATTAAATCCAGGACATCAAAACTCAGAAAGCAACTTGAAACAGTCAGAGCACTCTGGACACTGCAGCAAAAGGAATCACAGCCAATGTTGGGATTGTAGTAGTACTTAAGAAATGGCAAGAAACAAATTTACAAACAAGAACCTGAAGAGCAAAGAATTCAGGTAAAAGAAAAATACATAAGTATTTTTGACAGATTGTTCCATAAGGGTATTGACATAAGGATTGTTCCATCCAAAACCAAGAAGTCACCAGCCTCTCCATTGGGTACCACCATTAAAGTTCATTAGAGTGATTTAAAGTTAAATATATTTTAGTTATTTGAAGTTTATTATGCTAGCTATTGGAACATCTTAACACATAGAGACATATATTTTGCTTCTAGTCAACAGGTTTCACCAGTTAAGTCAAAGTCACTAGCAGGGACTACAGAATGTTTGTAAAACTTTTGTCCTGTAGGTTCTTAATACAGTTTCCTGATTACTTTCTCATGTTTGCCTATATATTTATCTCTGTGTCCTCCAGTCCATTCCACTTGGCTTTTAATTTTTTTATTTCTTGTAATATGCTTAATTGTAATGCTTTTTAGAAAGCATTCTTGCTTTCTACTGGTGAGAAATTCTAACAAGAAAGAATGGCTTCCTTGACCCTGCTCCTCATCTTGCATGGAGACAGAAAATGTTATGCATCCCAAATGGAAAAATACTCACCATGTTCAATTGCATTCACACGTCTGTTTGTTATTTTAATGGCTTCATCCAAAGTAATAAAGGACGTCTGATGGAATGGGATTAAATAATTAGTACATAACAAGAAAAATTCAGCATTTCCATCAATTCTGTACACAAAACCAAAGAGCACTTGAAAGCCAAGCCTATAACGTAGCTTTACAAACTATGTCCTTGACAGAAGCAGAATGTTTTCTACTAATGTCATCAGCACACTGAATACTGCACATTAGCAGTTACAAACACCAACTCTCCAAAATAGTTTCTTCTTACCATTAAAGAATAAGGATTTCTCTGAAGCAGTAGTATGGCAAAAAAAGGTTTGCAACTTTCTACAGCACTGGGACTTGATTTAGCTACAACAACTGTGAGATGACACTTTCATTTCAGAGAAGTGAGAAGCCAACTATCCTGTTCTTTTTTAACTCCCACCAACCTGTAACGAGGCCAGTTCCACAAGCAGCTCCACAGCTTTGGCATAGTTCCTCTTCAGCTTAGCCAGCTGTTCTCCACCTCTGGCCAAGCCAGTCAGCTCATAGCCTGAAAAAAAAAAAATTGTTACTATTGCTATTATAGTGTTTCCTTACTAGATAAAAATTAATACTTTACACACTACAGGAATATAAAGAGCTCATCAATAGAGAAGCTAAAGCCTTTGCCCATTAAGAAATTGCCTTTATAGTGATCTATGTTTTGCATGTCTCTTGTAACACTTAGAAGTCTCAAAATCTGGAAATACAAGTCTTCTCCTCACCTGAAAAACTCACTGATTTCAGAAAGTAGAATCTATGAGAAGTTCCTAATAATCCCTCCATGTCACAGGAGCAGGCAAAACATCACAGGAAGTACCCCTATGCCTATGATGTAAACTGACTTATATTTAAGACATGACAATATTTCTGTATGAGCATGGAATAGCCATAAGTACATAAAGACAGAAAACACTTGCGTTGTACTTACTGTCCCCTCCTTCCTGGTAATGCTCAAAAACTGGCAAGGTTACACCTGACAGGAGGGAACAAAAATGCATGTCAGAGACATAAAGGGTTATAGATTTATTAAGTATAGCTCACTTTTACCCCATTTGCTTCTAATTACATAATGGCAGAAGCTTTGTTTACAAAATATTCCTACATAGCTTGGAACAATTAAGTCATGCTGGTTCTGACATAAAATATGGAACTTCAGAATTGTGTTGAGTTTGCAGAAATCAAGACCCATGAAAAATTCAGGGAAGTATTCTGGTTTATTCTGTTTTATTATGTTTAGTAGTATGTTCCCTTTGCTTAAGGAATATTTTAATCATTCAGTCCTGATTTATCTGTCTTGTTTTCTGCATAAACAATCGTGGATAGACAACTGCTTGAAATTTATTTAACTATGGGGTTTAACTCCTGATCTGTTTTCCAGTAAAGCTCTATGGAGGTTATACTTTGTCCAAAATTCAGGAATTGGACTGCAGTTTACACACTTTCATTTTATTTTATCAGAGGTAAGTAACCAAATATAAAAATCATAAGCTGTATGTGAAAAAAACAACAAATTACAAGTGTTCCTACAGTTGATAGGTAAGAAAAAAAGGAGACACCGTTTGGATACATTCCTGCCTATTTCCAAGTCTCCTCCCACAATTCCCTTACGAGTTGAAGTACTCATGGCCTGGAAAGGAGTCACCTGCTACATTGTCTTTTTTAGCTCTGATCTTGACTTGCGCTTTGTTCACATTTTGAATCACAGTGGTACTGTAAGGAAGAAAACACAGATCCTAATCAGGAAAGTTGAAGTGGTTCATTAACTCATACAAGATGAATCAGTTATCAAATAGCTGCAAGGACCTGGGAAGCGTTGTCAGCTCAGTTCTCTATGCAATTCATTGCACAGTCTTCAAAGCTAACATAGAAGCTTTGAAAGAAACAGGATTCCAGCAAAGTTTGGAAAAGATGCAGAGTCTATGAAATGTAACTTTAAAAATGTCTTAGACCAAGTTTACAAAACATAGCTGAAAAAACAGCCAGTTATCTGGCAAATTATTTTAATAACATTGAGTCTAATCAACCTGTAAGATTTCTTTCACAATGAAAGTGAAGGAATTTCAAGGCTATAAATGCAAACCAAGGCCACAAGATTTTGTTCATTTTAGTTTCTATATATTTGTTCTTTCAGACCATTAATGAGTTTATTTACCCACTAACTACCGTATTAACAAACTTGGACTTGTACAACAATTCATCTTGAAGCATTCCAAAGTAACTTAAGGTCTTCCAAGAACAGGTCACTACAGCTAACTCCTCTGCTGAAGTTCAGTTTACTTACAGGGTGGAATCTGTCTTGTTTATAGCTAAACACAGTGACTAGTTAGGAAGGAAACCGCACCATATCCAAATGAAAGGGCAAAAAGACTTTTCTTCAGCAGCATGCAGATTACTACTGTGCCTGATCACTTGGCTCTTCCCCATTAGTTGGGAGTACCATCAGCTGAATCTTAAACACTTCCCCATGCACACCTGAATGAATTACACAAACACCCTAGACAGAAACGCAATTTATTAAAATACAATTAAAGTATTCTGCTGGAAGAAAAAGACTTGTTTCCCCTCTTGCATATAGCCCTCTCTAGCCCCAGTGAGACAAAGGTCAGCGAGGTAGGAGATAAGAACAACTAGTAAAATCTCTGGGTGACTTACTGGCAGAAAAGAGCACACATTACACCTCTCATTCAAATTCCCAAGGAAGACCAAATTAACAAATTTTCCAATACTCTGATATAAATTCTTGCTTCCCTACATTTTTTATTCCAAGCTGCAAAAAGCAACACCTCCTCAAACCAAGGACAAAAAATTCTGTTAATCTTTCAACTTTGTTTACATTCCAATGGAGTGTATGTGTATCATGTATCATGTATCATGCAAGTTCTCTCTCTCCTGCACTGCCGTCTCCCTCCTTTAGATAACAAAATTTAGTTCATCCTGTCCACTGTCATCTTTTTTAGGTGCCTTTAAGAATTCACCTTTTTTTCCAAAAGAGAAAATAATAATTTGTTGACAGCTCTTTCCCATAGGTCAGACATCCTCACGGAAGCCCAGAAATCCTCACCTGAAATCTCCTGCTGTGAATTTCGCCTCAGCAAGTGAAAAGGCAGCTTCTCTCATCACCTCACCCATGAGCATCTTAGTCTGTTTAAAAAAATAAAAAAGGCAGCAAATACAAGGCACATTGTTACTCCTTATCCAGCATAAATAACTAGCAGCATAAAGAGAAGAAATTGAAGAGAGTGAGAAAGTCCTATATGCATAGCTTACTCTCAAAGTGGAAACTGTAAATCCCAGATGACTGGCAAAAAAAAAGAAATATTTCAGCTGTTTCATACTGTAGAACTCATAGAAACAGCAAAAGATTTGTCTTAATCATGAAATTCTACTACATAGGGATTAAATAACAACAATAAAGTGGCTCAGTAGGAAAATACTCTTCTTTCACATTGTATGGAATACTACGAGACAGCTGATGTTGTTTTTCAACATACAAATGTATGCAGCTTTGTGAAGCTGCGCTCTCCTCCCACTCTGTTTTTTCCCAATTTTTTAGATTTGTAGCCCTTGTAGCTAAAAACTATCTAGAAACACCAGCCTTTTTGTGTTAGACAATGTATAGGAAGCAATGACAGCGTGACAGGAGCTTGTCTATAGCGTGGCAACAAAGGACCACTGCTAACCAAGGGCACTGCAGCAGCTGCAGCTAAAACAGTACAACAAAACCTATCTGATGTGGAAGAACAGTCGTAGGCTCTACTGACTCAGATTGGTCATCCATGTTACACAGGAAGAAGCAGGACTCTGTGTTTCTTCATAAAGGAACAAGTCCCATCTGAACAAAACTTCTGCTTGCTAGTGTACCTAGTCATGCAGGAAACATTAGAGATATGCAGTATCCTCTCAAGCCAGATAAAGCAATAAAAATGGGGCTACAAATAAGTTAATACCAATCCTAAACTATCTGGCAGCATCAGAGCAAATTCTCTGTAATAAAGAAGAGATGATAGGGAACTTGGGACACAAAAGAAAGCAGAGGCTAAGACTGTCTGAAAAGAGGTAAAGAATATTAACTCTTCCAAGTTTCTGTATCACTGCAGCCAAAAAATATGATTCTGCTCATGTGTTCCCAGTAGTCTCACTTACAAAAAACAGGTTAGCCAGGAAGTTGTCCTATATTCCAGCCTATCTAATGAAGTTAGGAGAACAAGAACACACAACAGACAGAACAGATAGATTTCAAGTAAAGTGAACCAAACAAAGGAAAATTCTAATTTACCTACCTCAATAATTTTCTTAAGGATCTGC
This sequence comes from Peucedramus taeniatus, assembly GCA_013400575.1. NCBI lineage: Eukaryota > Metazoa > Chordata > Aves > Passeriformes > Fringillidae > Peucedramus > Peucedramus taeniatus. The sequence goes on from WBNO01004119.1 coordinate 44,891, forward strand.
CTGAATCGAAGTGTCAAAGCATCAGATTTTTTCTTTAAGAGGTTACGACCTGTTTGGGCTCCTTTCAAACGAGCCTTCATGATGGTCTGGGCCCTGGTAAGCAGAGGAATAAAGAAAAAACATCCTGCATCATCTAAAGGGATTAGGAAAAAACTTGCGTGAAGTTTTCTGACATGCATATGACTGAAATTATGAAGCAACCATGAAACACCACTGCAGTAAAACAAGATGGCCACTTCAGGACAGAATTTTAGATTCCCATTTAAAATGAAGGGAATTTACATCTATCTCCATCATCAATGAGAATTACAAGGTTATTATCTGTGAAGTCAAAGCTTATGGAAAATTGACAAGACATCTTTCAGTGCTTCTATAATAGGAAATTAAGAGTTTTCATTTTTCTTCATGACTTAGAAGTACCAGAAATCAAACTACTCCAAATACCCACTGTCACTGTGACACTGGTATTGTTTTTAAGTTCTTTTACTACCATGTCATCTTCTCAAAATCAGACAAAGCAAATTCTTCATGTGGTCATAGCAGTTGATGCCATGTTCTGATTTTACAGAGCAAGAAGATGCAGCAGTTATACATTCTGGTTCTCCTTAGCTTCATATGCTGCATAGGAGATTTACAAGCTATTAAAGACAATCAAAAACCACCACAATTTAAAAGGAACATTAGTGAGTTAGCTGTAGCTTTCACCTTTATTTCCAGTAGCACACTTAGAGGTTTCTTGTATGAAATTAGGAACTGTACTGCTTTCTACAGGCAGCCACTGTGCACAAAGGACACCGCTTAAGTCAAGTTCTTACACACTTCCTCTCTGACCTTGGAAAAAATAAGTATAATTAAGATTCTATCTACACAGTGGAATCCATTACTGGCCACATCTACTGGCATGTGATGAGAATAGCTCCATTAACATCTACCAAATATGTATAACTGAAAACATGAATACTTTATGAATGTTTATGATTTTAAAAAAAATCAGACAGTCAAAAGGGAACTTTACTTTCCCAACAAGCAGGCGTCTGTCATCACCTTGAACTAACTTGTCTGCTCTGTTCACCACCTGCCAGAGACTGGCTGGCCTTCTAGTTCCAGCAAGATCTCACTCACTCCAAGAGTGCAATAAACAAAGCCTTGTTTACTCTCAAGGAAACTGAGCAGCTTCTGGAATTGAAGATATCCAGCACAGAAGAGGCTCATACCAGCAAGCCACTTTAAAAAAAATTTTAAAAAAGCCCAAACCAACATAAAAAGTAAACCTTGTGAAATCCTCTTCTATCAGTTAACAAAATTAATTGTTGCAGACATAGATCATCTTTATTTTGCCATTCTGACTTATGTACTTTTGGGAACACCACCCACATTATTGTCTATCACCTCATTTGAAAAAGGGGTTGTAAATATTAGGCCTTTGTACATGACCACCCTCACGCCACAGTGACCACCTCACAAAACCAGATACCTCAAAAGTGATTGAAGTGCTCCCTCCTTGCACACCTAAACTGAATGAAAAAAAGCACTACCAAAGAGCAGGAGTGAGACCAAATGACTTAAGTGTATGCAATAATTCATTTCTGGGTACGCAATAGTTTATTTCTAAACTAAATTTCAAAACAGAACCTTTACCATGTAATGTATTAATCTTTCCATATAAACTGTTACTTTATATGTCCTGAGCTCATACAGAGTGAATAATTATTATTTTATGTTTGAGGTTTTCTGTCCTGCAAGGCATCCTTTTTATTATAAAGATTATGTGCAGGCAACCCACTTTTATGCAAGAAGATTTGAAACAGCCTTTCACCCTAAAGCAGTCTGTCTGTCCTGGAGGGTTCCGAAGAGAAAATGAACAGCGTTATTAAACCAGCAATTTTATTCAATTGTTTGTGTTTGTTCCAATGTTGGCAGCTTTCTAAGCCTTCTCAGGAGACATCTGATTTCATGACAAATAGTTTGCTGTCTGGAGCTGGAAAATTACCTGACTGTCCCTTACACTGGGAGCACTTTACTTCTTCTTTTTTAACGCTCTATGGCCAACCTCTCGCGAAGCAGTATCCTTTGGTGCAAAGTTAAGGGAAGTTGTGGTTCCGCTTGTCCATTATTCCTACACATACATTCTACAAATTGTTCTTTTTTAAGTAAGGTTTGCGTAATCACATGATTTTAAATACCAAACCGGCTATCTCGGTGCCGGGCCCTGCCCCGGCGCTCTGAGGACGCTCAGAGCTGATGTGGAGCCTGGAAGCACAATGTGAAGCTCAGGACCAGGGGCCCTCAGCTGCTCCATCACACCCCGGGGAGCCCCGCTCGGCGGCGCAGCGCGCACGCAACCGGCGGAACCACTCCGAGCGCCGACCAGGAGCCCTGAGCGCCCCGGGAGGCGCCGCTCCCGCCGCCTGGAGCTCGCTCGGCACGGAGCCCTGC
>WBNO01004119.1:47681-159564 GCA_013400575.1 Peucedramus taeniatus
GCTCCCCGGGCCTCCCGCCACCGCCGCGCTGGAGATAGGCCTTGCCGGGCCCCCTCTCCGGTGCGGCGGCGGTCGTGGGGCAGCTCCCGTGCCAGCCCCACGGTCGGGACCGGCTCCGTTTCCGCAGACGTTGTGCGGCCGCGAGGGCCTCGGCTGAGGCGTGTCCAGCCGCTGGAAAAGATGAATTCCAGCTTCGGCACGATGGGCGTAGTGTTGTTCCTGGGGAACAGAAGGCCGAAATAAAAGCCTTGCGACTGTGGAGAGAGGAGTGAATGCTGCGTGTGCTGAGCGCTGTTCGACCGCTCTTGCTCGCTGTGGCTCGAGTTTGTCGCTTTGCAGTGCAGCTTTCTCGTGTACCCCATAAGTACCTGCAGGATTGAGCAGAGCTACATTGAGTGGACTAGAAAGCCGAACTGTAAAGTCTTCCTTTTTAATCTTGGAGTTCTTTGTTCAGCTTCAGCTTTTACAAAGTTATAGAAAACCTTCAGAGTGTTTTTATAATGTTTTGCTAGTCTGTATTTCCCCTTTTTACAAGTTAAGAATGGAAATAAGGGTGGACATATGTACATAGCATTTGGCATTAACTTCCTGCTCTGATTCTAAATTTTCTTATAGTTAGGAAGCACTGGCATTGCTGTAAAGATCATGACTAAAATCTTCTGAAGGAGTGATGTATTTGAGTTGGCTTCTTAGGCTCCTGCTGCTGTAGAAAATTTTCTGTGTGAAACTTCAAGGCATAGACAACCGAACTAACCTAGTTACACGTTTAATAGCATATGGATTCATTGTCAGAAAAATAAAGCAGTTTAAGCATTCCTTTTTGCCACTACTTGATTATGAAATGTTGATTTTGTCCTTTTTTTTTTATGTATAATGAAGGAATTCTGTTTTTTTCATGTGATTTTGTTGGGTTTTTTCTCCTCCTGACTAGCAGTCTGTTGGGGGGCACTTTTTTTGCCTTTTCAGTACTTCAGGCCAGGCTAGTTCTGTTCTGATTAATGCCTTTGCTTTCTTTGCTGACAGTTGGCCTTTGGAGCAGGTCTTGCAGGATTACTCTGAACATCTAGTGCTGGGTTTAAAAGTCATCTGGAGTCTGCTTCTCAGTACTACAGAAGCTTCTATCTGCCTCTTATTTTCTTAGCCTCACCTGCTGGCTTGTTATGTGCATACAAAATCCTTCATGAGCACTGCGTGCTTCTCTCTTCTGTCCTCCTGCTCTTACAGTCCAACTGATGATCCTTGAGAGTCCCTTCCAACTCAGCATATTCTGTGAATCTGTGAAAATGTTACTCCCGAATTTAGATGCATGTGAGGTGTGCAGTGCCACCTTTCCACCACTTGAAGAAGCATTTCCAGTGTGCTGCATATATACTGTATAGACAGTTGTGGGTAGTGAAGTGGGTAATGAAGTCTGGGTGACAAAGCTTTTTCTACCTTAATGCAAAAAAATAGCATCTTAGGAAATGGTTGTGGTAATAGTACTTGAAATATAAGTTAATTTATTATTTAATTTCTATTAAAACCTAAGCACAACCTTATCCTAATTGCTACTTTTTCTGCCTGTTCCCCTCTGTTGTCCCCAGTCCTTGCTGGTTTATTGCTGTGTTTGTAGAAGGCAGTGATGTACTGTGAAATAAAACCTTTGGTTTTTCTGCTCGAATTCCAGAATGCCGGGACTAAGCTGTAGATTCTACCAACATAAATTCCCCGAGGTGGAGGATGTAGTGATGGTCAATGTTCGCTCCATTGCTGAAATGGGAGCCTATGTCAGCCTGCTGGAGTACAACAACATCGAAGGCATGATCCTCCTCAGCGAGCTGTCCAGGAGACGCATTCGGTCCATAAACAAACTCATCCGCATCGGCAGGAACGAATGCGTCGTGGTCATAAGAGTTGACAAAGAGAAAGGTATCTGGGGACATGGTGGGCTCTGTCAAGATTGAATTTGTAGACAGAAATGCAGATGAACCAAGCAGGTGTTTGTGCGTTTTGCCAGGGCTACTTTTTTTTGAGCACTGAAGTAAAATAGACCATCACTGACCATACCTATGATCATTCTTCTGTTCCTCTGTGTCTTTTGGGAATTGGGTTAAGGAAAGTAAATCACATCAGTAAAGATTTAAGTGGGTCCTCAGGAGATCAGTCACTGAACTATAGTGAAGTGGAATTTTCTTTTGCTATCTATGTAGATTTTTTAAGTCAATTGAAGAGAAGGATCATCTGCTGTAGACGTAAAATCTAGATGCTGAACATTTAGTGCTCACCATCCATCCTGTTTGTTAACAAGTCTCAAACCTTGTCGATCTAGGTGATGACAAGTATGTAATCATTGTGAATTCTGTAGAGTACAAGTTAGAATTGTATAGGCAGTTTTGGGTTTTGCTGTCTTTTGAGCGTTTGAATCTTTGAAGATTTTTTAAAATGTAATTTCTATTGAGAACATTTCAGATTTTGATAATAGTGTTCCACACAATCTCTGAAATCTCTATCCAGCTATACAGAAATAATAAACACTGAGCACATCTCCTAGAAATGTTACTGTTGGTATGATGTTTCTCAAGTTATATGCTTTTCTAGAATACTTCCAAAACTGCAGTTAACTCTGAGAATAAATAATGAATGACAGCATAAGGAAAAGCAGGGACAAAAGAAGGGCAAGAATAAACTTACTGTAGATAAATCTGAAATAAGTCTCCCATCATCTCTAATGAAATTATACTTTTACACATCAATCTTCATATTAACAGAGAAACACATCTGGAATTCATCTAGTGGTCTTTTATTGAACTTATTGGAAAACCTATAGTTTGTGAGAAATAGGTGGAGTCCTTTTATAATTTAGAGTTCAAAAGAAATTTTTTCATGGGCATTTCTTTCAGGCTGAATTTATTTTATTAGGAAGCTGTTCAGACCTAAAGTGATGAGGTGCCAGCCTTGAATTAAATTGTGTTGAGCACTACAGAAATATGCATTACATTTGCTTCTTTGTATGCTGGAATGATTTTTTTTTTCCCAACTAAAATAGATCACTAAAATAAATAGTAATATAATAAAATAAATAAAATAGTAAAAAAAAATCACTAGTTACTGAGATAAAATTTGCTACTGTAAGTATTTACAGTTGAAAGAATTTTGTATCATAATTTGGATCATAATTTTCTTAAATTCATCAAGGTTTGGTCTTGTTTTTCTCTGTAGCAACATATGGGGATACTGTAGGCAGAGGGCAAATCCTGAGCCAGTGTGTTTGTTCTTCATGAGTTTCTCTTGAAGGAGTCAGACTTAGATTGCACAATGGCTGACACTTTTAAAATCATCTTCCCCAATAGGTTATATTGATTTGTCAAAAAGAAGAGTTTCTCCAGAGGAGGCAATCAAATGTGAAGACAAATTCACAAAATCAAAGACTGTAAGTCGCCTTTCTATATTTAGGCCCTGTGTATTTCCAGCTTCTTTCTTGAGCAACCAAAATGCACAGACATAAGATTAAAGTAAAGCATTCATGTATTGGGCATACTGTGATTTCTCATTTACCCATGCAAAGATACATAACCAGCTTATGTGTCTGTGAGTGTTACATGGTAAGCTGCTTATTAGATAATTAATAGATCAGGAAGGGTGTCAGTTGAGAACTTATGATGTAAAAGGGTATGTTTAAATGATCAGAAATCCAAAAGTATGTGCTGGTTTAGCACACTCTGGGCAACTTTTTATTGATAAAATGTGCAGGTAGTTTAAGGCTCTCATCCTTACTGCTGTGTGGTCTTAACTCTTCCAAGTAGAAATTTTCATCTGCTTTCGGTATTTGGTTTGGGGTTTTTACCACTCTGGTGTTTCAGGTTTACAGCATCCTTCGCCACGTTGCTGAAGTCTTGGAGTACACTAAGGATGAGCAGCTGGAGAGCCTGTTCCAGAGAACTGCCTGGGTGTTTGATGACAAGTACAAAAGACCTGGATATGGTGCTTATGATGCGTTCAAGCATGCAGTCTCGTAAGGACTTTCTATGCTTCTAGGGGCTTATTTCAAAGTGCAGAGAAGTATTTCCTGAAGTAGATCTGTCACCGCATTCCTTTGGGTTGTACCATTGTTTCTTTCCCACAATCAGTATGAAGAATATACTGGTCAAGTAAATCTAGTAAATTTTGACATTAGTCTAATAGAGGAAGAACCACTGGTCTTCATTTGTCTGTCAGAATTTGCCTGGTTTTTGTCCCAGGCAGATTTTATCAGAAATAACTAGCTCTATGTCTGAAGACATTTCTGCTCAGAGCTGATTGTCACTCTTCCACTGCACAGACAGCTTTTTTCTTTTTTTTTAAATGCAACAAGCTGACTTGTTACTTCTCTCCACTTCCAAACTTCAAGAATGGGATCATAAACTTAGAAACGGAATTATGAACAGAAAGAGGTGGAAATTGTGATGCTAAGGAAGTATGCACTGAGATAAATGACTTTTATTTTTTTAATCGAGTCTGATATTTTAATTTGCTTTCAGAATCGAAGCATTTGGTTTCCCTTTACAGAATCTGCCGTGAAATTGTCAATCCTGAACTGGATTTCTCAGTAAACTTTTTCAGTTTTGTTCTTTATCGCCCCTGAGTGTGCTTGATGAACTGGAGTTGAACGCTAGATGGCAGTAATAGTGCTTTTAGAGATGGCGGTGACTCTAGGAAGCAGGGCACTCGGCAGTGTTTTAAGTAGCTGAAAACCAGCTCTGCCTTTTGGGGGAAGAAACAGCTTGTGTCCTCATTTAGAATTAATGTGGTTTGTTTCATATTGTAATGATTTTTTTTGTGGTGATAGCAATTTTACTGGTAAAGGACAAATCTGGACATATGGCTGTAAAAGGAATTCCAGATCCCTCTTAACTGATAAATACTTAGTTGAACACCTGTATAATAGAATTTTATTTAAAAATACACTGGGTGTTTTTGCTTTAGTTGTATACTCATGAAAACTCCTGAGCACAGGCCTTTTGTTGCTCACTTGCTATTCAATTTGGAGCACAGCCTTCTGATGCTGTCTGTTCCCAAAACATATTCCCATCAGTAATGCTTTAAGATTTCTGACTGTGGACTGCAACTTTTATTTGTTCCTGTTGTGCTCATACATAAATGTATAGCAGTGGAGTAGAACAATGTGGATATTGCTGCCTTCCTATTTTTGCTGGAGTGCTGTGTGAGGTTTAGAATTGCCTCTAAGAATCTGGCGTGTTATTCCTTTCTTTATACTGAGGATTCGCGTTTTGGAGTTTCACACAGCGTGATACCTGTGGCAGAAATTGGACAGTACATTTACCTTCTAATCAGTAAAAATTAAACATTGGGGACCTATTGTTGAAAGCCTTCCGAATGCATTAGCAGGTGGATTTAGCAGCATAGTTTGGAAATAAAGCAGAATTTGTTTGTACCATAAATCACTTCTGCCATACAGGTTCATATTTGATCTAAATAACCTGTCATGTTTCTGGGTTCTGTTTGCTTGTTTGGCCCTTCTACTCTTTATACTTAACATACAAAAACATGAAAGATGTTGTTTTATTGGCAGCAGAGACCAATCTCTAGTGCAACCTCTAGCTTTTGGGCCATTTTATTTCATGTTTGCCTGCTGGTAGTATTGTAGGTGATCTGGTATTTTTTTTATTTTCAGAAAACTGCGACTTTTCTCTCTGCAGAACAAGAACTGGTTTTGTGAGGAGTTTTTTGGTTATGTTCTCTATTTCAGATAGATTTGGGATAAATTTAACACAGCAATAGAAAATTGACACTACTTCTTTAAAAAAGAGCTGCTAATTTATATTGGTAAACAGGGAGTTTGCTTCTGTGATCTCTGAATTTGAAACTGTTAGTTTGGGATTTAAAAAGCCTTTGTCCTGAGAATGTAGCCAGCAGATAAGTATCTGTCTGTGTATCCAGATACTGTTAAAAACAAGTACCAAATAAGGTGGAATGAGTGTGGATTACTTGGTAGAATGACAAATATCTTGTGTTTGAATGAAACACTGAAATCATTTTAAAACTCCAGATTCATCATGGATTTGCTTTTATGTGGTATGAGTTTATCTTTACGTTGGAGGAAATACAACAATATCAAAAAGCTGGATACTTGTCACATTCTGTTTATCTCATATAGAGGGAGCAGAATAAAAGCCATTCCTTCACTTAAAAAAAAAAAAAAAGGTAATTAATTCAGATTATTCTTTCCAGGAACAGATGGAGTATACTGCTTACCTGCTGTGTTTACCAATAGAAAATGCTTTGAAAATAGATGTGTTCATTTTCTTGCAATGTTTCAAAGGGTTCTTAAGAAATTTCCCTGTTTTCTTAGCCTAGTAGATATCTAGGATTATTCATAAGAAATAGAAATAGTACCAGAAGTTTATGTTGTGTTGTATTCCTCTTCTGTATAACTTCTGTAACATTGCTTTGCGTGGCTCAGAGACCCTGCAATCCTGGATAGCCTGGATCTGACGGAGGAAGAGAGGCGTGTATTGATTGACAATATTAACAGACGTCTGACGCCACAGGCAGTCAAAATCCGAGCTGGTGAGTTCTTCCCACATGCTCCTTGAACCAATCTTGATGCTTAGGTTGAGATAGTGTATCTTATTGCAAACTATAAACGCAGTTAAAACTAATGGTTCATAACGCTAATATTTGAATGGAGCTGTTCAGAATTAAGACATCTTAATCAAGGGTTCTATCCCAAAGTGCAAGGTGGTTTGGCTTTTATTTTTCCTCCCAAAGTGCAGATTCCTTGGAACACAGACTGGTTGTCATGACAGATAACGTGGTCTGTCATATTGCATTGGCACACAATGAAACTAAATATTTTATAGTTATTACTGCATCTGCAATATTCTTTTTCATTATTCAGAGTTTTAAATTCATTGATTCCCTGGCAGGATGGTTGAACTCTTGTCAGCACAGCTACAGCATGCGCCTTAGTCACTTGTTCATAAACATGTGAAAATATCAGCTCAAGCCTAGCAGATCTCTAAGGTGTGAGCTAGTTTGTCTCTTACTAATTTAATGTAGCCAGGACAAAAGCACATGACTGCATGAGTTAAGACATTCTTCAAAACTGTAAATCTAGCTCTACAGCACAGCCTAAAGGCACTCTTGCCATTTCAGATAGTGTAGCCGAATCACATTTTTAACTAGATTGAGAAATTGCCTCTGCTCTGCAAGTGTATATTGAAGAGCATTAACACTTGCTGATTACTGTGGAGAAAAGAGATAAGCCTTTTCCACTCTGAAGTCAAGAAGAGAGTACAAAAAGTAAGGTAATGTAAAATTCCTCTACCTTTTGCTTCAGACTGCCAGGAGTTAATACAGACTTCAAAAGTTTGATTTGATTGCCATGAAGAGTGCATTTACTAACATGAATAGTGCTTCATCACTTTTGAAAATAAAGTTATTTGATGAGCATGTCTTCTTACTGCCTTCATCCTGCCTATTCAGTTCTGATGGTCTAAGTCATTAATTTTGTCATCAGCGCAAGTGTAGAATCTTGCATTGGGTTCTGTTCTCATCCTGAGGCCAACTGGGATGTTCTTCTGTGAATTTGTTCCTGATAGCTCAGAATTAGCAGGTTTTTGTGAGTCAGCTAGAAATGAAACCAGGCTATAACTAACTATAATTCTAACCATATGTTAACCTTATAAAAATGTATTCTAATGCTCCTCAAGTGATGCCTCTCTGCCTCTGTTGTAATTGCTGATTGAATTCCATAACTTTGTGGATGTGCTCCTTTTCAAGTTTCACTTTTCCTGATCTTGCGTTTTCTCTGGTATTTATTGCTTTTATATCTTCATCTCTCCATGTGAAGTACATAATTATTGGTGTTGTATTTCTTGTATGAGAAGTGAGTGAATGAGTGTACAGCTTTGTATCCCACCTTTTCAAAGCAGAAGGTAAAATGTTGTATTGTCTAAAGAATTTGTAAAGACTCTTACCTCAACTTAAAAGTCAAGGAAATGTAATACCTTCCTCAGTTTTGAAAACTACTGAGGCTCTCATTGTGGATAAACATTGGTTGCTAAAAAGATTTATTAGAGCTTAAGTTAAAAAGCTTGAAATATTTTGCAGCTCTTGGTAACGGTAAAATTGTATTATCTGTATTTCTCTGTTGTAGATATTGAGGTCGCCTGTTATGGTTATGAAGGCATAGATGCAGTAAAAGAAGCTTTGAGAGCAGGCTTGAACTGTTCCACTGAGAACATGCCCATCAAAGTGAGTGTCAGTCTTAATAATGGAATCAAAAGCAAAGTTTTCTGATGCCCTCAGGGACCAGCAGTGTGCAGTTGCTCTGCCCCATCAAGCCTTGTGCCTGACTTCCAGCTCTTCTCTGGCAGGGCTGTAACACACTTCCTTCAGCTGTGTGCTGGTAGTCCTTCCTGTGGTTGTGCAGTGCTTTTCAAAGTTTGGGAAGCTGTAGTTATTCTGTTTAATTTATTAAAATCTAGTATTGGCACAGAACATATCCACTGTTCCTTTATGCAGTCTTAACTAGGAAGCAGTAAATTTTATTTTCAGGTATAAGATTGTGTAAGAAAAGGAAAGTTTGCTCCACTGACATTTGAGTGTTGGTAGGATGACTACCATACCTAGGCCTAGTTTTTCTTCCCTAACAGTGTTTGCATGTTAGGTGAACTACTGAATAAGTGTTTTTGAAAAAACTTGGAAGTACTTTGTCCTTTGAAAATTACTCTCTATAATAGTCTCTTGTAACAAAAGAAATAGTTTACTCATTCATTCATAACAAAAAAAAAGAAAACGTGTGTTTTAATGCTTTTTATTTTTGGTCTAACTAGGTATAGTATCTTTTCCTTCGTTACTGAGTTTGCTTTTTTCCCCAATCTTTACAATGTGGTAGATTAATCTGATAGCCCCTCCTCGTTATGTGATGACTACTACAACACTAGAGAGAACTGAAGGACTGTCTGTTCTGAATCAAGCCATGGCTGTAATTAAAGAAAAAATTGAGGAGAAGAGAGGAGTCTTTAATGTGCAGATGGAGGTAAGAACAAATTACATTCTAAAATACAACTTTTTTCCTTGCAATATTTTTCAAGTAGAGCAAGATCAGTAGTGCTACAAGAAATCTCAGGAAAGAGTTAAGTTGCTAAGTTATTAAAAAAAATAGAAAAATCAGGACCTCTGTGTTCCTGAAATAAACAAATGGCCAGAAAATCTAATTTTCCTGGGCTTTATTGTGTGCCTTCGGGACATATTTTATCTCTTGCTCTTTATGTAGAATCAGTCTACAAATCATGTGACCTTTCTTTATGACAGTTTGCCATGTGTTCTGGTTTGGTTTTTTTCAGCCTAAGGTGGTCACTGACACAGACGAGACTGAGCTTGCAAGGCAGTTGGAAAGACTGGAGAGGGAAAATGCTGAAGTGGATGGAGATGATGATGCTGAGGAAATGGAAGCCAAAACAGAAGACTAAATGTTCTGGGATACTTAGAAGAGAGACCATATGAAAAGTTAGAAACCCCATTGCAAACACTCTGGACTAAATTATTCCAGTATTGAAAACTTCAAAAGCAAATATATGAAATGTTTTCCTGTTTTAAAAAGACCAAAATGTAAAAGGCTCTTTTAAATAACATTTGGTGCAGCAACTTACACAAATTGAACCTTTTGAGAGGAAGGTGCCTAGTCAAATTCAAGACACAGATCTGGCCAGATGGAGTTTGCAGCCCTATACTTAACACTTTCATACATAACAATTCCTAATTGGTGATTACAGCTCAGTGCATCTGTTCATGGTCTTTCCTGGGAGCAGCAAAACCAAGCAAGTGGAACAGTTCTATACAGAATGTATTTGAGCAAATATTCAATAAATTTCTGGGCTATGTAACTGAGGTTTTGGGCGTTTTCCTCCTCTTCTGTCATGGCCTAGAGGAGTGTGAATATAAGACCTGGAACAGTATGATCAATGGGTGACTCCTCTTTAACATTGAAAGGGCTTTCTTTTGTTTGCTTTAAATCAAGCTGAGAATGAGTGGGACAAAACGTTTTACATTAATATTTTCCTTGCAAGTTTGTTGATGCAGACTTGTTTAAATTAGCATTTCCTTTGTTTATCATCTGCATTTAGGGACCGAGAACTTGAAAACTTTGAAAGTAGCTTGTTTCCATTCCAATAAACATAGCTAATAAATGAAAAATTACACATAGTTGCACTTTGCTCTGATGGGTGAATATAGCAGGAACTTTAATGAACTTACATACTTCAATATGGGCAGCACTCTCTCTGAGCTCACTGCAACATGACCTTTAGTACTACCTACCCTATATCCCATTTACACTGAACTGAGATACTCACTAAAAAAACCTGTTTATCTTCTCTGAAGAAGAGAAACAAGATGTGTTTTCTAAATTGGAGTTAAAAAGAACGTAATTTAAAATTCCTTTTGTTTTCCTTTCAGTGGGAATTGAGGGGAAAGAGTTGAGCTTTTTAAGTAACCTTTCCAACTTGCTAGATTTCTAAATGTGTTGGTATTTTTTTTTGTCATTGTCATGTCCCATACTGCCCATTTTTTCCTTAATATTTTGTGATGCTAGAGGGAAAATGCATGAAGAATGAGGCTTTGAGCCTTAACTAGGCATTCTTATTATTGCCATGGTACAAACTATATACTTGCTACATGGTGTTGCCACAAAAGGCATTCTAAAAGGGCATACATATTGCAATGTGTTGCTCATCCATGCTGGAGTATCAAAGAAGTTCATGTGTATCCAACTCTGATAGTAAAGCAAAGCCAAAAAAGGTAAATAACTTTAAGTCTTTACAGATTGTTGGAAAATACTTGAATGTGCAAATTCGCAAAATTAAGAAAAATACATTTTTAATTGTCTTCTCAAATTGTCTTTTCAGCAGCTGTGTATGACAGCTTCCAACTGTGCCCATTCACTAAAACAGTGATTTGACTTCTGTTAAACACAATAGGTGGGTACTTGGAGTAAAGAACAAAGTCTTTTAAAACTGTCACCATGTGATCCCCATGCCATAATAATTCTGTAAAGGAAAGAGGACTGACGAGTGTGCCATGCATGCTCCAAGGAAGGAGGGAGTGCAGTGAAGGGATTACAGTTCGCACTATCTGTGAGAGCTGTTTTGGTGTGTTAATTGGTGAGCATTGTTTCTGTCAGTAACTTAGATGTTCGTTAAATTTCTACAGTACCTACCAGACCATTTCTAATTAGAGCTGGAATGTGCTGATGGGTAAAAGTCTGAGTTGGTTCTGGGTGCCTGAAAAAAATTACCAAGATGGTGAGGATGATAGCAAAGCAGGTTCAGATAAATGCATTCCAATCACTTGTCATCCTGGCAGAAAAGATCAGGCTCTCCCAATTGTTCTCTTGAGCATATTTCAACCAAGAATAAATAAAAGACAGGAGACAACCTGGTGGATCCTTCTCATGCATTGGAGAAGCAGGAAGGAGGAGGTGTAAGATGGGTATTTTGGAGGCTGGTTAGTCAGGGTGTACTGGGGCTTACTGCTGTGCTCTACCGCTTAGAGATCTTTAGCAGTTGCTGAGCCTTGTGTCTCAACCTGGCTCTTTTTCCATTGGTGAAACTGCCTTTGCCTACCAAGTGCTTAAAATAAGGGGTTTTTGTGAATGTCTTTGTTGAGTTGCTAAATCTGGGCAGCACGTTCCCGCTGTTCATTAGCTACTGTGCTGTTTGTGCAATTGTAATCACAAGGCCAACATCTCCACTTGCACTTAACATACCTGTGGACAGGGCTCGGCCTGATGTGTTAATTTTAAGGATCTCAGTTTGACTTTCCTACTCCAAATTGATTTTCTAAGATTGACAGCTTGAAAACAGTTTTACTTATATCTGGCAAGGACTTAATGCAAAAATGCAACCCTAACAAGGGATACTGGCTCAGGTCAGGCACAGAGTCTGGTAACTCACAGCCCAGCATCCTGTTTCTAATGAGGGAAAATAGCGGTTTCTTAAAAAGGGGTGCTCTGCTGCTTGGGGCTGCTGTGGTTTGTCTGGTTTTTAATAGTGACAAATCCTTGCTGTTTTCTCTCTGATTTTGGCTCACAGGTTCTTTCTTTATGTGCGGTGGAGCTGGTGTGTTGTTCTTCATAGCAGAATCTGCACTTTGATTTTTAAGAGTGTAGACAATGAAACGACTGTTTCCAAATACTTCCACCTTTCTACCGTTAATTTTAAAATTGCTGTTATGTCAGAATACTATTGAATGCTTATTGTCTTTCACTTCTATCTAGAAATGTTTCATCATGCTTTATTTTGATGTGGTTTGTTTTCATCATATTTCATCTCCTAATCCATTAAAGGAACTGTTTTGGGAGTGCTGCGCTGGAGGGCAAAGTCCTAAGAAGCTGCTTTGAAAACTGTGGTGTCTGTAGTGCCCCAGTGCTGTGTGTGACATGGTGATACACACTGGGCACGACAGAGCATGGGACGGGGTTTTCCTTTGGGCAGGTTCCCTGAACCAGCTTTGTGAGACTTCTTGAAGGACTGAGTGGGAGGTACCAGCAGGGTCTGCCAGCTGAAACAGCACAGCCTGCACTCAAAACTGTGGAGGCTGCTCCTCTCTCCCCTGTATCCCTGAGTAGCATCCTCTGGTCCTGAAGGCAGCTCTTTCTGGCCATCCCATTCCAAATTCTATAGCGTATAAAGTATTTGAGAGTCACTTTGAAGACAAGAAAATGTCAAGCACTCAACTGTTCTTTTTCTGTTACAATGCTATGCTGATGTGGAAAGCACTCTAAAATGGATCTGAGGAAATGGGTACTCTTCAGTGAGTTTTAAGGCCCACAGAAGATTGGATGTAGAGCTCCCTAAGTTTATACAGATCAAAGCATGTCATTTTCCACCGGAAGAGTTCAATGCTAGAACTTGCATTCCCAGCCCATGCATGAATACAACAGCTCAGATCTACTGACTCATTTTGTACTACCTGACCCTGAAAGATCTGTGTTTACTCCGCCTCAGGGAGCAGTACAGGGGCAGTTTTTCAACTTTGATTAACTATGGAATGAGACAGGGAGGAAGGGGTGTGTGTATCCTAAATATCCAAAGTATTGAATAAATACTTTTGAGTAGAGGTATTGAAGGAAGTGAAGGCTCTATATAAGAAGCAGTTGCAACAAAACCTGTTATTTAATGACCAGCTGAAGCAAGGTTTGCTTCACCTTTCAGCAGCAGTTTGACAATAGAATTCCTTGTTGCTAATGTTAATTTTGCCAAGATCTGTCTGCAGGGTTGTGGGTGGTCTGCACGCTGGAGAAAAAGGAGCTTGTCAGATCTTCAGTGAGGACTGCTTATGGAGCAATTCTGAGATCACTGTCTGAGCGAGAGCCCCCTGCAAGCTTCTACCTGTCCTCCCTAGCATGAAATAGCACCTTGAATAAATTGCCTGCAGTAACAAGCTGAACAATGTGAAGTCAAACCTCAAATACCAAACTGTGGAGCACTGTATTCCTAAAGCTACTTATATAAAGAGTGCATGTCCAGGAAATGGATACAGCAGTAATGTCTCTTGTGAACCTGGACTCAAGTTTACTTGTTTTTTTCCCCTCCAGTGTAATTCTGATGTACAAAACATGGTGAGTTGATTTTTTTTTTTCCTGCTGGCTTTATCAGGGTTTTTTTTTCCCCAAGATTCTGCTTCTGAATACAGCTTTTATCTACAAATATATATATACAGAGATGAAGATTATTCTTTCAATTAACAAAAAAAAATTGATTACTTTCTGTTTTATTTAAGGCTACAATTGTATTTTTAAAAATTACAAAAATTTCCATTGATAACTTTGAAAATATTACATACCAGCAGCAAAAAGTACTTTTCCAAGTGTTCTGTTACTGTACTTACTTTAGGTGGACTGAAGAACAAACATACTGGGATATGACTTACTGAGCCTGTTGCTTGGCAGCTGCCTGCCTTTTCCCAAGAGGCACAAGGTGTACAGTAGGAGTTACATAGGTAACTTCTGCTTTTGCAATCTCAGCCAGCATGTTTTCTCTTTATACAGAATCAACTTTTCTGACTTCCAGCAGTGTTTAGTCACCCATTGTATTCTCATGGCCTCTGCAGGACTCTTCTCTGGATTGTCTCCAGTACAATGCTGGTTCTAATTCTTCAGTGTCTTGCTGTTCCTAGCTAAAGTTGTAAAAATGTATAAAGAAATTATTTGTTTGTTCCTTGGTGCATGAAAGTGTGCCCCTTGATATTGGAGCCACTTTGTCTTACTGACCTCTGGACTCTTTACATAGCAACAAGTGCCTGTGTCTATTTGCTGTACTCTACTTTGTATTTCTTATCACAGCCCATAGCTCTGCCCACATATATCACCTTAACTTTAGTGAGAGTCATGGAATGCTGACAGTAGAGCAAAGGCTGTTATTTCTGAACAGCAGCACTCTGAAATACTACTTCATATTAAACAGATTTGTCATGGTGGGTAAAGTCTTCAAAAATACAATAAACATCTTAAATTGTATTTATACACAAAAGGCACTCTGTTTCAAGGCATTCAGGAGGTACAAGAGGTCACTGCAGTGTTTAAGGATCAGGCTGCTTTTCTAAAAGCCTGCTTATGTAGAGATTTAGGATGTTAGGTTGAGAATCTTGGTTTATATACCAAGGGGTCACTGAAAGTAGAGTGGACTCTTAGGAGCTTTGGAGCTTTTTTGGGAAAATAAATTTTTAGCGAAATAAGATACTGTAAGATTAGTAAAAGTCTCCTTGTAATCATAATATCCTGAATGTTACACTTACAAGTTGTGCTGATCTGTAGAACTCCTAAGAGATGGGTTTGTTAGATGAGAAATTTTACGTGGTAGTTGTTTAGTCTGAAGTTTTGAGGAATGTGGTTTTAAAATTCAGCTTCCCCCTCCTATGCAATACCTGATTTGTCATTTTCTAGCTGCTTATATTGGCCAGCTCGCTCAGTAGTGGTGTTTTTTTGCTTTACTAAATTCTGTGAAATTCTTTCAAGATCCCTTTTAGACACCCCTTTGTTTTACTTCCCGAGGGCAGGTAATACATTAGAGCCAGCTCTCTCTTTTATTAATGTCTCACAGGTAGGGAGGGAGGAAAAAAAAACAGGAGGGAGAGTGCGTCACATTGGAGGAGGGGAGCAAAAAAAAATGAGCTTTCTTGAACAAATCATGTGCAGAGGGACCGGCTGCCAGGGCTCAGGCAATTCTCGGCGGGGGCTCTGCTCTGTTCCCTGCCGGCCACGATGGAGGAAGAAGCTGGAGTGCTGAAGGAGGGCTTCCTCGTCAAGCGGGTGAGTGTTCTGCTTCCCCTCCGAGCGGCTCTGCTCCAACGTGGAGGCAGCTCCTGAGCAGGAGTGGAGCGAGCCAGGGCTCGTGGCGAGGGAGCCTGTGCTGGGTCGGAGGGGCTCCTGCCCGCTCCCGGGGGAAAAAAGGAGCTCCTCCAGGTTTGTGCAGATCCCTCCCAGGGGAGCTGCATGAACTTCAGCTGTTCACTACCCACCCGCAAGCTTCCCTGTGCTGGCATTTCTGTAGAGGAAGGTGAATTAGGATTACTCAGGGGTTAGAAAGGCAACACGCCTGCCCCTCACACTCACCTCTGCAGGGAGCAGTGGGGGCGACCACGGGAGGATGGAGAGACAGGAGAAGTTTTGGGTCGGTTAAGACAGGTTGTGCCTTCTTCAGTGACATGTCTGCGCAGAGTTTCCCATTTCATATGAGAGAATGCAGAAAGGATTATTCTTTTTGAAGGGGATCAAAGCAACACACACTTAAAAATGTGTTTGAAATACCTTATTTTTTTCCATTCTCAAGCAGTGCTGTTAGAAAATTCTAGCCAAAATGTGGTGAAAAGAGCTGAAAGATTTCAACCTTCTCAACACTTCTCCCTGTAGGACCAAGTCAATCATTGCTGGAACACAATGAGGCAATTTAGCAAGGGGCATAACTGCTTTTAGTACCAAGATCCTGTCTCAATGATTAATATGGCCCTTGATTTCATAGGAAAAAATGTGATTGAGAGGTTTGTTCAAAGCTTTGCCACGCCTAGAGAAATGCTTTTGTGCAGTACGTGGCAGTGTTTCTGGTGCAAACATGAAGGTAATCCTGGTCAGGAGTTTTCCTGGCAGGGCTCCCGGCCAGTTGGCCAGCCAGACATTGGCCATATGAAGTTCTGTGTGGAAAAGGGGCAATTATCCATCCTGCCTTCTGCAGCAAGGGCAGAGCAGTCCCAGCTCCCAGTCTCCTCTCTGGGCTACAGTTGTACTTTTTGGCCCTTAAGTGAGTACTGTATTCAAATGGGAAGCCAAGGCACCAAGTGTGAGAGAGGAATAGGTTATTGGCAGCACACGGAGCTGTGATTGCCACAGTCTGTACAGCATCACCCAAATACACAGCTTGACAGCTGGGAGACCACAAAGAGGACAACTAAAGGAAACGGAGGGACAGGAGAACCAGGGATCCACAGAGAAAAAAAGGAGAAAGGGATGAGATGGAAGAATTATGAAAGAATAATGGAAGAATTATGTACTGTAATGCATTATAAATATAAAATTAATGTGTGGAATTAGGTAAAGATAAATAAAAAAAGGTAAGGTGACCTCCAGAGAAAAGAGAACATTTTCCAGAAGGGAAGAATAGAGCCATAGCAAAGAACATACAGAGAAAACGGCCGAGTAACTTTACAACAGGTGAAAAAACCCTGAGGAATGCAAAGGGAAGGAGAGAACAAACCCGAGATAGATAAATTGTATTTAGTATGGACTAGAAAACATTGGATCTGCAGTGCCCTGGATTTTAGAGACTCGTTACTCCACCTTTACTTGGAGATTGCTGGGTTTCCCCTTTATTTACAGAGAACTAGTGAGCTTTGATTCATGCCACAACTGGACCTTACATGTTTCTTTCCTCTAGCCATGCCCACCCGATCCCAGGTGTCAGAGCTTCCTTTACCTCCTGCTTTGCCTGCTGGCTGTAACGCTCTATCCCCTGTAGAAACATAAGTCAGCTTCTTGCACAGCAAAGCTGGACCAGACACCATCAGACAGGACTAAGCCTGCCAGTGCCAGCCTTCACTGGCTTTGCTGTCCTTCAACCAGACTAAAGAGAGCTGGGGGCTGTTTACAGAAGAAAAATAAGAGGATCAGTCTGTATTATATAATCCATGAGGCATTCGACAGCAGCCTTCATTCAGTCTTTTGTCATCAAAAAGCATATTTCCTTTCCAGGAAACAGTATAGGGAATGTTTTAGCCCAGGAGATTGGAGGCAGGTGGGATTGAAATTAATTTCTCATTAGCAGTAAGTGGGGGATGTAAGGAAAAGCCAATTCACCCAGCAAAGTGCTTGGAAAACCACTTGTCACCTAGAGCCACATCAAAATGAAAAAGACAGCACCCAGGGCCACCAGAGAGGAGGAGCTGGTTGCCAAGAGCCCTCACACATTTTGTATTTAGCCCTGTTGCTGCCTGTGCTGTCAGCAGACAGATGTGCACCTACATCAGTTCTTTAAGATAATTCCTGTGAGGAACTGTTTTACAAGAAACAATTTGTGCCAGCAAAGTTCTCCAGGCAGAACAAAGAGCACAGCACTTTTCTATTCCTCTGTGATTTTATAGTGATGGAACTGAGCTATTTTGTTACTTAAAATGTGTATTTCAGGGAGAACAGGACTCACGATGACTTCTTGTGCTTCTTTTCATACAAGAAGGCAAGAAGTAAATATGGTCATTTCTCAATGCTTGTGTTACAATCAGCTGTGTGGATTTCTCCCCCTCCAGGGACATGTTGTTCGTAACTGGAAAGTGAGATGGTTCGTTCTGCTTCAGGATAAGCTGCTGTATTACAAAATTGAAGGAGGCAAGAAGGAGCCTTCTCCAAAGGGCAGGATCCTTTTGGATGGCTGCACTATTACTTGTCCATGCCTGGAATATGAGAACAGACCGGTACGACTGGAAAAATGTATCTCTTCTCTGTGTCACTCATTTTCTAACTTCTTCCTATCTTTTCCTCTCCTCCTGGCTTCTTTGATTACTGCAACCATACCACTGGGGTGCTTCCAGAATTAGGCCCAGCCAAAAGCAAGCTGCCACTAGCAGTGTAACCGGGACACTGAAGCACTGAACCCCTCATTGTGTCTTTGCTCTTCCCTGTGCCCAAATGTGAGTCAGCTATTAACAAAAAAACAAACCCAACCACTACTCCTGTACACACAGTGAGGAGAAAAAAATGTAAACGCATCAGCCCAACAGTGTGTGAGAGTGGACATGAACAACCCAATAAAATCTGAGGAGGATGGGAAAAAAGGAAAGTACCACCTGTGGTAGTTGTCTTAAAGCCTAGGTGTCCATGGGGTGCTTGCTCCCAGGCAGCCAGATCAGACTCTTTTTTCCTTCACCAAGGGGATACTGCAGCTGTAGGACGTTTTCAGCAGGAGGACTCTTGAAGAAAACGTGCCTCCTGTGTTTTTCTGCTCTCACATGGATAGCAGCAATGCAGATTTCCTCTGTGTGGGGTATCTGTGTGGTCTGCTCTCTTCTAAGTACCAGGAGCTCCATGCATGTAAACCATGTTTATAACTGAAAACCCAGGGATTTGAGGGGAATAGAAGAGCCAAAAACAAAACCAAAAAACCCTGACAAACAACAAACAGAAACAAACAAACAAACAAAACCCACCAAAAACAACCCAGATTTGTGCCCACCATCCTTCTGAACAAGAACTGCTCTGAACTGCTTGGGTGGGATGCACTGTCAGACATATTTGTGTCACTTGAGCCGGTGCTAAAAAAAGCTAAATGCAAGAGGAGCAAAATAGCTAAATGATGTTATTGCTTTGTCCTTCTTTCTCCACAGCTCCTCATCAAACTAAAGACAAAAACCAATACAGACTATTTCCTTGAATGTTGCTCCAGGGAGGAACGTGACTCTTGGGCTTTGGACATCACTGGAGCTATTCATGCTGGTCATCCAGTACAGGTACAAGAACTTCACAGAATGAAGAACTCTTTCAAACTGCTAGAAAATATCAGCCTCCAGTAAGTGTATATGATTTCTCCTTCTGTTGTTGCTGTAGTTTGCAAAGCGCCTGAGTTGATGGATGGGGAGGGCCAAGGGAAGCTCCTTTCTGCACAGATCTGCTCCTGTGTGGCCAGGAACCTCTGAACTGGCTGCCCTGTCCTAGGTTTAGCCAGGGAACGCACTTTTTCCTGGCCATCATCTTTTGTGAGTCTGTGGGTTCTGCTCAGGCACCTCACTGCTGGCTTGAATACCTTCCTAGTCAGCTGCAAATGCTCTCACTGGGGCGATGATTGCCTCAAAAGATGTAACATCAGGGAAGCACCTGGTGGTGGCTTTGTGCCCTGTTGCTGCGTTTTCAAAGCTGATATCTGGAATCCAGACTAGGATTTTTAGGGTGCATCATCTTAAATAAGAGAAAACAGAGACTGATTAAGAAACAGAAGACTTACATTAATTTGATTTGTGTTGAACAGATAAATTGGGTTGACTGTAGATCAGTTTGCAGTGCTTTAAATTGAAAGATACTTTGTGAGGCATCTTGTCTAGTGCTGCTATTGGGAGAATAAAGTTTTCCTGGAATGTACTAGGACAGTTCTTCTGGGGGAGTACCTAGAATACTTCCCATCTTTATGTGGGTAATCATGAGGACATGCCTGGCACTGACAGAAATCATACAGCTATTTCTGCCAGTCTCTCTCATCTGCTGATGTTGTGCTGTGCTCTGATTTGCAGCAATATAGTGGAGAGAATGTATGACAGCAGCACTGGAATTAAGCTGACCCGCAATTTGGATCAAGGCAACAGATACAAAGAGACCTTCACAGGTACACCTACTGCAGGCAAAGAGCCACCTCACATCTCATATGCCACAGCATAGGGACAAGGGAGCTACTGTACTGCCTTCACAGTGGGATAAGCTCTGGCCCAGTGGAACCTGGCAGTGCAGCCAAGCTTTCCAACACCTTTCTCTCTTGCTCTTTGGATGTATGGAAGCACACTTAGAACCCCAGACTTTTGGTCAACTTTGCACTTCTCTGACAATCTTCGGGATGGTGCCAAAATGCAAGTGAAAACCCGTGTGGCAGGAGACCAGCTGCCTTCCCTCAGAAGAGCACATTGTCTTGGTATGAGAGCTGCCTCTCTTCCTGCAGGTTCTGCCCTGGTGGACTGGCTCATCTCCAACAGCTTTGCTGTGTCACGGTTCGAGGCCGTCACCTTGGCATCCATGCTGATGGATGAGAACTTCATCAGGCCCGTGGGAGTCCGCAGCACCGAGGCCACGCGCTCCAGCGACCCCTCTGAGAAGTTCCTCGATGACTCCACTGCCCTGTACATGTTTGTGAGTGATGCAGCTGCTGACAGAGGCCTCCCCAGCCCTGGGCACACACTTGGTTTGGGGTACAGGTGCACAGCATGCAACCAAGGGCAAATGTGCAGCTGAAAAAGTAAATGCAACAGGAGCAGCTCAAGACTTTTAGTAGTACAAACAATGGCACTTTTGCTGGAGCCAAATAACTACATGGATATGGAGGGATCTACAAATTACATAATTAGGCATTAACAGAGGTGTGTCCCTGGAGTGCAGTGCTGTGTCTGCATGTATTGGAGGCAGTGCTGTAGTTGTGCTACAGCTCAAGGCTACAGCACTTATACCCAGCATGTACAGATTTACAACTGTAATTTTTTGCCTGTGAATTTCAGCCTACAAGGCTGAGCAGCAGAGCTGTGGAATAGAATTTACTCAGGAAATATAAGCTAAAAACAGCTAAGGAAAATAAAATGGAAAATAAAATGCAGAAATTTGTACTTCAAAGTCTGTTTAGATTAAAAAGAAAAATGGAACTGTCTTTTCCCTATTTGCAGGCTGAGAGCAGTAAGAAAAACACTAGTTCCAAGGAAGAGGTACATTTTAGCATCTCTGAATTAAGTGGCACAATTGTGAAGCAAGGATTCTTAGTGAAACAGGTAAGCATAGTCTTGGAACCTGCCCCGGGAAACAAGAAAAAGTACAGTTCTTAGGGTTTCTTAGAGAATAAATGTGACGTTTACAATGATGGCTGGACAGATGTGCCCAGCAGAACTAACTTGCCTTGGAGTACATGAGGTCTTGCAGTTAAGAGTATCCAGTTATAAAGAAGTGGAACTTGCTCAGGCAGGATTAATTGGATATTCTGTATGTATTGAGCATATACTGAAAGGTACAAAACAGCATCAAAAGCAGAAGTACCACACAAAGTCCAAATCCTACCAGAGGTGTTACATTCACTTCCAAGCAGAGCCACCATTCCTTTGGTTTAACCCATCCCATCCAGGTAGTGTGAACAGTGAGGATGTATTCCTGGCCATAGACAAATTTCAAAGCTGAGTGTCTTGACCTTTGTATGAAGTGGACATTTACCTGTGGGCAGTCATCGTGTACACATGGGTGCTTTGGTGGTAGTGAAACATGGTTTTTTGGGCACAAGTACCTGTTGGCAATAACTGTTTCCAAGATCTGACCCTTGGTCTGCAAGATGTAGTTTCCAATGCTTGCTATGAACAAGATGAGAGTCAATCACTCTTTCAAAGCATAACACAGCAACCTGCAAATGGAATCCTACCTGCACTGCATGGCCACACTCTTACTCTGAAGCCTTGCACTCACAGCCCCAACCTTAGGGTTGTACAAACTGGATCACCAGATGCTTCCCAACCCTCCCTCCTCCAGCTGCCAGGGCTCCATGAGGGTTGGCAGGGATCCCCACAGGCTGGCAGGGCAGCCCCCAGCAGCACAGGACACGAGAGCTGCCCAGGAGCTTCTGCCCATGGGCAGCAGCAGGCAGGGACAGCCCCCAGCAGCACCTCCAGGAGAGGGGATGCTCTCAGAGACTGGCACAGGCCTGGCAGCAGTGAGAGGGCTGCAGTGAAAGAGGAAAGAGCTGCAAAAGGAGTTGACATAGCCCCTTTGGAGCACACACTGCATGCATGGGGGTTTAATCTGAAACCCATATTGTTTCTGAAATGAAAACTGGGAATGAGGGATATAACCATTTGTTCCTGTCACTCTGCTTTCTTAGTTCTCAGCACAGGGAAGGAAGAGATGAAGGAATTGTCAGTGTATGAAGAAGAAACATAAGCAGAAGGTCATTGGAATTACCAAGATATTAGGAATTATTTTTCTCTGTTGGGTCCAGAACCTCTTTTTGGGTACTTATTTATGTCTCATCTACAGCCTGTAGGAAAATGGTCATTTCAGGAGGTAGTAATTTTAATTCTTCCATTTTGCAGGGGCACAAGAGGAAAAACTGGAAGGTGAGAAAATTTGTTTTGAGAGCTGATCCTGCTTTTTTGCACTACTATGATCCCACCAAGGTACGTGAGTTACCATCCCCATTAATCCTTTTAGAAACATAAACATTATAGTGAAGATACAGTTATGCTGTAAATATTTCTATCACTCTGGGCTCCTCTATCCATTTCCAGGAATTAGACCTCCCTGGCCTTACCTTAGGATGTTGTCGTTGCAGGATTTTGTATCCCTGCTCTTCTGTCCTTTTTCCCAGTGAGATTCCTTTTCCTTAGCCAAGCAGCAGCAGTCTTCTTGGGATTGATCTCTTGCTGCATCCTCGCAGTCTGGGACCATGGTCCTGCAAGGTTTCTTCCTGGGTTGTGATCTTTCTGGGCTGAAATCGCACCATTTGAGGATCATACCGGGATTTTTTACATCCTTATTCCAGCATTGAATAGGGTCTTCTTAATGCCAAAGTATTTACAGGAATTTCTACTACTCAGTTTTAAACTTTACTCAGTTTTAAACTTTCTCATGAAAAGTAGAATTTATGTTCATGAATATAATAATCAATGTGAGCAGCTGCAATACTCAGGGTACCATAAGGCCAAACAGGATTGCAAGAAGAACATATATAGAAATGCTTTATGTGACTTTTAAAGAGACTAGAAACATCATACTTAGAGCTTATGGAGCCAGTTCATTTTTTGTTTCCTGTTCCTTCATGGTTTGGTGTTTTTGTTTTTGGTTTTTTTTTGTTTGTTTGTTTGTGGTTTTTTTTTTTGTTTTGTTTTGTTTTTTTGTTGGTGGTTTTTTTTTTTTCACTGCAAATTATCCTTGTAAGGCTATAAGCTGAAACTACAGAACCTGAAGGCAGGAAACAAGAGTGCCAGCCAGCTAGGGAAAGGAGACAGATTTTTCCAATACAGTCTCAGTGAAAAACAGCGAGCTAAATACTTACAGAAACATATATAATTCAGTATGTTGTTATTGATAAAGCCATACATACATTTTAAGTGTGATTGCCTACCCTTGTACTTTTAACTGATCTACACCATGCCCAGCTACATCAGAGAAACATCTGGGACTGAAAAAATATAGTAGTGGCTTTAACTACATGTTCTAATTTATTTCTCTTGTGACACAGATGTTTCATGCCTTGGAAAACTGCCATTACATCTCCAACTTCATAGAAGTAATGCATGTGCTCTGGGAAATGATATTTGCCTTGTTTCCTTTTCTTTGCAGGAAGATAACAAGCCAGTAGGGGGATTCTCTCTTCGTGGCTGTCTTGTCTCAGCTCTGGAGGACAACGGAGTCCCAGCAGGTGAGCACAAGCCTCAAACTTCCATACATTTATATGTATGCCATAGCAACACAAGTCTTTGGGTATGGGTTTGTAAATATGGCTGACAAGTGGGCTGACTTTCCATTTCCCTTTGTAAACAAGGGAAGAGGTATGTCAGAAATCCCTGTACTGCTGGGTTATCCACACCAAAAGGAGCTCTTTTTTTTTAGTGTTATTTCTATGTATCTTGGGTGTTCTCTTTATATGGGTTTTTCTTAGTCATATGACCTCTGAGACAGTCCTAAGACTGATCAATATTCCAGAGTTAACATACAAAGAGAAAACACTTTCTTTTTGGGTATTGTATAACTCAAAAGTCTTGAGGCATCCTCTGATGCCATCCATTTCTGTGTCCTCTCAACTTATGCTATCACCTTTTTCTTTCTGACCTGCTAGAACCCAAATGTGGGGGAGACATAAAGACAGCAGTAAAAAAACAGTTCTGCTGGAGCAGAGGCTTAGCTCAGGCATTTTTCTAGAACCTCAGCCTCATAGATAAGTGTTTCTGCTATTGAAGCATTTTATTTTATGACAGTAAGCACAATGCATAGATATCAAATACATGTCATCTTTCTGAAGAGAATATCTGAAAAAGCTTTGGTCTGGGGGCAGGGGCACATGATGAACAATAGAGCTCCTTGCTAAGAGGAACCCAGCTATGGGCAGGAGAAAATCTAATCTACCATGCAAACTAGTAGGAGTTCATCATTCCAGTGTATAACTCAAGTAATAGTTTCCACCTAAAAAGAGACTATTTTAAATATGTTGTAGAGTGCACAGTAGTTCATACAATCTATGTCAAGAATGTCTATACTATATTTTCATAGAATCAGAGAATCAACAAATGGTTTGGGTTAGAAGAGACCCCAAAGATCATTTAGTTTCAATCCCCCTGCCACAGACAGGGTTAACTTCCACTTAACCTGTTTGCTCAAAGCCCTATCCAATGTGGCCTTGAACATTCCCAGGGGTTTTGAAGAGGCAAATCAAAGACACAAAAGCTTTAGATGTCTTATCCTTAATAAAAATGAAAGATTTAATTCCCTAATTTATGAAATTCAAATTCTTCCCTACTAAGTTTCATATCTGCCAGAAAGATTTTCTCTGTGCACCCTCCTGATCTGTTGGGTTTTTTTCTCTGCAGGAGTGAAGGGCAATGTACAAGGCAACCTTTTCAAAATCATCACCAAAAATGACATTCATTATTACATCCAGGCCAGCTCCAAGGCAGAGCGAGTGCAGTGGATTGAGGCAATCAAACCACTGACATGAGTGATGTGGACTCCGTGCCAAATGACAAATCACATTTATGACCAACTTCCTGATCTCATTGTTTGGGAGTGTTGTTTTCCCTTGATAGCCAATGTTCATTATTTGAATCACCATAACACCTATCACTTCCTGGCAGACCATGCAGACCAAATCATGTAGATCCAGAATAATTCCCCCACCTTGAATTTACCATCTCACCAAAACAGGTGGATATAGACAAATGGGCTTTACAAAGAAATGACGAGATATTCCAAGATGGAAGAAAAGGATATTTCATACAAGCATTCAGTCTATGTCTGACAGATCCAGGTTGTGCTTTATCTTAAAGCAGAATTGTCTTGCTCCTTTCCCCTTTATAAAAGGGCTCATAAACTTAGTTAGCTAAGACTGAATCATCTAAGTTATGAAAGGTGCTGGTGTCTGAGGCTGCCTTTCTTGGTATACCACATGAATCTTGTGCTAAGCCACAACCCAGATGCCAGGATAATAGGCATTGCAAAACTAACAAGGGGTCTGTCTGTCCATCCATCTGCTCTACTATTTAGTTCTCTGTTAGACTGGAAAAGAACAAAGGATCTTGCTCCTCAACATATAGGTTACTCTTATGCTGGTAATGCCCCACATCAGAACAGGATCCTGAGTATCAAATCAGACCAATGGAAGTTCCAGACAATTTCTGGTGCTGAATATATTGGAAGAAATCCCTCAGCCATAAAAGCAAGACTTTTCCTTCTGATAATTACTGTAAGTCCATTTATGTTGGAGCACCATTTGGACAGAGAACTATAGTAGCAGTCTTCACTACTGCTTTTTCTATCTTAAGTGTTGTAGTGTGCTTTCATGTTTTCTAATCATTTGTCTTTGTATTTTTTCTGTTTTTCCCCAAGTGGTCTACCCCTGATTGTGCCCCCTCCCTCTACCTTTGTAATCATTCTCCTTGGATGAAGTCATCCCCCAAACCTCCGCCCGGGCCTCTGCCCGTCACTCAGGGTGCCATCCCTTCCATCCAGAACTTTCGGTCCAGGGCGTTGGGTAATTGGTCAGAGGCCAGGGGTCCCTCCCCAGGAGTCACCCTATATGCTATCCCAAATGTCCATTCCCCCAGTTTCCATCCCCTTACTTTCCTTATTGGTCAAATGAATGTTACCCACTTTTGTTTCCACCTCCCTTTAAATGTTACCTTGGCACAAACCCCAAGGCTCTTGGCAGGAGGATCCCTGGAGGTACGGGGCTCCCCCAGAGCTCCTGAATAAAACCTTGGATTAACCCCCTGTGAGAGTCGGCTCCTTTCATCTCTCACCATTGTCACCAGCGTCTCCTCTGCAGCAGGTGATCAGCCTAGCTGCCTTCTGGACCCCTGGGGCACAGGAAAGTGTCCCCCTGCTGCCCCCCCCACTGTCTACCATGCTGGGGCTGGCCGGGGTGCCCTGAGTGGCACATAGAAGGACACAGAGGAGCTGGGACACTTAAGTCATTATTTTTTCTATTATTTGTCTACTAAACTTGTCTTTGATATCATTAAATATTAAAAAAAACCCAGTGCATTTGAATATCCTGTGCTTTTTAGAGATGTGGTTTTTCTCAGAGGGCAGCTTGAGTATATGAAAAATAATTGTTTAATACACTATAATTTTAGATTTATATATAAATGGAGATACCAGCGGGTAAAATGGAATGTAGGAAATTCTTCAAACACCCAATCAGCCTGCTGATACACTATTTTCATAAAATTTCTTGTTTTATCTGAGTACCTGTATCTGACAGCCAGATTCTGTAGAGCCTTCAAAAAGGCTGCATGCTCAATATCTTCCCTGAAATCATAGAGGAATTTGATAACCTTCTATCCACAGATTAATTTCTATATGGAGGTTTTGTTCTCTGAGTTGTGTACTGAAAAGAACTCCTTTAATCACCAAAGGCAGAATATGATACATGCTTGTTTATTTATTAGAATAGCCATGTATTTAGAATTTTCCTCAAAAGCTACAGCAATGAAATAACAGCACAATACTTACATGCATTCAAATATTTAAGAGAGCTCGTAAAGAAGTTTGCCAGAAAGGTGCAGTTTTAATCATACACAAGAACAAGAATGGGCAGTGTAGTTTCAGCTGCAGATACCATTTCCTAGGGCTGGTCCTGAGAAGACTGTGAAATCCATAGCTGTCAAAACCTTTCCGTTCCGGAAAAGCTGCCTGGAAGAGACAGGGTAAGGCAGGTAAGGCATTTATTGCTCTCTGCTGGGAGGCACAGATGGTTTTGTGCTGAGCAGAGCTTCCAGAAAAAGCAATTCCCTCCTGATAACGTGAGCCTTGCTGGGGCCCATCAGACTCCCTTATTCATTTATAAGAAAATCTCCTGCTTCTCTTTTCTCGGACCCACCACCTGCATAATGCCCTGTTCTAGTCACAAGGCTAACAACAGCCACCCACCACAGAGGACTGAGCTCTGCCACCTGGCATGCCTGAGGGGGTAAGGGGCCATAAGGATGTGAGATACTGTATAACATCATAAATCTTGCAGTTTGGGAGGCCAGAAGTGTATCTCAGCAAAGGCTTTGAGATTTATCCAGACCAGCCATAGCTCTGCAATTGCTGTGAGTGTGTATGGGGGGAAAAAAGTGTGTATCTCAAACACATCAGTGAATTAAAAAGATACAGTTCTCACTCTCCAGAATCAGCCAGGGAAAAAAGACAAAACATGTCTGAGACAAGAGAAAGTACGTTTTCCTCTGTCCTCTGGTGATATCCTGGTCTCCTTTTTTCAAGCCACTTTGGTAAGCTTGATGTCCCCTGAGATCCGCAAAGCTTTCACCAAGTTCAGAGGCTGAATGCGGTGAGTGAAGTCACAGAGCTGCCGTCCATCAAGCAAGACTCGTATTTGCTGGTGTTCACATAAGAGTTCCATCTGCAGTGGAAAAGGACAGGGAAGGGTGTTAGAGATCAGCAGCAGGGCTGATTTCAACAGCATGGACTTAGAACTAAATGTTATGGGGATAGCAAAGCACAAAGTCTACCAGTTCTTCTGAAATGCTCCTAATAAATAACCTACACTCTTCTGAGATGATATGGCAAAACTCAGTGGGTACTCTAACTATGATTAGAGAAAGGGATGCATCTTTCCCATCAGGGCTTGAACTGTTGCTGTCTGTGCCACACTAGACTAGTTAACCTGGCAATGTCAGTGGCTGGCTGTTTATGGTAAGATATACAGCCTTCAGCATTTCTCCCCTCCTTTTCTCTACCCTATTCATAGTATCTGAAAAATTACCTTGAACGTGTCACCTGCTGTAAATGGAAAGTAGGGAATTGTCTTCTCTTCTCTTCCCCATTTCCCAGCAATTCGTGCATTTCGGGTGATGGATTTCTCACTGAAGTTAACTGTAAATAACAGCCCAACATCTTTGTTGGCATCCACTGGATCACAGAGCAGAGCCACTGAAAAGCTGAAAAAGGATCTGTTAAATGACTGGAACTTTCAGAAATGTGAAAGGACATGGTGAACATGGCAGATGCTTATAGAGACTAGAGACAGCTGTTTGTTTCATGTCAGAGTGAAACCCAGGACTTCTACAGGCTTAGAAGCTGGTGAAAGGGATGAGACCTGGCTGGTCTTTGTTTCCTGCCCCAGTGTCCAGTAAGAATGCTAGTGATTTCTGATGTTGCTTTCCCTCTGTCTTGACTGAAACCCTTCAACATATACTCATGTGTGTCCTAAAAGAGGTTATGGCATACTCTTCACCACTGGAAGCAGCGGAGCTGATAACTGTAGATGCAAAAAAAGTGTAATGATGAGCATAGTTGCTGTTATCCAGATAAAAGACAGCAATGAACCTCCACCTCCTGTGCCAAAACGGGTTTTTAAATGGTGTTGATTCCAACCCCCACAGACAACCAACGTTCAGGTTGAAAATTGCACCTCTTCCTGAAAGAGAAATACCACTTGTGTGTTCCCTCTAGTTCACATTAGATAAGGGCAAGGAGTAGAAAATCTTGTCAGGGCAGTCAGAAAGGCCGAACAGTGAACTCTTCCCTGACCTTCTAAACTCAGTCTGAGTGCAGGAAAATTAAGTAAGGCCATAAATTGTTAATCTGTTTGACTTTCTTCCTTCAAAGAACGCATACCTCCAAGAAAATGCCTGAATTTAGAAGACAGGTAGGAGCATGTGTAACAGGGTGAAGCCCCCAGCAGTCCCTTCACCTACCTCTTGGGTTTGGAGTGTACCACGCCTATGACTGTGAGTTTCATGGTTGGTCTCAGGCCACCTTTAATTTCACCAACATACTGCTCCACCTGCAGGGAACAGTGAAAATGGCTTCAGTGGGTCATGTGGGTAAACCAGCTTTAACAGCTGCTTTGAGCTGCCTGATATAACTTGGGTTTATATGTACAAAAGAACTTAAAAGTATTTCCAGCTCGAAGTACTTCTTGCACTCTGATGACACAATAAATCTGGTAACAGCACTCCAGTTGCTCTGGTGGCAGCAGATGAGAAGCTTTGTGGCAGCATGATGTGCGGTGCAGACTCTGCTTGAAGCTACTTTGTCCTGCCACCTCAAATTTGCTACCAGATTTTGGTGGGCTAACTTGGCACCATCAGGCCTTACACCAGGCCAGGCAGCCTCTGTCCTCCACTGTAGAAGCAGCATAGATGCTGTCCTGCCACTGAATGTTGACCACATCCTCACAGGCAACCCCAGTCCTTTTGTGACAGTGGCTTTGAAAAGTCACACTTTTTCAGAGGCAAAAAATGGCTTCTTGGTGGATCTGCTTTTGTCCTGTTCACAGAGACCTGTAGTTGCAAGCTGCACCCAAAGATCTGAGCTACATTTGCTTTTTCCAAGCAATTCTGTAACAGCTTTGATGGTCAGCGGAGGAACTAATACAGGCCATAGCTGACATGGAACTATTAAAGAGAGAGACCTTGGGAACAACTGATAGGGATGTTTTGAGGCTTTATTTTCAGAAATGGCTTTAAAATGTAAATGTCAGAATACTACAGTGCAGCATGTAATCACTCCCTACGCAGATTCACTTAGAAAGAAGCTGCTATAAAACACTAAATGTTATTAGCAACTTGCGTAACACTGATAATATTCCAAGGCAATGCACAACAGACCCTGTTTGAGATAAAAAGAGCTTTATCGTTCCAGTGTTCCAGGGTAAATATTCAGACAGTTTTGCTAGAAGACCTGCACCATTTATGCACACAAATTCAAGATAAAAAATGTTTTGTCTGTAACTCATTTCCTAATTTTATTATACTAGTTGTGTTTTCTGCTAAGATGACCTTATACAATTTATTTTCCCACTTGGAGATTCACATCCAGCTACCTTTAGAGCTTCACAGATATATTAATAAACCTTTAATTTTTAACAAGGTCAATGTTGGAAGAATAATTTTAAAATTTACCTTTGAAAATGACAGCAGTACTACTAATTCTTAATGATGTAAATTTACTCTTGCAGGAGTGTACAGATGACTCCAGCAAGTATGTTTTGAACTTCGTAACAAAAGAAATGCATCAAACACTTGATATGTCTTACATAAGGAAACTGCTTGTCAAGTAAAGAATCTGACTGTAGGGAGATACATTAAACTGAATAAAGCAATTAGAAAGCAGGCAAAAAGCACTAAAGATCTCAGGATAAATTAAGTTCCTGCTCATAGAGTTCTCATGTTCCACTAAACCTTCTTCCTTGCCTAGAGACAAGATACAAAATACTACCCCAGACTGAAAGTGCACATTAAGAAATTCTTTGTGCAGAGGTGCACCATAATAAGTACCATCACTAAAGGCACTGGGTATCAGAACTGAATAGAACACATGACAACTACATGGTCTCAAGAGCTACGGCTCATCCAGCGTGGCTAGAGGAAATTCAGAGGCGTGACTGGCCACACACCATTTATTTATCTGTGGACACCTAGTTAACTGTACAGGTGAGAAATACTCGGGAACATGTAGGAAATAATGGCAGAAACTCCTGCAAGCTTCTTGCAGAGTTTATTGGTGGGTCCCAGCATATGTGCACATGGGCACAGCTCCCATCCCGTATTTTCCATTCAGGAGCCCTGGGGACTGACTCGGTCACTTACTTTAGCACACCTCTCCTCTGTCATCACCGCTCTCCCTCTTACACTTGCCTCGCCGCTGCAGTCCCCGGAGGAGCTTTTGTTTTATGTGTCAGGACAAAAGCAAACAAAAAGCCCGGAATAAAGGGAGGATGTTGAGGGGGGGTCTTATCTCTGCCAAACACTGGCTGGACACCACCCAGCCCAGCAGCTGAGTCACTCCCTCTGCGCCTGGTCCCTTGTGGGGAGGCTCACGAAGAGCGCGGGGGGAGGGCAGGGGCCTCCCGCTGCTCCGCACCGGGCGCGCGGTGAGCGGCGCCTGGAGCCGAGTCTGCACATTTTATACTAAACTGAAAATTCCGGGGGAGTGTGCACAACCTACGCGTAAGATACTCTGTACTACATACGCGTACTTGTAGATGTAATACATCCAAACCCACGTCATTTATTTATTGATACCAACTCTCTCCTCTCTCAAATGCATAACACATGTGTATATATATATATTTATATATACATACACAATTTACAGCCTTATGTATGCACCTACATGTAGGTCTGTACACCCTATATATATTTATACTGTATACACTGTAGAGGTATAGATATATGTTTGTATATATGTGTATGTATGTACGTGTGTATATGTGTACCAGAGTGATGTACAGTCACACAGCTATATCGGGGGTGCGTATACTCCCCCATAACACGGACGTGCACCTCTGCGGGCGCCTCTGGCTGTATTTACAGCCCCTCCGCCTCAGCCGACCCCGCCCCCTCATGGCCTCCCGCGTCCGCACGGGGGGGGAGCTTCTGGCGGGAACCAATCAGAGCCTCGCGAGGCACGAACAAGGGGCGGGCCCGGCACGTGGGGGCGGTGAATGGGCGTGGTAAATGGGGGCGGGGCTTGCGCTGCCCGGGCTCTCTCGGCGGCGTCAGGCGCCCCGAACAAACATGGCGGTTTATTTACATTCCTTCCCGGCTCGGCCAATGGGCGGCGCCGGGGCCGCGCCGTGCCCCGCCAGGGAGCGCGGCATCGCGGCATCGCCCTCGGGGGTGTCACCCCGTCCCGGCTCATCCCGTCGTCCCGGGAAGATGCATTCTTTTGGGAACGAAGAAGCGGATTCTCTGGAGCGTCTTTTCGGGTTTTTCTGTGAGTGCATACGGCGCGGGCACTGGGAGCTTGCCCAGGCCTGCGTGCCCCAGCTGAGCCGGTGGCACGGGGACGGCCCCGGGAAGGTGGAGGCAATTCTTCAGGCTCTGGTAGCTTGTCCCGTGGCGGTAAGGTGAGTAAGGTACTGCTCTGGTTCCGTAGACTTGAATGTGAAATGGGGAGGGGCAGTTGGCTTAGCGTTGGCTGTGGGAGACAGGTAGAATCAGGAAAGTTGCACTTCAGTGCTGCGGTGTCTTGTGATGCTGTTATCTGAACTTTGGTATCTTATCACTGACCAAGAACTGAGCATGCTGCCCATCCCACCGGGATAACGAGTTATGTTCATTTACGTAGCTGATATGGTGATTGATACAATCTAAAAGCTATTTGGAAGCATTTCAGAACTGATTTTGTTAGATTTTACTGAGGGAAAGGGACCATCTCCTGAAGTTACATTTCTTTGACACTGAGCTTCGGTTAGTTTAGAAATGGAACCGCCAAGATCAGCGGTGTAGTTATTTAAAATGTTATCTTGTTTCCAAGTCTTGAAAAATCTCCTAATTTCTAAAAGTGCAATTCTAGGAAGTTCAAATTATGCTGTTGATTTCTTGTTTCTCTCACTCTGTATTTTGGAATGGCATCGGTTTTACTCAATCCCAGCTACTTTTTATCTCTTTTTATTTTTTCAGTTAGGTGTATATGAAGGGTGACTTTCTAGCGATTTAGGGAACATTAGTATTCCTCCTGTCTAATGACATGATGATACTTCTTCACATTAAATTTTGTGTAACATTTCAGTAAAGGCTCTAAGAAACAATTTACACTGACAGCAGCTGAAGGAGTCTGGAGGAAGGTGTGCTCATGGTTAGATGAATATTGCTAACAGCCACATGAGGCATAAGAATTTTCAATCTTTTGGTCTTTAATAGCTGGGCTATCTCATTTAAAGACTTTAGTTAGTAGTGCTGAGATTTTTAAAGAACAGGAAACAATATTGTGCTTTCTGCCTTTCCTGGTCTCTTTGACAGTACTGAGTATGTTCCCAACTCTGTAGGCTTTGGGATGTTGAAGTACTGGAGGCTGTGAAATGCTGATGGAAATTAGAAGGATTCTTTGTTTCATTAGTACATTGTTTCACTTTTAATTTGGATATAGAGCTGCATTTGGGTGCTGTGACCTAAAACTTCACTGCATTTTTTTGGTAGAAATAGGCAGAACAGGAAATAACAGTGTTTGGCAAGTGGTCACATTTCAACGAAATCTGCTGAAATGCTGAAAGAGAGCTGTACAGACTGAACTTTGGACCAGAACTAGACTTCTTTGTTTTGAGGAACTATGCCAGTAGTATTTGGACTATCTAAAAGCAGTTATTTGCACAGCAGAAATGACTGAGTTGATGTGCAAGAACACCAATATTCTAGTTTCTCTGCATTTTTTTCCTTTGTCTTTGGCTACTTGTCTTTGTTTTTATCTTACTCAAAGCAATACAAAATCAAAATGATCTCTGACACTGTTTTCCTGCATCTTGGATATGGAGACAGCCTTGTATAATTCACTGTATATTCTCCTTGCTTTTGTAGATGGGGACAGAATTCTAGCCCATCGAGAACTGCATGGCTTTGGCTTCTTGTGCTGGAAAAATGGCTTGCCATGAATCAGGTACAGAAACACCTTGATGATTTCCAAATGCATTTTATAGCTCTGACTTCCAAGTGCAGAATGTCTCCTTAGTTGCTTATTTAAGTGTAGGCTTTCCCATATTTCATGGAATTAAGTTCTCAAGGTGTCTGGAGACATGTACTGCTTTTGCATTTAAAAAATTTATCAAGAAAGAACTGTAATATT
The DNA here is from genome assembly GCA_013400575.1 of Peucedramus taeniatus. Lineage (NCBI taxonomy): Eukaryota > Metazoa > Chordata > Aves > Passeriformes > Fringillidae > Peucedramus > Peucedramus taeniatus. Next base: position 81,658 of record WBNO01004119.1, read on the forward strand.
CACACTGAAGAGAAAAACTAATTTTTTTTAAAGATGTTCAAAGTTAACATTTTTGCTTTTCACATTCATATAAATGAAAATCAGGAGTGTGTCAACGTCTGCATTTGTGCAGCACCTCTCTTACATTAAAGATTAAATAGCTCAGGCATCAGCCAATTCTTTATAAGCTTTAGATGGTGAGGGATGTGCATACTTTTTTTTTAAAGTAATTTTTCCTGGGCACTACTTAGACTTGCATTTTTTCATTACATTCTGAGGAATCGATGGTTTTGTGATTCTTGATGAGGTCTGTTTCCAAATGTATGGATAAATAAAATCAACTGGTGTGAGAGCAGAACCTGACTGAAATAGCCTTTAAGTGAGGATTAGATTGCTTCAGAGATTTATTTCAGTCTGCCTGGAAGTGTTAATGAAATAGTTATGATTATGTTTATATGCTTATGTAAATAAAAAGCTTATTGACTAATATATTTCCCATTCTTATATGGTTTCAGAAAACTGTTCCAGTTGCTCTTCAGAGAGAAACTGAATTTTTATTGTTCTTGGAAGAACTACAGAAAGATGTCTCTGAGGAAGTCCTAAAGGTGAGCTACTTCTATGCCCTATTTCTTCTTGTTCTGCAGTATGCCCAGCTTCATCAGATCGAAGTTAATGCTTTCTGTTAACTGCCTGAGATGTTAATGTGTTATAAATTTTCTAGGCAACTGAGAGAGAGTGTAATTCAGATCCTTTTGTGAAGTTAATCTGTGCCTGCAAGTGATTTCTCTGGCTAGAGCAGAGGCTGCAGGCAGGCAAGGAACAGGTTTTTCTACGTGCCATTTTTAACACACATCAGTCCTGACTGCAGCGCTTGCCACAGTCTTCAATCCATAGGCACCTGTAATAATCATAAACCTACAACACACTGTGAGCCAAAATAAACTATAGTCAGTAAGCCCATTTAAAAAGTATGTTTAAAAGTATTTTCTTCTTCTTTCTTCAGAGATCTTAATTTTGATCTCCTATGCACCCCTTTTCCCCCTTTCTGGAAGTTTTTGGATACTCTACTATTACTGCTGACATTGCCTAGGGATTGGTATGATGCGTGTTCTGAGGTCCAGGATCCATTTTTCATTATTAATTAAAAGATTCAGGCTGATTTATTTGACAAGTATGTGGAAATGTGCAAAGATAGATTTATATCAAAAGCAACTATAGAGTAGAATATCAGCAAAGTTACTATCTGTAGAACTGTCCTAGTTTGATGTTAGTTAAAACAGTTCCAGATCTGACATGGTGTGTGAAATGTCATAAGATGTTGCTTCTAGTCCTACAGATTCTAACTCCTTAAATATACTCTTTTTTGGTTTGTCTATATTTTAAGAGGAAAATGAAAACTATATTCAGGGGCTATTTCAGCTTAGGAAAAGTTGTTCTGTATTTCACTAAGGATAAAGAATTAGCAATTACAGGATGAAAGCAAGCAAAGTAAACTTGAATGTTGATTAAAATAAATCTGCTTGAAGTCTGCTAATGAATAATGAAGTCTGTGCATGTTACTGTCTCACCTCTGAGGTCATGAATGATTTCGCCATTGTGTCCACACTGTCTACCAGTGCTGCACAGAAACATGAGATTCAGCAATCTCATATCTTTGTCACAATTTCTGTTAGAGGCATGTTGGTAGGCAGAGTTACATTTTGATCCAGCAAATAATATAAAAGAGAAGGTATTGTGGTCTTGCTTTCTGTTCTCATTCTTTGTGCACACCAACCACCTCTCCCCTATGTAATCTCTGAGGTGTCTCTTTGAGCCAAGGGCATCACTCACATAATTCCAGGAGTGACAGAAGTGCTGCTTGAGTGCTATTCAACTGGCTTGTCCCTCACTTTCCCAACTCTTATTGGGTGGGTTAATTGGAATTTTTTTGTTTGTTTTCCCCCTTTATAAGTTCTAAAATTGTAGGTTCACTTCTGATAGGTAGAAAAATTATTACTGCTTAAGAAAAGTCTGTAAGATTGCTTCTGAATCTGTTGATCAGTTTTAGTTAGATTTCAAAAATTGATGAGGATGATATAGTTGGTGGATAGATAGTACAAATCTGGAAAAGTAGGATGAAAAAAAAAAGCCCCACACATTGTGCTCTTAGAGACCTATCAAGATGCAGTTACATTAGGATATTGCTTAGAGGTAGAATATGGGTAGAATATGGCAATGCTTCAGCCATCCCACAGGGACTGCTACGGTTCCTTGCTTGTATATGGTCTTTATAGTGTACTTGTGTTTTACAGGATTCTTTGTATTTTGTTATATATTCAGGCATATCCACTCTTCTAGGAAAGATATTGGACAAGGTGGACCATTATTAATGGATTTCTTAGGTAGTATGGTGTTTCCAAATTGATTTATCTGCTTGCTTTCAAGTTTCTTCTATTTTTTAAATAATTAATTTCATATATTAATGTAGTCTAAAAGGCTTACTCTTTTATTATTTTCCTTCCAGGAGCTATTTGAAGCATTTGAGTGCACACAGAACAAGCACATCACAGACAGCAAAAGAAGAGATGACTGTTCTCACAAATTCAGTTTGGATGTTGTTTCAGCTCTCCGGAAGCTTTTGCTGCGGGCTCCCCGGAGGGCAAAAGCCCTACTGGAGTTCTTCCAGGGGGAACGAGGCACACACTGCTCCTCACTCCAGCAATATCGCTCTCTACAAAATATCTTTGTTGAGTTTCTTTGTGACTCCTTGAAATCTCTGCAGAGGCTTCAGAGCAGTTCTGAGCTTTCAGCTGAACTAGATCAAAGAGAGCTAGTAGATACAATTTATGCTGCTCTCAGTATAGTGACTTTTGAGGTGGAGCATCAAGCAGATGAAATAAAGCACTTATTCAGGGAGCTCTTGGATGTATGCTGGGCTGAGGGGAGCCCACTGAGGGAAGAGAAGCTACTAAACTGTATGCTGAGGAAACAGAGCCATGGCCTGCTAAGCCTCTATAGCAGTGTTCTCACAGAAAGAACAAGAGAAAAGTTTTTGTTGACAAAATCAATACAAAAAGGTTTGTTTCACCTTTTACTTTGTACTAATCTCTTGTTTAACAAAACCGTTAAGGCATTAAACAGATAAGTAGTCAAGAAGTCAGGCAATGCTCTTGCTAAGGTGCCTTAACAAACCATGGAGTCTTTAGAAAGATGATGCTAAAATGATCTTTTAAGCAAGGAATTGACATAAGAACATTGGTTCTCTCCCCTACATTTCTGCAGTCTGTGCTGTGTTTTGTGATCACTTCCTTTGTCACGCCTTGTTGTGCTCTGTTTTAATCTGCTCAGCATTTCTCTTGATGAAAATATTGCTTGTAACTTGAAGTTATATATATAGTTTTTATTTGTTCGCCTCCAACTCAGGGTCGTCTGTGTTGGAGTATGTTCCATTTCTGGCCAGTAACAGTTCAGTCACTTCAGTCATCCCAAAATGTTCAAACCCCTCAATACTGGAAAAGAAAACTTATGGGAGCAGAAGGAGCTGTGGAGAAGGGTGATATCCCATCAGGAGGGATACCTGCAGTCTGATACCTGTTCACTTGCCAGAGCCCAGCTGTTGCTTTTGTACCAACCATGGCTTCACAGCCTCTGTCTAGCTGCCTGTGACTGGTACATTGAGTTGGAACTCGATCCTGACGCATCCCTTCCAGCTCAGCATATTCTGTGTTTCTATGAGGATCTCAGCTGAAGCTCAATGGCAAGTGATGCCCATGACCTTGTCAGTGAAGTGGCAAGAAGGGAAAAGCTAGAATGCCTACCCTCTTTTGCTCACCTCTGCTCACTGTGGTGTAAGTCGGTGGGGTTTGTATCCTCACTTCTCCTTTCATTCAGGGATGGCTGAAGGGAAGATCAAGCTGGTGTGGCAGACTCTAGAAATTCTGATAATAACTACAGTTAGTGCTTACTCGTGGGGAAAGAGAAATGGAGATCCACATACTTTCACTCTCATTGGGAGTAGTTTGGGTCTCACTTTGCACAGATCTGAGAAGTTCCAGTGCTGGACAAGTCTTTGCTAAGACCCTGCAAAGCAGTGTGGTGTCTTGAGCAGAAGTGAGAATTCATGCAACTCACTGATAAGGGTGTGCATGGCTGAAGAAAATTAGGCAGTGTGACCTGAGCTGGTGCAAACAACCTGTGTGCTGAGCAGGCTTTTGCTGTGTTAATGATTGTCAATACAGTTTTTCTGGTTTTCTGTCTGACTTCTATCAAATTTCTTTGCTTGGTCTTCCTGTTACCCAGTAGCAACATGTAACAGCTGTTTAGTGCTTGAGGAAATAGGGAGTGTTTCTCAGTTTAAAATAACAGCAATTATGCTTCTCTCAGAGGTACCCCTCTTTACTGGAAGGTAATCTTGTTGTGATGTTCTCAGGTTCATCTGAGCAGCTGGATACAGAGCGAACTGTGATGAGCTTATTCTCAGATCCCAAAGAAGCTCCTTCTTGGAAGACAGCCTATTTCTACTGCTTGAGCAGCAGCAAGCACTTTCTGGAACAGATTCTGGTACAGCCATAAAATCATTAACAGGGAAACCCAATGGAGGCTAAAGTCAGTCCCTGTGTTGAAGACATCTCAGTGGTGCACAGAAGCATTTTGTATTCAAATAGTGTTTGCCAGGGGTGATGACTAATAGGAGCAAGGAGATAATGGTGATAGCTCCCCTGTTTGCAGCAGTGCAATAAAACTGCTGGTGAGATTGTTGGAAAAGCTTTTCTGCCTGCGCACTGAAGATTAAATCTTCAGGGTTTAAGAAGTCTCATTTTCTGCTTGTAGTTTTGTTGGATACACAATTTACCTCATGACCTTGAACTTGTTGCTTTCTGATGCTGGGAGGCTTGGGGCATTGAGAATAGTTTGCATGGTAAAATTTATGGTGAAAACAGTCTGTTAGAAATTAATTGATTTTTATTTAGGTACATGCATAGAAGAAGTAGAATACAGGCAGGTGGTCACTGTTAAAGTATGAGGTTTTAAGGCTGAGCATATTTCAACTTCTGCATAATGTGCTTGTAGAAGTCTTTTACGTTATGTCCTTTGCAGAAATGTAATACATAGAAGGAATGCCAAGATAGTGTAGAGTGGAATGTGAGTTGGCTCTGCAGTAAGCATTTGAAAAATGGTGGTTTTTTCCTCATGACATCTTTACTAATGAGTATCCTGATGGCTTAGACAATGTAAGTTTAGGGGCGTTCCAGGTGCAGAACTTCACTATTTTAGTGAAGCTAATATTGAAATGGCTACTTGCTTACATGGTCTGCCAGGCATTATGGGTCTCCACATTTTGGAAAAATTAATGCTTCTTTCTTTTATTTTCTAGGTGACTGCATTAGCTTTACTAAAAAGAGAAGACTACTCAGGCCTGAAGAGCTTGTTGAGGAGAGAATTCAACCCCCTTAGCCGCCTCTTGGTGTTGTTAGGGTGGACTCATTGTCAAAGCTTGGAATCAGCAAAAGCATTGCTATGGACTCTACACAAAACTCAGGTAAATCAGCAGAAAGCAAGCGGCAGTATCCCAGTCTGAGTCCAAATAATGCAATTTGTTTGCAAAAACAAGTAAAAGCAGGGAGTTTTCAGTGAGAATGTCAGTCTTCCTCAACTTGAAATTGAATTGAAAAAGCCAAGATATTACCGGCATATGTAGGTAACATTATGTAGGGACACTTGCCTTTCTTCTGATTTCTTGGCTGTGAAGACAGTACGACTGCAGAGGAGACTCTGAAAGTTTCTCTTGCATAAACTCATAAACAGCCTCTGCTGTTAACATGAGCAGCATAAATAGAAAAGACAGCAATGGTTCTTGAGTAGTTTTGAAAAGAGCTGGGGCATCTTTCTTTCATGTAATTTCCTCCAGTGAGTCATCCCAGGTTAGTGACTAGTTCAGGCCTGAGTTTATCAACAGGGTAGCTTGGAAATTCCCCATACTCATTCTCAAAGCAAAATGATAAATGACAAGAGCTGTGAGTGAAAGATCCACCTTCTTTGGGGGCAGTCTTCATCTGTGCAAGAGGTGGGGCTCCAGCCTGAAGGTAGTTGCACTTCAGATGATGCCTGCTGGCTGGCTTAGATGTCAGATGTGGGGACATGAGGAGCCTTGTACTGCTGGGTCACAGTGCAGACCTAAGCTGGTAGTGCCTTAAGGAAGTTGCTATTTGTTGGTAATACACCAAAAGTCTATTAAGTAGCTTCTGCAAAGTTAAACTCTTAGATCTGATTTTAGTAGAAAAGCACATGGGAAAGGAGAATAACCATCTGCTACCCAGTATGTCATCTTTCAAGTACATGATTAGTTCTAGAGATTACCTTCAGACTGTTACTAAGAAGCATTAATTTACATTTTATAAACTGTTCTTGAAAAGGGATGTAGCCACCTTTCTATGGTCTGTAGATGTGTCAAGGGGAGGCTGACTGTTATATTTTGTCAGAATAGCCCTCTTGCTGGCTTTATAATAAATCTGGCAGTTTTCTGTATTTGAAATTTATTACTAGGTAAAGAAGGCTTGCAAACATGCATGTGTGGCACAAGCTTGGTTCTGCTGTCTGGCTGGGGGATTTGTTGTATTGAGATTCTTTTATTTGTCTTTCCATTTAGGATCTGTGCAATGATTCAGTATTGAAAGATTTTTGTGATGGGCTGTGGACTCATGTGGAAGTTCTTGAATGGTGCATGCAGCAAAACAGGTAAAATGATCAGAAGGAATTTTTCCAAGCTGTGTTGCCAAATCTACCTGTTAAGTCAACTTACGCATGCAAATAGGGAGGGCATTATTTTCTTGGCTAATCATGTAATAGTGACTGTATGCACAAGCTCTCGAAATTTCTCATGGGTTGCAGTTATGCTCTTTGTTTCTCTTTTTAATTGCAGTAGTTTGGTTCAATTAGAGTGGGAGTTATATCTTTAAACATGGCTGAGACTTAAATCTGTGCCACTTCTTTGTTCTCTCTTGTAGTATTACTGTCCCAAGGAAGGTTCTGTTGCAACACTTGCACAATCTGGATTGCCACACTGCGGTGTATTCTCTGCATCATCTCACCAATCTTCTGGCACTGAATGAAGATGATGTTATTGAGCTTCTTCAGAAAGTTCCTGCTAGAGACCAGCAGATGCAGGGTAAATGTGTAGGGTTGTGAGAACACAGAAAACTCACAATCCATTGAGGATATATGTTCAGTACTTCTGCCAGGATTTGTTCTCTTGACCTGCTTCTGTAATTGTGGAAGATACCAGTTACTAGCTGTTTTGTGGAAGAAATCTAGAGAGCATGTGGGGAGTAAATTGTCTTTCAGGAAGGAGTTGTGAGATCTCTTTGATCTCACAGGGACAGATCTCTGAAAGAGCTTTTTCAAGATAATAACAAGACTTTGCACATGTTCATGATATGTGCTGCTCATTGTAACTTCTGTACTGTGTATCACCTTTAGTTTGAAAAGGAAGTGTATAGTTTGTATTTCAGTGCACTTTAATTGAAAATCAAAGAGCAAAACCAGATGAAATTGACAATATCTTGTACTACATCATCTTCATTTTTGAAAGAGTTAAAAGTGGGATTTTTAAATTCTGATATTAACTGTTACCAAATTTAAATTTAGTATTTAAATCAGTAAGACTTAGGTACGGCCTCTGTTTACATCACTCCTGCCTCACTTCTCCCATCTTCACATGTTCCAGTTGGGTACCTAAAATACCTGCAACTACTAAACATATTGGATCACTTACAAGTGGCTCTCTTTGGACACACTTTTGATTGCAGCCTGTGTCCAGGTTCAGCTGCTGCAATTTTAAAGCTGTTTTCTGATAGGTTGTCTTATTAATGATACAGAAGCTCTGATTTCCTGCATGTACTAGAACCTAAGAAGCTGCAGTATTTATTTTCTAAATATTTATTTTATGTTTGTGAATTTGGACATGTGTAATTGCAACCTGAGTTGCATGGAAAGCTCTCAGTGATGAATCTTGCACAGATTTTTCCAGATAACCTAGTGGGAAGCAGGTTTCTCTCCTTCCATATCATGATGTTGGTTTCTATTCCTACTTCTACAGGTTTTTGTGTTAAAATCATGACACTTGTCTTCAATAATCTGAAAGATGTAGGAATTGAGATTTTATATAGATCCTTATTTTCAATGTCCTGCTTTCTGAAATTGTTTTGTAGTTGCTGGTATTGTGGATTTTTTTAAACAGTTCTTACATTTTAATTATTTTCTGCTAAATTCTGTCAAAGCCTTTCAAAAACGGGAAGAGGCAGTCCCATCATATCTTCTGGGAGCTGCATGACTGTAGCAAAAGAACTCTAGCTGCAGTTTCTCTTCTTTTTTTCATGTTACAATAATTTATAGAAATAATTAATGGAAGACAAGTCCTCCTCTTTTCAATCCAGCAATTACTTCAGAATTCAGATGATTCTATATAAACACAGCTTAATAGAATCTCATTTAAAATAATCTATTTTGAGCCTTAAACGGAAGAGAGGAGTCACAAACTTTTGTTTTGTCAGATGTAGTAGTGTTAACAGGCCTTTTCCTCCCATCACCCCACATACTTCCCCTTCTTTTTAGTACATATCTGTCAGCTGCAGTAATGAAACCAGGGTAGTGGTAAACAGCTCAAGCTGTGCATAACACTGGTTTTGATCGGTCATGGTGAGCAGCAATTTCCTCATGAGTTACAGGATTCAAGAAGGTGGTGTTAGTATTTCTGACATAGGAAAAACAGTGCTATTAGTTAAAAGATTGTTCTTCAGTATTGGTTTAAGGAAAGTATAAGTATAAGGAAAAGGATTGGTTTAGGTACAAATACTGACACAGACTCGACTCACTGCATCCAAGTTTTTCCACATGTGAGGCAAAAGTGTATTAAACTTACTTTTGATTACCAGGATCTGTCATAGAGTCTCCAGCTAACTATTTTTCTTTTCCAGAGTATTGTATTTATCAAATCTCTGGTTTTACCTGCCTGAAGTCCTCTTAAGGCAGTGGTATTGAGAGGTATTTGGGTGTTGACATATTAGTGTAGAGCTTCTGGGCAACAGTAGAATTTCAATGGCCATGTGGGTTCTCCAGGGGATTCATATGTGGATGTCTCCTCAGTTCTGTCTGCTGTCTACATTATATTTTCTATCACTGTCACTGTTTAGAATGGCAGTGATAGGGAATAACTATTATGTAACAGTTTCCAGCTGTTTCTGCTCTCAGTCCTTTTGCTTTGGCTGCTCTGTAGTTTTCAGAAGAGTTCAGGGTAGTGCTTTTCATTGCAATCATGCTCAAACTTTGTGGAGAACAGTGCTGAAATAGTTTGTAGGTTAGGTAGTTCTGTTTGGTTCCAGAATTTGGATGTGGATATTGTCAGTACATCGTGCTTTGTACCTGTGCTTTGTTTAAAAAAAATAACTTGGCAAATGCTTTTCCTGCTTGACAACAGGTAGAGGGACAAATTCATCACTTGTATAAGAATACAGGACAGTGGATTCCAAGCACTAATTTAACACTGTGTGTGGTTGTCAGGGCTTTTTTTTCTTTATTTTTTGTGAGGTTCTTTTAACCTTTTTACATTAGATGGATAATTCATCTAAACTCAGCATAACAGAATATATGACACTATATTGTGTTCCTGGGTGAAGGGGATGATGATGATGATGACGATGATGTAATTTTTACAATTTGCAACTCTCCTGTTCTGTTGTACTGAGAAGGGATCATGTCTCTGGCATGTGATACCTTTCCTCAAAAAACACCTAAAAGGGAGGAGAAGTGGGTGCAGTACTTCTCTAGTTTGCCTTTATCATAAATATGTGAAGGAAACTGTGGGACTGTACTTCTTCTTTAGTCAGTTGCAGATTGTATTTGATCTATTGTGTCAGCCACTGTGAACCAACCATGATATCTATTTATTAGTACAAATCTGAAGAGGTGGCAGTACTCTATTCTTACTACATCACAGCCTGTCTACACTGTTTCCCTACTCATCTACTGTGTACTACAACACAGAATTCTAAGATGCTGAAATGAAGCAGGATTTGCCCCTCTGTTATAAGTGCAGCAGTACAACCTAACCACACACTGCTAATGAGAGCCATTGTGAGAGATTTTGGTCATTCTGTGCTGTAGCCAGGTCCTGCTGCACAAGTTGACAGAAAATTTCATTTTTAGAAGGGGATCCAGACCTGAATTTTCTGTGCCCATCTGTTTTGAGTTGGGTTGTTTGGGCTTTTTTTCCATAAGTAACAGTGAGATACATCAGAGCTAAGACAGAAACAGCACTGGGGAAGAAAGACTGGATAAATATTGCTATGCAGGAACTGCAGGAGAAAATTAACTTGTTTTCTTGTTTACCTCCTACCCCCTCACTGCCCCGGTTTCCCTCCACAGCAGCCACACTCCCCAACACCCTGAGTCAGCAGCGCAACCTGGCACTCTTCCGAGCATTCTGTGCCATGAAGTATGCAATCTATGCTCTCTGTGTGAATTCACACAGGCATGCCAAGTGCAAGGATTGTGTACACAGCCTTCGTGGTGGTATCCCTGAGGATGCAACTTCTGGAGAACCAGCAGGTGAATGGCCTCCTTTCTTAGGTTCAGTAACGTGTGCTTCTCCATTCAATTGCTGGGCTCTGAATTATCACTTAGTATTGGGATAATGTTGCACCCTGTGCACTTACGGTATTTTATTCAGTGGGCTTTGCAAGCAAGTATTATAGTATTTCTTTGAGGTGTTGATATCTTTAGTAATAATAGATATGAATAAGCTACCAGCCTTATTTTGAAACATTTCTGGCAATTGTACAAAAAATATAGTGCTAAAAGGAAGTGATACTAGATATAGGATTGTAGTGACAGATAATTTTGTAAGATCTTATGATTTCCCAGAGCTGAAACTGATTTAATGGCCAGAATGGGTGTAATCTGAATTTGCACATCATTGAATAAAGCAGTAGTTGGCATTGCTCAGAGGAAGGAGGCACACTACCTTTCTAAATGTAAAATGTTGGACATATATTTACTTGGTTTTTGGAGGAATTATTGGGTCTGAGACACTGGGCTAATTCCCTCTTCTGGGATTTTCTTAAAAGGCACAAATTGGTGCAAGGGATCCCTGAAAGTAGATTATCTTTATTTTTGTTTTTAATTGTACAGATTGCTCTTCAATATTTCCTCGGTACGTTGCGAAGTGTCAGCAGTTCTTAAGGAGTGTTCCCATTCCTCTGCGCCTGGAGGTTTTGGAGAATATTTTCTCCTTACTTTTTGTTTCCTATAATGACCTATATACTGAAACTCCTCTACCTGAGGACTATGCAGAGGATGAAGACCTTGACAAAAAGAGTGCTACTCTGAGTGTAGAAGGCAGTGATAGTCGTCAGTCTTCCACCTCGCAAAGTCCACAACACCTAACAGAGGCTGAAAAAAAATCAGAGAAGCATCTGCTGGCTGCACAAACACTTCACACAGATACCCGAGATCTTTGTGACTCCATGTTAGGTGGCAAAAGCTGTGAAACTTCTAAGCCAAGCTGCTTGGATCTAAAACACTTCACCAGTGATATTACTGGATTTTTAGTGGATGATGTGGCCATGGAGGCCTTCCTCACATTGCTTCTCAACCACCTGGGAGAAATTCAGAGTTCTCTCCCATGGGACTCTAGTAATGTGCTTCGTGAAGAGCTGGACCTTGTTGAGTGCTTGAATCTTTCTGCAAGCAGAGATGCCTTTGGAAGTCGTGTGTTACAGTTTTCCAAACACCTTTCCGAAGCTCACTGGCGATACAAGGTGGTGATGAGTAACAGAAATGCAGGTAGGCTTTGTATTTGGCACTTTGTGATATGTTACAGCTGTTACAGTCCAGACAGTGTTCTCAAGACTAAATTCCATGAGCATCTTACTGAGGGAGCACATTTTGGTATCTGTGCTGAGAGAGTGACCTACTTGGAGACCATCTGGTGCTTGCAGCATTTTCCAACAGAAGTGATCTCTATTCCAGTTAGAAAGTTGGGGTCATTTTCTCATTTCCCTCCCCTTTGTGGATGCACTGCTTCTGTTTGGCTTTGTCCCACCCCTTTGTCACAAGTCACACTGCAATGATATGAAGGGATGTGGTGGTGTTTGATCCAGTGCAAGCCAAATAGTCTCAGCTTGTTCATGGACAGTGTTGATTTAGCCTAGTCTGGAAACATATTAGGAATGTGTATCAGAGGAAGTTGTATTATTCTGGATGATTGTTGAAGTAGCTTGAACAACACACTCAGGTACCTGTTTCCCACCCTTCTCCATAGCCCATAACTTCTTAGCCCTGCTGCTATGAGATTTTGTCTTCTATCATGTGTAGCTTATTGTGTATCTCAGACTATGTAAGCTCCATGTCCCAAGAAAGTCTTGGCAGTCTGGACCTTAAATATTGCAAGTTTCCAAACTTGTGTTCAACTGTTTGTCAAGTATCCCTCTATAAAGGTACTTGGTAATGTTTTTGTTTAATTATTTCACAGAACATCAGCTTGCAGCCTCCAGGAGATACAGCTCTTTAATTAGGTGCTCCAGCTTTAAGAAACGAAGTAGATACCAGAGGCACAAGACAGGTGGGTTGAAAAAGTGTCTTGGAAAAGGCACTTCTTGGAAATGTGCATAATTTTGCTGAGCTCATAGCTGAATGCAGTTAGATTTCATGACCTAGGAGTAGAGAACTAGATTTATTTCCTTTAGTTTTCTAAGTGGTTTGAAGTGTCAGTCCAGTTCCACTTGGATTGAGGTTGTTTTCTAAAGCTTACCTGCACAAATAACTTCTTCCAAGAAGAATAACTTCTTCCAATCAAGTCTGATTTGGGGCAGGGGAGAACTTCAACTACAGTACTAATTTTTCCCTTTCTCCACTATGTCCTATGAGTGTTCAGTATATTTTCATTCCTGTTGTGGTGTTATCTAGGATGTGAATTAAGAGCAATCTGCTATAAATTGGCAGCCTTAGGAGAAGGTGTTCCTCACCTGTTTTCTATTTAGCCTTTGAAAGGCATGCCTGGTTTTGGAGTGGCATGTTCCAAAACAAGAAGTTTCAAAGTATCTGACGTGAATCACTGATGAACCACCCACCATAGTCTCTAGCCTAACATTTTCTTCAAATCAGCAGGTTTTGCATTTACCATGGATTTCAGTGGTGGCTCATTTACGAGATACTCTTGAAGTTCGCTTGAGGTTGCTTAATCTGTAATTTGCAGTAAGTTTTAATTACCTTGTCTAGTATAAGTGCATTTAATGTGCTGATTTTGATTTGTTGCCATTTTAGATGGGAAAGAGGGAACTTCCAGTCCATCACTAGAGAGCACAAATAGCGAGCTAAGCACCAGTACCTCAGGTAATTAGCCACAAAAGTAGTATTTCTTTGTCTTTTCAATGTGCATGTTGAAGAATTTGCTTGAGTAGTTAATATGCATTACTGCAGTGTGCAGGACAAAATTATATCTTTTTGCTTCTCAGAGCTCCCATTTTTGGATGACTCATTTGAAGTCAGAATAGCACATGTGTCTTCTTCTGGAATAAGAGAATTAGATTTTTCTTGATATCTTTGGCTTGCAGGAAGCAGTATGCAAGCAATGTAGTGATCTGCAAACCATCAAAAAAGCTAATGAACTGATAGTCATGTAAGCTAAGACATACTTAGGCATGCTGGATTGATCTAATAAGTTGAATGCTTTAGACTTCTCCCTTCATCCATACTGAACCAGTGCCTAGCACTGTGTGCATGTTATGTAGCTGCTGAAAAGTGTTACACAGGGATGAGATCCAAACTGCAAATTCTTACCAGATAGTGAAATGTTATGAGAATTTTTAACAGGATGTTTATATTGACTTCTTTACCCTGAAACTTGCTTGCAACTCTGCTTCTATATTTTTGTGTATTTATCTGCTAGGTTATTTATTTGCTGTTATTTGGTGAAATGTGTTTTCCCTAACAGTTTACTGATAAATTCTGTCTTGCAGAGGGAAGTACCAGTAGTGTGTCTGGCTTGAGTGATTTGGAAAGCAGGGCAAGACCACATCAGCAGAACTCCCTCATTCCTATGATGCTTTCCCCACCAGAATCACTGTTAGTTTCTTGTGTTTTGAGAGGGAACTTTGTGGAAGCCCACCAGGTAAATAAGATGCATGTACTTCGATTTTTGAATTAAATTCCTGCTTCTGCGCTTAGCAAACATAAGGCTTCCGAGTGAAAGAATCACTTCAGAAGTAGAAGGAAGTGGAAAGAGCAAAGATATTCCAAACCAGCATCCCATGGATACAGGGTTTTTTCTGCCTTGTTATGTAAAAATGCTTTATCTACACCTGGGTTCTCAAAGCATGCAAATGTTTGATGAGAGCTAGTCAAACTTAGTGTTTCAACTGACTGAAGAACGCAGAGCTCATGTGAAGTCTCATGAGGAAGCAGCATCTGAACTGCTTTATTTAATCAGTTTTTCAAAACTGTGACACTCTTCCACTTGTAACCCTGGTAGAAACATGCCAGGGTGTTCCTGGGTGTATATGGTAAGGTGTTCCTTACCCGAAGCAGTGATTACTTTCATTTGAAGGAGGTATGTTTTGAGACTAACTTGTGGTATTGAAAACAGGCAGAAAGACTTGAAAATTGACCGTCTGCCTGTTTGTGATTCTTTGCTCCCTCACAGCTGTGCTTACCTTTCTCTGTGTGGCTTTTGAGCTGATGCTCTGAAAAAATATCTTGAGGTGCATCAATGAGTGGATCTTCTGTCAAAACTGTGATCTGGCTGAGTTTTGGATAGCCATACTGGAGCAGTTCATATCACTTAAATATTGCATTAACATCAGGTTACTACTCAGCCAATTAGCTCTGTTTGCCACTTTATCTTTTCCCTACTTACAGGGCTAAAGGAGCATTTTATTTTGCTTTGTTGCCTTGATTTTCAGTATCACCAGTGATAAAGCATTCAAGCTTGGTTTGTATTCTTTTGCTGGTTTCATAATAGGTTGGTTGGTTGTTGGTTTCATGCATAGCTCTGCATAGCTACTCTGTGTTTAAATTTTGAGAAGGTATTCCTTGCTGAATAAGAATTTATTTGAAGTAGCCTACTTTGGAGGCAAACTTGATAGATATCTCTTATTACATAGTGTATTGAAATTGTGAAGAGTCATTCTGAAAGGTGTGGGTTATGAAAATTAATTCAGCCCTATTCCTGCAGCAAATAATAGGTAAGCTTTATAATAATAATTTAAAACTATCTCTGAGGGCCTTTTTTTTCAGGCACTTAAAACTCTCTAGGAGAAAACCCCACCATTTCAGCCTGTTGTGTCTGTGGGGACATATTTCAGTTAAAGTGTTTGTTTTATTCCTTTGTCTCCTCTAAAGCTCTCCCATAAGCTCCTTGACCTTTGAAAACTTCATTTGACATGTAATTACATCTTTTGTTACTTTTGAAAGGTGGCTTTGATGTTTAATCTGGAGACTTCCCCTTGCTATGGTGAATTGGTTTTCATGGAGCGTTACCAAGAGGCAGTACGAGAAATGGCAAGAGTGGAGCACAGTATTGAGAATCAAGCATCAGATGGTAGTGGAGGCATCAGGAAATCTGGCAGTGGCCGTTCAACACTGCAAGCTATTGGGAATGCAGCAGCAGCTGGTAAGGACTGGGCTTTTTGAGTTCTCAAAAAAGGGTTGGGGAGAAGTGAAAAATACGAGAAAGCAACTTGAGTACTGTCAAAATTAGTGTAGTGTTTGTTCAGAAGGGTAAGTGGTGGTTCTTTGAGTTAGAAAGAGACTATGAATGCTGAAAATTTGCTGTTGATGCCTGATTGCATCCATTCTACAGTAATTAATTGGTCCATGAAGCAGGTCACATGTGGAATTATTTTCTGTAAGGATTAAAAAATAGTTACCCATTACAGGATCTGATCTAATTATGCTGTTAACCAGTGATTATGTGTTTTTGATGACACCTGTAGGTATGGTATTTTATTCCATCTCGGATGTTACTGATAAATTGCTTGCAACTTCTGGAAGTCTTGCCCCTACTCTTCAAGAAAACTTCTGGATTGGGAACATCCAGCTAGAGCATACTGATCCTCTGCGAGAAGTCCTGGAGGACCTCAGTCCTCCAGCAATGGCAGCATTTGATCTAGCTTGTACTCAGTGCCATCTTTGGAAGACATGCAAACAGCTTCTGGAGACAGCAGAAAGAAGACTCTACAACAGCCTTGAAACCCGGGGTAGGCTTTTGATTTTTGTGTGTATCAGCATGGGCCTGGGAACAGAAAATGGCTCTCTGTGCTCTGTTGTTTGTGCTAACACCCAAGCCTTAATTAAATCTCATTTTGTGCTTTCATGCTAGTATCTCTTTTTTCCACTCCTAACTTTAATTTTGTCTCCCTTTGCACAATGACTGTTCCAGGCCACCGACCTGACTTTGTTTTACTGCACTCTGAAGGTGTAAGGGGTTTTCCAGCAGTTCTCCAGCAAATAAGTAAAATTCTCAACTATTCCTGCACATCACAAGGTCAATCCAAGCCAGGTAGTATGCTTTGCCAATAAATGGCTTTCTGTTGAAATGTGCTTAAATTAAATTCTTGTCTTCTGTTGCAGTGTAAATTTGAACTTTCCATGTGTTAGCTTAGTATTTATAACAGAAAAGGCAAGGGGGATGTGAGCCGAGCTCAGTTCTGAATAATCTGAAATGGTCTGTCTTTTTGTATTATCATACACTTCTGGTTTTGTGGGCCTTCTTCTATGCAAAAAATACCTTGTGTCTTTGTTATAGTTGCTGGTTTTTTCTCCCTCTTTGTAGAGGTGTCAGATGAGAAAACAGCGAGTCATTTTCGATGCAGTATTGTAGACCTTCTGCAAGCTTGCTACCCAGCCTTGACTGAAGAAAGTATTACTAATGAAATTGTTTTATCACAAAACCTGGATCATATCCTAAAAACACTGACATGTGTTGAACGTTCCATGGGTGAGTTATTTTTGTGAACATAAAGACTGATTGATATATGGATCTAAATTTTTGCTTTGGCCTTTCCAGACAGCAATAAATCCAGTAGTAATGCTCTTTGACATATGCAAAAATATATATGTTAAAAATCATAAATGCAAGGGGTAAAATTTATCAGTAATTCTTATATTTGTTTTGACAGTTAAAATTCTGAACTTATCAAAGACATTATGTGTTCTATTTCTATACAGTCCTAGCAAGGAGTTCTTTTAATGTGGCACCTTAGAGATAATTAGGTGTGTTCTTACTCTTGCTTCTTTCTCTCTCTTTTTTTTTTTTTTTTTTTTAGTAACAAAATGGAGTTAAACTTACAAAACCTTTGTGATATCATAATACCTTTGAATTTTCATAGGACTGTCACAAAACATCTCATCTTTTCCACAGCTGCTTTTTCTTACATCTCTCCTCATAATATAGCACTGGTGTTTCTCTTCTATTCATCAAATTTCTAAATGGCTTTTTGGTGTTCTTAAAATATTTAATGAGCAAAAATTTAGGAGAGCTCTAAGAGCTAAATGTTATGGAGCTCAAGGATTGGTCAGCACCTGTGTTTTACAATAAATGTTAATGACACAGAACTAGATATATTTTAGGTCTGCCTTAATATAGTTCTAACTTCTCAGAGCCGTGGTTACCAAATTAGATGAACTATAGTTTTATTCTGCTGTGAAAATTTCTCTTGGTTTCAATTGAATTATAATGCTTATAGTAAAAATTTCCCTTGCTTTCAGTTAAATTATAATGCTTATACTGAGATCTATAATTGCAGAGAGGAAATAAAGCTAAAGCATTTCTCTCTTTCTCCCCTACCCCGCTGCCTCCTTTCTTCTTGGCATTTCATCCTTGAATCTTGGATGTGCATCCGTTCTCTTAAACCAGACTCTAAAGGGAGCCTGCTTGGCGCCTTGGTGGAGCAGGGCTCTCTCAAACCGACGGAGCTGGAGAAGCACCTGGTTTGGAACCAAACACAGCTCCTGCTGAAAACTCTTGACCAGCATACCCAAACCATGCCAGAGAACAAGATGCAGACAAACGTTGTGAAGGCCTTCCTTGACTACATCACTACGCTGGCTGCTGTGGTGTTAAGAAGCTTGAATGCAGACCTAGGTAAGGGGTTTCTGCTGGAAAGTCTGAGCCTAGTTGAAGATAGACTGTGTAGTCTGGCCTAATTCTGGAAAGTAATTGTACAAAAATGGTTCCTTGCCAAATGTACCTACTACCTGTGCTTTTGATTTCAACTTACTATTACATTTTTTTTTTCTTTTATTTCATAACACCTAGGCCACCCACAGCTCACATGAAAATAGTTGATGTCAGTGGGAAAATGAGAACAGAAATGCGAACTACTGACCCAGACTCTGCACTCCACTTAGAGTGGAGACAAAACAAACAGCCTTTGAAATCCAAAAATTCTTAGCACTACCCCTGTACAGCGAGATTGATTTTTGCATCCAGTGGATCAGCGTGCTGTATAACTTACAGCTGCCATAGAGGCAGCAAGCACCCTGCTGATCCACAGGGATAAGAAAGGAGTGTGTAGAAGGCCATGCAGAGGTAACCAGGCAGAATTTTTGTATAGAATCAGCAGATGATGGTCCATGAAAAGGAATGTACCGTCAGCACATAAAGCTGTCAGAAGAGCAGAACAATTCACTGTGCTAGAAGTAAAAATGCTTATCTGTGTTTTAAAGTTGACACTAATTGAGCTGCACTAATGCAAAATACCACAGCACTGATTTCTGGGAATACCTTCCCAAGAGGATAAGAAAAAAGGGCAGAGATCTGTTTGCAAACATGCTGGGTCAGCTCTGGTCACTGCCATGCCAGCTGTAACTTCTATATGGACATGATTTAGTCCTCACTGACTAACTGCCAAAGCCAAAAATTGCACAAAAATATTCAAGAGCTGGGTGAGTTTGGGGGAAATGTTATTATGCTGGAAGATGAAAGGAGAAGGTAAACTTAGGAGAATGTGTCCAAAGTTACTTGACGTAACTCAGTAGTGGATACAAATGCTTTCCAGCAGTAGTGGCCAGGGTTTACTCCTTTGTAAAAGTACCTGTACACCTGTAAGTTCCCTCTGCCCTTGGTAACTGACTTCGATAGAGCATGGACTCACCAATCTTTGTGTAGAAACTCATCAGAAAATAATTCTGCATGTTTTCTACTTCTCACCATGAGTACATATTTTGGTGAAAGTTTGAAGTAGAGTTGCTAAACTGTTTGAACCTAGATCTTGCTTAAAGGATGAAGAATCTCTACTCTACCTGTTTTGGCAGTACATCCAACATAGTGTTGCCAAGATTGAGAGGCATATTATAATCACAAATGCCTTGCAATTTACTCTGGATTTTACCATTCTAATGTGAATTTAGAATTCTGTGAATTTAGTCAAAGTGGTTTAGACTCAGGGTCTTAAAATTTATATTCCTAAAATACAAGTTGGTTAGTGTATTTGGCTAATGTGTGTCTATTATAATAAATATTCTGGTGGTTTTATCCCTAAGATGTATCTGCGGAAGTAAAAGTGGGAAACCCATTCATATTGTTACAGCAGAGTCCATCTCAGCTGCTTTCCCAACTTGTTTTTGAGAGACAAGTTCATCCTGACAGGTCAGTGATCTTTTCAGATTATGCACTTCTGTAGGTTATTTTGGTATTGGTGACTTTTACCTCAGCCGTGATTAAATTCTTTGGCTACTTATCACAAGTACAGCCTGCTGTGTCCCACCAGCTGAGCACTTGATGCTGCAAGGATTGGTGTGCAGGGAAGAGCTTAGTCAGTGCCTTCTCCGTCAACCTGATGATTTTTGACTGGGAGAACAGTGGCTGCATATTTTTAACAATTACTATCTGTTGTGAAGTGAGGGTGAAATTATGTGGATTTTTTTTTAAACTGTGTGACAGTTCAGAGGAGTGCACTTGCAGCCTGTCAATGTAATACAATAAAGTAGGCCAGTAGGTTTTATTAAGAATACTGGGCATGACTCTTGCCCTGGTCAGCAGGTAAACTGGATAATCTAGACTCCCTCCACTGCAATTACTAAATTAGGTTGGTGTGGAAACTATCTGATTTGATGAGGTAGCTTTTAAAAAGATGAGCCGTAATGGTGAACTATTTTAGTAGCTTGCATTTGAGGAGTAAGTTCCTTTTCTGTAAAGGAATGGCAGCATAAGCTCTGAGTTAAAATAGTATATGTAGTCTTCTTGTGTATGTACCTGGACGAATATTGTTTTCTTAAAGCATTTGGAAAATTTATGAAAATATGTAATTGTAAAGTACTTTTTATATGTGCTGAGTAAGCTCTTTCTGTTTTCAATCCTACAGACTTTCTTCTCTCTTGGCTAAAGAAGGGTTGAACCTGAATGTGCAGCAAGTCATTGTTAACTCTTGCTGTGAACCACTGTCCTTGTGCAGTGCAAGGCAAAACAGCCAGGCAAAGTCTCTTCTGGCAAACATCAGCAACTTGACACAGCAGTGTGCCTGCCACTGCCTGCCAGATGTTGAAATACCTATTCAAAATTCTGCAGTGACCTCTGAGGATATCTCCACTCAGGCCTCATCCTCTCAGAATGACGTGAGCCAGCACACACTGACTGCTTCCTCCCTGGACTTCCTGAAGTCTCAGTCGAAGCTAATGGCTACAGTGGCATGTCTAAGTGCATCTAATATACAGAAAATTCACAAATCAAGTTTGTCTTGGATGGAATTTCGGGGCAAACGGGAGGTGCCCTTAGGCTTGGAACAGATTTCCAGGGAGTGTGAGGCATTGTTGAAGGACTTCCCAATATTGGAACGATTTCTTCTTGCGATGTTTGCCCTGCTTCGGAATCAAGAGGAAGGTAGCAGTTTGGCTACTGTCTTCTCTGGTAAGGCATACATGTCTCTGGCTCTCCTAGGATTACATTCCACCACAGCTGTTAAAGTATTAACGGGAGTCTTTGAACAAGCTCTTGTGGCAAAGGATTGGAACAGAGCTCTGAAGGTCTTGGATTTGTACTGTCTGGATGTGGAGGAAGTGGTCAGTGTGAAGGATGCTGTGCTGAGTTGTGCAGCTGCTGAAGGTAAGAAGGATTAAGTCAGGCTCTTTTCCTCTTTTTTTTCATTAATCCTTTTTTTTTTTTTAAATAAAGAATGCAGCCTGGAACAAAGCATAGAAACTAAAGTAGTGGTTCTTGGGCAAATCCAGAAATGGAAATAGATAATTTTCCTTTCTTCATCCTGAATTTGCCTTCTCTGATGGTGTTGTTTCTGTTTCACAAATGTGCAAATCATGACCACTTTAGTACAAGAGAACTGGAATGCATCTGTTCTGTTATTTTTATGTGAAGAGCTGAATACATCAGACACAGTAATCATTGTGCTGTTAATGGAACATCTCTTACAGCAGTGTCATTGTTATGCATGGGTGATGTGATCTGTGAAAGGTGCCTTTTGGAGTCTGAATAGTAAGTATCTCATGCTAACTTTGGATGCTTGCCAAAAATTTGATGTTTGGGATGACTCTTACAAAGATTTTTCAGCCCTGTCAGTGTTTCTTTTGTTGATGTGATCCAGCAAGGATAAGGATTTTTTAAATTTTATTTTCCGAATTATAGAAACTGAATTTCAAATTAGTGTTTTGTTTCCTCCGCAGGTAAGGATGGTTGGCAATACTTGTTCCCAGTAAAAAATGCAGTGTTGAGAAGTAGACTGGCCCTGCGCTGTCTGGACAAGTGGCCCCTTGATGCCTGTTTGGAAATTCTAGCTTACTGCATTTCTGATCTGGGCATACCTCATGGACTAAAAGCTGATCTGCAGAGCAGGAAGAAAGAACTTCAGGTTTATCAAAAGGTACAAAGGCATTCTTCAAGTAACCAGTGAGATGAAATAGGAAGCAAATATTGCTTGCCCACTGAAAAGCTTTAGCCCTTGGTTTTTTTTTTGATCATGAGAGCTTTTCAAGTCTTTTATCCAAAACAGTTCATGTGAAGTACTGTAGTATCCAATTAACACTCAGCTTCCATCCTTCACAACTTTCCCACTTGCCTATTTGCTTTCAGATCTGAAACATGTTTAGATGTAAACATTTGTGTGAGTGTGATTGTTTTGCAAAGTATTTTCCATTCTATGCAAATTCTAGAGCCTCTGGAAGCTTCCCATGGCAGTTAATAATTTTACTAGTTTGAGAAATGTAGATGGTGTACAAGACTTGTGGTCCAAGGAGCAAGTTTGTATTGCAATCAGTTCTCCTAACAGGCTGGCCTGGAGTTCAGCATAGACTGAAAAGCCAAACAGCAAAATAAGGAGCTATCCCTGCTGAGTTCTGTCTGGTGGGAGTTCTGCTAACTGACAGCTCAGTTGTCTCTCTATTAGTGCCAGCAACATCTGCTATTGTAAACGTGTACTTGTACATCCATAATTATTGCCATCTAAATCTTTCAAAAACCCTCCTTTATAAAAGTGCTTTGTAGACTCACATCTGTGAGAACTGTGGAGGTTTTTTTTGAGTGAAAGGGCATTACATCATCCCTGAAAAGGGCTGAACATGGGTCTCCTTGACTTTTTTGTTCTATGAAGCAGCTCTTGATCAGTTCAGCTATTTTCTTAGGCTATTGATTGCCATAAATTGAAATTCTAGAATTTGTGCTACTCTATATTAACTTTTTCAGATTTTGAATGTGCAAAACGAACCATTGTGGAATGACTGGCAGGATCTGAAAAAAGCCTGCACTGATGACCCCCAGGCTGTCATGAATACCATTCTGAAAGCAAAGGTTAGATATCATCATGTGAATTTTGTTGAATTAGAATGCATTAAACTTCAAGTAAATAAATTTGTTGAAATAGCATCTTAAAACAATGATCAGTGGAGATTACCTTGGGAGGAAGGATTCCTTTACTCAGCTCTGTGCTACAAATAGAATCTGTGTTTGATAGAAAGATTTACATGTAATTAATAATTCTTATGTTTTAGTTTAAACTCTTACTCTGAGATATAACCTGTTATTTTATTTTACAATTTTGAAGATTTTGAAATAGCGTAACTTTGGTCATAATACAGATTGGTTATTAGGGAAATGCTGATATTGTAAATCTGGATGGTTTTAAGTGTCTTTCTGAAAACTAATTTGTTTACTGTAAGGTAAACAAGATATTTTAAATGCAGGCTGTGACTGACAAAATTGATTATCATCTTCCCTTGTCAATGTAAATTTTTTATTTTTTTTTTTTTAATCTGGGAGAGAAGTCTAAGCTACAGAATCTCTTGGTCACAATTTTGGGAGAAACAACTGTCTCAGGGAGAGTAGAGTTTGTCCTTTTGTTTTTACTTTTTTTTTTTTAATTCTTTAGGATTATGAATTGTGTGAGGAATGGGGACACTTGTATCCTGTCCCAAGAGAAGACTTGATCAACCTTCACCGTGAGCACCTTCTCCACTTACTGGAGATGGGAGACATGGAAAAGGCATTGCAGGTAATAGCAAGACATTGTCAGCCTCATATCCACAGATCAAATAAGTTGACAGCTATTTTGCCCCTGTCTTCACTGTGTGTGTTTGCATGGTCTTTTCAGTTCCACTCTTAAGAGATGTTATTTGCTTAGATGAGCTTTTAGGATCCTAGCTCTCCCCTGTTCTGCTTAAGTAAAAATCCAGCTTGGCAATTTAGTTCTTGGACCTAATAGCATAAATGTCACTTACATGGAAATACAAGGCTCCTTTCATTTGAAAAATCATAATGAAGCATGTCAGTGCTGCTTAAGCAGAAGAATCAGAAGTGGAACTAATAACATGAATTAGTCAGCTGTGCTTTGGTGCCCAAATTAGTGGAGTGAACATTTTTGGTTTTAATAATGATGGAGCTGTCACTTATAAAATTAATTTGCTTGCTGGAACACTGTAGGGTAATAAACTGTCATGGACAGAAGGCTGACTTCCAGGAGTGTTGTAGAGTTTCACTGTGTTTTGTTTGGTTTTGTAGCTTTTACAAAGAATCGAAGACCCTGGTGTTTGCCTTGCCATCAGTGAACAGTCCCTGGACCAGCATCCAAACTTGGCAGCCTCTCACTTCTTGGCTGATTACCTCACAGCTCACTTCTATGCCAGTCTGACAACAGCACGCCGGAATGAAATCCAGGCACTCTATATAGGATCAAAGGTCAGTAAAACCCCTGCCTTGAGGGATTAACAGCAATAAATAACTGTATAAGTAATTCTGTAATGCATAGTATTTCATTATATAAAAAGCCTGTAGGTTTTACCAGAGCATTCTCACCACTCTTGCTCTTATTTTCTCCTCTTAACATTTCCTTAAATGATAGAAGGATAAGGATTGGGCTAATACGCTTTTTATAAGTTTATTTTAATAAGAGAATGTGCTGTGCTCAGCTACAACATACTTGTACAGGGTCACAAATGGTTTTTCATTCTTCCATATTTTCTGAAATAACGCAGTATTTTATAGAATGGAAAGTGGCAGCTAAGTGATTCTGCAAATCCTCTCAGTAATTCTGTAACAGAAGTAGGAATTGGTCTGAGAAGTCCCACCCCCTTTTTTTGACCTCCACCTGTCATTCCATTCTCTGCATAAGTTATTGCTCTAGTTTCTTGTCTTTAATCTCACAGAAACATGTATTTGAAGGTGTGTAATTTTATGGTACTTTTTTTTCTTGTGTCTCAGGTGCTGCTGACTCTGCCTGAGCTCTCCCGTGTTAACTACTTCCACCTCTCCTCAAGGCCACTGCTCATGCTGGAACAGCTCCTCATGAATATGAAGGTGGACTGGGTAGCTGTAGCTGTGCAGACACTGCACCAGCTCTTAGCTGAGCAGGAAATTGGTTTTACTGTAGAAGACATTGACAGTTTGCTTTCCAAGTATGCAGAAAAAGCTCTCAACTTCCCTTTCACATTAAAAGAAAAGAGATCAGGTATCTGCCTGTCAGAACGCTGTTTTTCATTTGGGAAAGAAGGGCCAAAATCCTCCCAGAATAATTTCAGCAATCGTGCCGTAACATTTTTTAGATGTGTGCCTCCAGTCTCCCTCTAGCCCAGAACGTGTTCTTAAAGCCTTTGCCTTTCTTGTAAATAGATGTTTTCAAGGACCAACAGCTCCAAAAGTTTCTCAGACTTTTTTCTGTTGTTCCTTATTGTTCCTTACTGAAGTTCCTGTTCTTGTATAATACTGATCAGTTCTATTTTACTCCTGTTTAATGCAAAATCACTTAAAATTTAAGCACTTCTGAAGCCTGCAGCCAACTACATCTGCCCTCAAGTAGAATGGGGATTTAGCCTTCTGTAGTATTTCCTCCTACCAGAGTCCTGTTCCTTTTTCATATAGAAAGCTTCTAGACTCACAGTTCAGTTTAACAGTCTTGTTACAGTTCTCCTCTCTGGCTTGCCAATCCTTTCTCATCCATGTTGTCTTAGAGTCTCGTGCACTTGGATTCTTTAAAGGTTTTAGAACTGGAACAGCAGAGGGTGCTGCAGATCCATTCCAATGGTTTTGTGTCACTATTAAACATGTATGGTTCTGTACCTATCTATATTTATTTACACCTGATAATATGGTACCAATTTGCATTATGCCATGTGATTCAAAGTGTTGACTTCATTTTATGATTTTAAGATGCAGCTCTTGCTAACATAAAAGCGTCAGACTTACCTATTTCTTCTTGCCAAATGGTCTATAACTTTGCAAGTATGCATGTTCCTTCCACTGCCATGTGAAGCATTTAATATTTGCCATGAGCATCTTGCATTAACCAATTGTTTTCACATCTCTGCTGTATTGTTCCTATTAGCTGTCATTACTCCCTTGCTTTGAAAAGGATCCCTTTCTTTGTTTTTTAGGTAACTGAATTTTATACAGTTTTGCATTCATTGCTGTGGACTGATTTGCACACAAACAGTAATATGTAATTCCATAGGTAGCCCTGTTTTGTGCTGACCTTCTTACATACTCCTGTGAATGGATTCCTCTAACCTTCTTGAAAAGAAGGTAGATGTAGGTAGATGCAGGTAGGTGTATTGACCAATATTGTCCTCTGATTTTTTTTTCCCTCTTCCTTCTCTTTGTCCTAGATTCTCTGATACGTATTCAAGAAAGTCTCAATCAGGTATTGGAGTGTGAAGCATTGTCAAAATCAGGATCATCAGAACTATCTCCTGTCAGTTTTACTGGTAAGGTAAACCTTTGTACCTGTTGGGGTTTAACCTCAGCAGCAACCACAGCTGCTTGATCATTCCCCTACCAGCCCCTTCACAGGTGGGATGTAGAGGAGATTTGGAAAAGGGTAAAAGCTGTGGGTTGAGGTAAGGACAGTTTAATAACTGAAATCAAGTAAAATTAGTAATAATGATAATGATGATGGAAGGGGAGATAAGAAAAATAGAAAAGAAGAATAAAACCCAAAAAAACCAATTGCTGTATAATACAAGTGCTTACCACCTGCTAACTGGTGCCCAACCCATTCTCCAGTGGAGATCAACCCCTCCCAGCCATTTTCTCTCAGTTCATTCACTGGATATGCCATTCTACAGTCCTTGAAGTTTTTTTCCCTAGGATTGCTGTTGTGACCTGAGGAAAATAGCACACCTTGTGTTATCTGAGAGGCTCCACTCACAGTCCTCAGACACAAAAAAAATGGAAACGAAGTAATTTAAGCCAGAACAACTGGAGAATATTTGCAGCTAAGAAACAACCAGAAACTCTTCTGCAGGTTCTATTCAGCAACTCATGCAAGAGATGCACAGTCTGTGTGTCCTCTCAGGGAAGGACTAACAGAATATCCTCAGACCTCCAAGGATCATGATTCTTAGCAAGTGATGGACCTGGACTAGAACTGCAGAATGATATCCTGATCTGCAGTTTAGGGTGTCTGAGCTATTTCCTGCTTCTGTATCCTGAACTAAAGACTCTTCTTGCTTGCATCAAGTGACAGCAATGTTTTGGATTGTCTTACAATGGTCAGCCTAATATCTCTATCCTGTTAAAAAATTTGAATGCACGGTCCTTTAATGTGTGTTTGCAATCTGGTATCTACTTGAATGAGAATGAGTTAGCTTTAGTGAAATGGAGATTTTCGTTCTTCTTTAGTTTAATATGCATGTACACAGAAGGTGGCTTGCAGGGCTGCAGTGACATGTTGAACTTTTTAATTAACCTGTTGTGTAACTGACTCACATCATAAATACTAAAAGCCTGTCTAATACTGTAAACTTTGTTCAATGAGTATTTTGTTGTTGGGGTCGAAGATTCCGAACGCCACACTAAAATTCCTGCCTCTGTGAACTGATTTCCCCACAGTAGATTGAAAAGGCAACAGAATAGGGAGGGCTAGGCTGTTGCTAGCTATACCACATCTCCCCTGAGATAACAAAGGAAACTCCCAGTCTTCAGGAAGGTCAACGCTGGGTATACTTATGATTCTATTTTATCCTGTATTGCTTTTTGGTATCCATGGTATTTTTTTTCTTCCTCCTCCAAGTCTCTGCTGTTGACATATTGTCTTATACCTCTCTACCTGTTGTGGAAATGGTCTCTTAATAAGTACATTCTCTTGCTTGTCAGCATTGAAGTACTATAAGTTTACAATCTTAGTTTAAAGTATATCTATTCCTTATACAACCTTATTCTGCCATGCCTATCTGAAAGATAATGGTAGTAGTTGTCTTGTGAGGCAGAAAGATCTTATAGCCTCATTGAGTCTGTAGTGTTTTCTGGTTCTTGAGACTCTATTAAACAGCTTAAATCCCATTCCATATTTTTCTTGGCCTGGCTCATTTTCAGGTGTAACTATATCTGCAAGTCCCAGAGACAGAAGTCTGCCACAGAACTTGTTTCCTCAAGAATTTGTGCCTCCTGAGAAGCCACCACCAAAGCAGCAATGGATACCTGATGACACTGAAACAATTTGTATGGTTTGCAAAACTGAACGCTTTACTATGGTAAGGAGCAAAAATGAAGTACAGACATTCCTAGAACTGTGACCTTAATATGAGCACTTCCTCATAGTCTATTTCCTGAAAGACCCGAGCTACTTCAGTAGGTTTGTCTGCATCACCATGGGCCCAACAAGATTGCCAGTCCTTTGGTATTTAACCATTGGTTTCTATTTAGAGTGGTCAAGAAGACTGGCAACAGTTAGCTCCTTGCAGAGTTCCATGAAGTGATAGAGCCTAAAGAGGAAATCTGGTTATCAGAGAGAAGACAATTTTGGGATCTCAAAAATGTGTAACAGCAGCAGTATTAATATTCCAAAAGGCTGTCTAGTTGACTCTGCTGGCAAGAAATAACATGATCACTATATGATTCAGATTATGAGTATAGAAATGAAATCTTTGCTGTTTGTTACACTTTCCTAAAAGCTATTGTTTCACAGAGTACTTGAGAACTGCATGGGTGCTCTAAGGGAGAACATTAATTTTTAGTTTTGCAGGTGTGCTGTCAGTCTGTTATCTTCTGCTGCTTAGAGACAGTACTGTTTTCTCAAAAGCATCTGCTGCTTTTGAGTTTGGAAATTTCTACAGTGGTATCAGGAAAAACAGTCTAGAGCTTCTGACTTTTCCAGGACATGATTTAATTAGCTTTGTGATCAAAACTGGGATAATTAAAGTAATAGAAATCCCAAGGCTGCTGCAAACGTATTTTAAATACTGGCCTCTGGGTTTGGGGTTTAATATTTTTTTTCTTTGCTATTCTTTCTTCAAAAAGGAATTTTAATAGGAAGAATCAATCACTGTATCATTCTGAAAAGCCTTATCCTGCATAGTGTTTCCTCTCTTCAAATGGAATAAGTTTACTCACAAGTGGAGAGAGACACAGGCGGGGACTTCAGTGCATTCTCTTTGTGGCTCATCCATGACCTCTTGTGCTTAGTTTAACAGGCGCCATCACTGCAGGCGCTGTGGCAGGCTGGTGTGCAGCTCCTGCTCCACCAAGAAAATGGAAATAGAAGCTTGCAGAGAAAATCTGTCTCGTGTGTGTGATCAATGCTATAGCTACTACAACAGAGAAAATGTGCCTGGCTTGGAACAAGACACAAGCATGTAAGTCCTTCTGTCCGAGTTCTCCTCACTTTTCAGCAGAGTGCATGAATGGAATGAGAGAGACATAAGCATTTGGATTTATCTGGATAATGTAACATCAGCCATTTGGCCTCCAGCTGTTGAGATTTTCAGGTTTGGTAGGTGTGGGAATGTTCCTTATGCCTTATTTTACTTTTAACATTGGATAGAACATTGGAGGGCCAGGCAACAAATTCTTTATTCTTTAAGTATCAATAATTCTTTAAGCATCAATTAATCACTAACCTAAGAATTGAATGCTTTGATGCAAAACATAGCACAAATTGCTACAGTGTGACAAAGTTCCTTGCAGTATACTCAATTCCTGGATTAATATTGTATGTTGACTAGCTCTGCTGAACATATCAGTGTTTTAGTTATTCAATAATCCCTCGATTATGGCTCCCTGAACCCTTGGGAATTAAAAAACAAGTTTCTGATTAGATAGGCTTTGAAACTGCCTTTAATAAAAGGGACAGCTGTGATGACAGATTTTTATGATGTGGCTGCTTTCAGCTGAGAATTGGACTGAAATTCATTGTGTGTACCCAGGCTAGCTGGTGAAAAGTGCAGCCGAAAAGAGTTTTACTCTCTGTGACCTTGAGCAGTCTTGACATGATCACAGAGAGTAAGGTTTACCCTTTCCAGCCATGCTTTCAGATGCATTTCCCCTTTTCCTACCAAGCCTGCAGATAGGAGTATCTACTATGGCAGTATCAGCAGACTTTCTAGGAAAGGAGCAATTCTGTGCAGCTCTGAAGAGGAACCTGTGGAAAAACAAGCAATCACTTGCAGCTGAACAGTTTGTGTCAGAATGGTTGCTTACATTGCCAGATGAGGCCAGCAGCGCTCAACACTGTGCTTGAATGCCACCTGCCAGGTTTTAATTAATTGTCTGGGTTTTTTTATACTCACCCTGTTTGTATATCAAACCCAGCTAAATCCTAAGGGCAGGGACTTGGATACCAAGGACTTCATTTTAGCTCTGACATGTCCTGATACTGGGCTGTTCTTGTTCTCAGTGCCTGTTTTTTTATGATGTGTGCAACAGTGCTGTTCCTACAGAAAGTCATAAGAGCCAGTTACTTAGTGCAGTTGAAATACAGCAATACAGAGGCAGAATCTTAGATTTCCAAACAGAAGGAATTAGGGGCAGGGCAGTGTGTTGAAAAGGACAGGTAGGGATAGCTGTTGGATTTTTCCAGAACAGTGTTCTGAGGAGGGTAGCCATATTGATGTCTGCCTTAAAACTATGTTTCACCCCGTGTGCTGGAGTAGGCATGATGGTTCTTTCTGTCATTTTATTACAGCAGAAAAGAAGATCAGGACCAAGTGGAAGGTAAGGAATGGAGTAACTGAGTTAAACCTCAGTTTTTTAAAGTTCTTGATTAGCAGTTAGATACTGGAAGCTGATACACCTAGTTGCAGCTAAAGGGTGATCAAAACTTCAGTTACAAAATATCACTGATGGTTTTTGCATCTGCAGGCTGAAATTGAACATTTCAAACTTCTGTGAATGGAAATTCAGACTTAGGAGAGATATCTGAGTCAATATTGAATGCCTTGGATGGATGTTATAGAGAGGAACTGAAAAAGAGTTGGAGAATCCACTTTTCATTCTAGAAACAGTCAGTGAGAGGCAGTGGTGTGAGTTGGAATTAATTAGCTCACTACAGAGCAGTGCTGAGGGATCCTCTTTTTACAAACCATGACAGTACAATTCTGAGTACCACTGCAGTGTGCTGTGGTGTTTTATACCCCATGCTGCCTGGAGGTAGCTCAGGATGAGGCCCCTCTCATGGGTCTGGTTGTGTCCTGAGTTCCATCTCCTGTGTTGATTGTGTGAAAATAGTAATTGCATTTTGGTGCCTCAGTTTCCAAATCTAATACCTTAAGCTTCAGGACTAATAGCAAAATTTAATTGACTTTTTCTCTGCCATTTTTCCTCAGGAGGTATTTACTGGTTTTGGTGTTTTGGGTGATTGCAGAATTTTCCTACAGTGATGTGAAATTTTGTCAGAACACAACAGTTAGTTGAAGTGCTTATAACAGTTGCATGAAGCATGGTGCAAAATTTGCATTTGTGTAATAACAAAGCAAATAAGAATATTTTTTCTTATTTGTTCCTTTTTAAAGTATGATGGGCTATTTGAGATTTTTTTCCCTGCTGTGGATGGACGTTTGCTTTACTGCTACCTTTGTTTCAAGACTGAAACAGCTTGAATGTAGCTTTTGTGTATCATTGCTGCACATCACTGAACCTATGTGACCCATTGAATAAGAGTGGATAAGAACAATGTGAAAATCCTCAGATTTAAGAGGAAAAGAGTTTTGTTTTGCATTTGTAACTTATTTGGGGGAACTGTGAAGAAGACTTATCAAATATTTTCTAGTCTAGTTTATTTGTGCCAATTCAGTTTCCAGTTCAACTTGGAATAGTGCAGGGGAAGTGTTCAGGTTTGGTTTGGTTTGGTTGCTCTGGGTTTTTTTTTAATTCACCCTACAGTTTTAGAGTTACTCAACAATCTAAAAAGGGTTGTGAACTCTAAATGAGTATGTTTTGAGACTTTATTTTTTTTTCAGAGGAAGCTGATCAGGAGAAAGAGTAGCAAATTGTCATTATTCTCCATTTCTTGGCATTGTGAGATTGGGCATTGTTTTTTTGGAACCACAATCACAAACTTGAGCATCAGAGGGCTTATGCACTCTCAGCTGCACTCAGATGACAGACAGTATTTGATTTGAAACTTGTAACCCAGAATAGTTGTATTTCCTTAATCTGGAGGAAAGAAAACTACTTTTCACAGAAATTATATCTCTTGAATCATTTGATCAGAACTCTAATTTTCTGTAGTACTATTTTATAAAAAAATTTAACATCAGGAGTTAAGTCATCTTAAAATCTTTTGGCCTAAAGATCATGGACTCCATGGGCAAATCACCTGAATTTTGAAAGTAACATAGAGGTGGTTAAGTCAATTTACCCTTTCTTTTACAACTGCTTTTTTTTTTTTTCCCTTTGAGCTGAAACCCACAGCTCTCATATTTCCAGATCCTTCCTGCTCAAAAGTATTTAACAAATTGCCTGAGGAGAAGCTAAAGAGGGAAGGCTGCTGTACTTGATGCCCAGTAGCATAAGAGTTAAAAAATAATTTGAAAATATGTTACTGTAACCAGTTTTTGGTAACAGTGACTGTAAGTTTAGGTATGATGTGGCAGCCTACTGAGGGAAGGAAATGTTTCTGTGATGTGTGCTGGACATGTGATGCTGGCGGGAAATGGCGCAATGAGAGGACTATAGATGACTGTTTTTTGAGAGATAGGAATGTTCTGTATTATGTGTCCTTAGCTGGGTTTGTTGCTTTTTGTGAAGTGATTTTACCTGGTGTTTTCTTTTTTGCTGTAGAAACTTCTAATAATGAATATTCCACAGTGGTAAGAATACCCAAGGCAACTGATCTTGAATGGATTTTTTCCCTGAATGAAGAGGAGAATGAAATTGTACGCAGCGAATTTTATTATGAACAGGTGAGGTTGTGAGAGAGTCCAATATAGTTCAATAAGGAGTTCACTGGAGAACTACCTCAATACCTATATTTGTCTGTCTTTCCTCAAATTATCAATCAGGCTCCCAGCTCTTCCTTGTGTATTGCCATCCTTAGCCTGCACAGTGACAGCATAGTGTGTGGCCACCAACTGATAGAACACTGCTGCAAGTTGTCCCAAGAGCTCACTAATCCTGAGGTGGATGCTGGACTCCTCATGGACATCATGAAACAATTGCTCTTCAGTGCTAAAATGATGTTTGTAAAAGCTGGAAGGAGCCAGGACCTAGCTCTCTGTGACAGGTGACTCTAATCAGATATTCACTAGGATGTATTGTGGTACTGTCAAGAGCATTATCTTTTTTCATTGAGTGGAGGTGGAAGGGTTATTTTGTGTTTGTACTGTGGACCAATTTAAATGAGAAGTTCATAATGCAGGAATAATGGGAAAGTTCAAACAAGAGAAGTTCAAGTGATAGGACTACTTAACAGTTACTGAGAGAATTCTCTGACTACGAAGAAATGATTCACAAAGATGGGTATATATTTTACTTCTAATGTTATGTATCTGCTTTCAGTCTCTATTTTAATACAGGATTTTTCAACCTGTGCTTCCTGAAAATGAACATTGTACACTTCTTCATGTTTTGTCCTACAGAGCTTGAGGTGGCAGGTGTGATACATAAATTTCACATGTACTGTTTTGATTTGGTAATATACAGCTGGTGTCTTCAGTCAGTATGTTGCACTGAACACAGCAAAGAAATCCCAAACAATAACAAATACTCTGACAGGGATAGTATGATGGATAGAGAAACCTGGTGTACTGGTAATAAGAAACCACTGTCCTAAGAGTTGTCTTTGCCATCAAGTTCTTCAATGTACAGTAATAGTGAAAGCATATGTATTTGTTTAACCTCTAGCTACATCAGCAAAGTGGATGTGTTGAATATTTTGGTTGCTGCTGCCTACCGACCAGTGCCATCTTTGGATCAGATCCTTCTCCCAGCAGCAGTAACAAGACTGAGAAATCAGCTTTTGGAAGCAGAATACTATCAACTAGCTATAGAGGTAACACAGGTGGAGGAATGTCAGTGTTAATTTTTCTGTAAGAAACAGAAGAGGCTTTTGTTTTCCTCCCTCCTGAATTCAGATGGATGTGATGTGTGAAATGGACAATATTTAAACAGTTACAAACTGAGATTAAGTTTCTAAACACGGAAGAAATAATTTCCTGAACACTGGAAAAAAATTCTGAGATGGAAAAGTCCTGCTGTGGGGCAGGCTGCAGAAGGGAAGGGTAAGCAGCCTTGCTTGTTGGTACAGTTAAGATTGGAATGGACTAACTGCAAGGAAGTCATTAAATGGAGGAGTCCTTGAGCCAGTAGAAGGGCTGAGACACCCTTTGTGGCAGGACTTTATCTGAAGCTTAAATGTTAGATTCTGTTTGTCTGTAAACTGACAGCAAACACTGGTAAGGCACCTTTCCCAACCATTTACTTGGAAATCAGCAATGTTGGCAAATCTATACATCAGAGCTCATCTGATGTGGTTTATTATCATCTAATCCTACTCCCAGGATTTTGTAAGCCTCTCTTTTTTGGCATTGCACTTTGTTAAATACAGGATTATGATACTACAAATAGTATTAAGATTTGTTAAGCAGTAATAAACAGCAAGAATAGATGACCTATTTGAATAGAAATAGTTCTTGTTTAAAAGCAGCTAAAAGAGCTTTAGGTCTACTAAAGAAAATCAGGAATAGATTTTATCAGCAAAGTTGTGTGAAATAAAAAATATCTTGGCAGTTCATGAAGCATCTGCTGCCTTTTAAAAACCACAAATCTGATGAATTCTTCTCTGTAAACATCATCTGCTTTAGAAAAGCAGATGTGAAAATGTCCTGGTTTAGAACTCATGAACTGAAATTTCCCAGATAAACAGTAGTTTAAACTTACACAATAAAAAATACTTCCACATTTGAAGATCATGGGTGTTTTGGTAGCTGGCCTTTTTTGCCAGTAATATGGAAATAATCAGCATGGGTTTTTTGTATGGTTTTTCAGTTGTTTGTTTTTAATGGGAAATGTGCTCTAGAGTGGGAAAGGTCAGAATCAGACTGTGTCATAAGCCATTTTTCATATTTGCTGTACTGGGACTGTGTTGTAATATTAACAGATGATTTTGAATTTAGGTTTCTACAAAATCTGGATTGGATCCAGGTGGAGCATGGCATGCCTGGGGCATGGCTTGCCTTAAAGCTGGAAATTTAACTTCAGCAAGAGAGAAGTTTAACCGATGTTTAAAGCCACCCATGGATCTAAACCAGCTGAACCATGGCTCAAGGCTGGTCCAGGATGTGATACAGTACCTGGAGTCCACAGTGAAGCCAGTACTCATCGCAGTAAGAATCTTAAGAAATTGTGGTTTAGTACACATCTTATAGAAATGCATGTTACAATAGCAGGTGTTAGGATGTTTACTTTCCTCCTCTGTCATGACTGTGTATTGCTAACTGAATATTGTTGGGA
Source organism: Peucedramus taeniatus (assembly GCA_013400575.1). NCBI lineage: Eukaryota > Metazoa > Chordata > Aves > Passeriformes > Fringillidae > Peucedramus > Peucedramus taeniatus. Next base: position 116,768 of record WBNO01004119.1, read on the forward strand.
AATTTGTTAGCTGTTTCATCACATTAAAGTGTTGCCTGAGAGATAGTAGGATTTTATAGCAATTTGGGATATACTTTGTGGAGGGAAAATACTGTATTGGCTGTACTGGATAATGTACTATTACTACAGTCTAAGGAAGGTAAACTTAATCCCAGCAGTATTTTGTGATGCTGCAGTGATGCAATTTTTCTACTGAAACTCTGGTAACTTTACAGAAGCTCAAAGACTTTCAAATGCTTTCCCACTCCTCTCATCAAAAACCACAACTAAATGCTTTGGAATTCTGATTCGGTACCAAAAAAATACTTTTTGTACTAAATAGCTGTAGAATCATAATGATGAAAGACCAAGTTCATATTTTAGGAGAAAAAAAAAGCCTCTTTGAATGGGGTTGTTGAATTTTTTTTAAGCCTTCTATCTGTCCTTGGAAACAGCTATGCTGGGTACAGCAACATTGAGCACATCTCTTGTTAGCAGGGTTCCAGTCTAGTGTTTGTAAAAACCATTGCTGGATTCTCACCCCTCTGAAGCAATAGCTATTTTAAAAACAACAGTAAATAAATGCTTCAGGGCTGAGTGACAAGACCTGTCTGAGAAGAAGATTTTCTCTTGCTGATACCTATCATTGATTCTCTGTGTTAACGGTAGGATGATGATTACTTTGCCACATTGAGGGAACTTGAAGCAACGCTGAGAACAAGAAGTCTGTCTCTGGAGATGATGTGTGAGGGGAGGATTCAACACAACAGCTATTATCAGGAGTGCTTGTTCTATTTACACAGTTACGGCACCAATCTGGCAATAATAAGTTTTTACATGAGGCATGACTGTATGAGAGAAGCACTGCTTCACTTGTTAAACAAGGTGAGTAATTTAATTTTCATCACCAAAACTGAAATTTGAAAAACAGCAATGAGCATCATGCAGTGTTTGGGTGGCTTTCTGCACAGAAGTTTGCTGAGATCCTGAAATGCTCTTAGACAAACTATCCAGTGACTGACAGGAATTCAGGGAGACAGAAGAACAACACTGATCTTTACAGATCTAAAGAGAACATGCAGTTTTGGTTCTTTTATAGAGGTCCTGCATCAAAAGCGCTTTGTCTTTTTTTCTACAAAGTTGAAAACCTGGGACTGTTGCCATAGAGTTCAGAAGAGAGAAGGAAAATTTTGAATTCCAAGGTGCAGATAACATTAGACACTAATCCCTATCCCTGTGCCTCTGTCTCATGGTGTTGTTTGTTGAATCAGATCACCTATGTTTGCACTTCTGTAACCATTAGGAATATGAGGGAATACAGAGAACAGAAGTCTAGGGAACCCAAAATGTGGTTTCCAGCTCTCCCTTATGGAAACTGCATTATATAAGAGGATTTAAGTATCTCTGGAGTAAACAGTTCTATTGGTGCTAAACTAAAATTAAATCTAGAAATTATTCTAGTTCTTTCTAAGACATTAAGGGGGCTTCTTAGGAGATGTGAATCCATTATAGCTCACCAGCTTGTGAGAGTGTGGTGTTTCCTGCTCTAAATTGCTGTGCTTGTGTTTGAATTACTGATTATTGTTTTATTATTTAAAATAACTCTTATTGAGAATGTACAACATGAAACACCAACTTGCATTATCTTTATCTGGTTATGAGGTTTGTTAATAGAAAATTAAGTTGCCTTATCTGCTCTGCTTTCTCATTGTACCATCAGTCATTCTCACATCTTATAGTGATCTGCATATTGAATTACCTTTTTAAATGTATCCTTTACATCAGTTTACATATGCTTTTAAAGATAAGTTGAGTATTTTTACAATGTAGGTGACATAATTTCACCTCTTAAGTAGCAGACTTGGAAAATACTCTAGACAGACAATTGGATGTGGAAGTTTTGGACAAGGAAGTGGTAGTAATCATAAAAACCAGAGAGGAGGGTTTGTTCCCCTAAAGCTGTAAGGTACTAAGCTCCTGACTAAACATTTTGCAGTTGGTTGTTTGGAGACATTTTATGCGTACAGACTTTGTCACTTGTATCTTATTCTGAGATACAAAAAAAAAATTCAAAAATTTCATATCAAGCCTTTAGAACATTTGTGGTGGCCCGGTTGACAGCTGTTAATGTTACTGTGGAAAGAAGCACATGTGAGGCTGCATTTGCAAGACCACAGTCAAGAGGTCAAGGGGGGGGTAAATATACTCCTCAGGTCACTATTTGTGAGGTTTCACCTGAGCAACTTTGCCCAGTCCTGGGTTCCCATGTACAAAACAGACACTGTGAAAGTGAAGCAAGTCTAATTGAAGGCCACCAAAGTGTCTGGGGGCCTGAAACACCTGATACTTGAGGAGAGTGATAGAGCTCAGTTTTTCCTGCTGGAAGAAAAGGCAAGAGAAGATCTGTGTGTTCTGTTTTCAGCTACCAAGTGGGTGATTATAGCAAAAATAGAGCCATGTTATCTCATATGTGCTCAGTAAAAGGGTAGGAGACAGTGGACACAACTGGGAGCAAGTGGATATAAAGAAAAAGGTTTTGGGTTTGTTTTGGTGGTTTTTTGGTGCATATATTTGGACAGAGGACCAGGGACGCAGGGAGGTTGTTGAATCACTCTACTTTATTGTGCTCAGAACTTGACTGGACAGGTCCAGAGCAGCATGACCTAACTTGAAAGTCATTCTTTGAGTGGGGTTTTGAACAAAATAACCCCCAGAAATCCCTTCCAATGTCAATTATTTATTAATTTTGTGATCTCTATCACTTAGTATGCCTTTATATTACCTAAGGAAAATATGCTACAGTGACTTTGCTTCAAGCAACTTTCTGTTTGTGTAGGAATCCCCATCAGAAGTGTTTATTGAAGGGATCTTCATTCCAAGTTATGAAAGTGGAAAACTGCATATGTTGGAGAACTTGCTGGAAACCATTGATCCAGGATTGGAAAGCTGGGGAGTCTACTTGATTGCAGCCTGCAAATACTTGCAAAGAAAGAGCTACTACCATATTCTGTATGAATTGCAGCAGTTCATGAAGGTAAGTTGAGGGACAGTGCCATCTCTTTCAATGAAATGCTGAATACTGTCAGACTTTTGGTTATTTACTTTTGGTCTAAACCTGCATGCTGGACAAGTATATTTTTGCCTTTTTACAGTCTTAGAACTAATGTAGAAAGGCCTGAGCCTTACTAAAGCTGACCTGATCCATGTAATGGATCTGGCACATTGTATTAAAGAAAACAGAGCTCTGCCTGCTTTGTATGAGCCCTTCAGTGCAGACAGTGATTACTGAAGGTGGTGTCTTGTGGTCCATCTTAGTGGTGAGTGCGTTTCTTTCAGGATCATGTCCGTGCTGCAATGACCTGCATTAGATTTTTCACTCATGGAGCAAAGTCTTATACTGAACTTGGAGGAAAACAGACATGGCTTCTAAAGATCAAGGACCATCTCAAAGTCTATCTGCAGGAGGTCTCAAGAAGTTCAGGAAGGAAAAAAATGGCATTCACTTTTCGAAAGAAAATGTCTGCTACAGATGTGTCGAGGTATATATAAACAGGAAGCCAAGTTTTAGGAGAGGTGAAATTCAGGCTTTAGACTTTGGGGGTTTTATTAGTTTCATTTAAGTTGGCTTTAGCTAACACTTACTGGTTGTCCTTGACCCAAATCTGCTTTTATGTAGTTACAAGTGTAGGATTCCCATCACTTTTTTCCCCTAACAATCCAAACCAGGAGATGGGCAGTTGTTTCTACCAAAAATATGCATGGGTATCAGCCTACTCTCCTTTAATTTAAAAAAGCAAACAGGAACCCTACAATGCATAGACAATTATACATCAGTCCACAAGTTTTTTTTCTTTTTCTCTTCCTTTCTTCTCTGAAAAGCAAGCAGCTTTGTAGTGCTTCACTGTCTACCTGGGTTAACTCAAAACACTATACTATGTACAAGCTATAGGTGCCAGAGGTAACTGGATTCCTGTATTCAAAAGTCAAAGAGTAAATTTTGCCAGGTCTCTCTTGTACTTGGAGTTTTATATCTTGGTTTTCTTAGGGGCTTTTTTCTTTCTTTCTTTTAGGCTAGACTCTTAACTTAAACCTGGAGGGGTGTGTGTGTGATGAGGTGAAAAAGCAGGAACATATATTTATTTGGGGATCCAGTTTCTCTGGCTCACTTCTTTGAAATAATGTGAATAATTGCTCGACTTCAGCTTGTGATGTATGTTAAGTGCACAGATCTGAAAAGTAATATTGCTGCAGACTTGTAAAATGTACAAAGTCAAAAAGCACCTAAAATAATTGTTTATAAGTCTGTCTTCTTTTGAAAGGTATTGAATAAATTAGTCAGTTCATATAAATAATGATTGACACTTTCCCTATTACAAAATAAAGTCAGAATTTTTTCACTATCTAGGCACATCAATACAGTTGATCTGCAGATGGAAGTAACAAAGTTTCTGCATCAGTGTGAGAGCTCAGGAGCCTCTCAAATGACAGATTCCTCCTTGCCCACACTCTTTGGAAACAATAACATGAAAATGGATGTTGCTTGCAAGGTACTACTTGCTATTTTAAACACAGCTCTATTTTTCATCAACAATTCTAACTTGTTGTGCAAGTTGAAGCATTTGATGTTTGGAGCAGTTTCTTGTATTTTTCGTGGACAGGTTACTTATGCATGAATGCAGCCCATCATTTACAAAAAATTCATGTTTTTCCTCAAAGTGGCAGAGAACATGTGAGAACTTGGAGCTCATCTCCTCAAAGTTCAAATTTTCATAAGCAGAGCATCCAAAATACAAATAGTAATATTCCTTTTGACTGTGCATCCCATTATATTTGGAAGCAAGGCAAATAATGCTGTAATTCTAACCATTCTTAACTTTGGCTCATCTCCATCTGTAAATTGCCTAATGTCCCTCAGGGAAGCAGTGGGTGACAATAGACCCTATAATTTGCTGTACTTCTTGGGATGGTGCTGTTTTCTGTTGAAGTAATGCATTTTCTTTTGGCCTCTGGGCAAAATCTGGATTTTCATTAATATTATTTAACTGTACATAATGAAAAAGGAATGTACATTCCCAGACTTGTCTATGCCTCTCTTTTCAGGTCATATTGGAAGGCAAAAACATTGAGGAGGGGTTTGGGATTGCATTTAGAGTTCTCCAGGTATGGAAAAACTTGATATAACAAACAATATTAATGCAAAGTAACTCCTGAAAGCAGCAATTACTTAAACAAAAGCCTTTCCCCCCCCAAATGTATTTTAATCCCCACAAAAGAAAAATTTGTTAAGAGCAAGGTCACAAGTTTAAGTCTTATATGTCCATGTATTTGTGGAAGCTTAGTAAAGAAATTAAGATGCTGTTTCAGTAAGACATTTCCAGAGTAAATGGGTCCTACAAAGGAATGAAGTACAGCTTTTTCTTTGCTGTGCACCTTGTTCAATGTCTTAACTCTGGCAAACCAGTCATAGATGTGTGTAGAGACCTCTCACATGGTACCTCTCTGCAGTTCATGACAGTCATGCAAAGACTGAATAAATAAGGCTCTGCTCTATTCTCCTGATTTGAGAGCAAAATTAATTAACTGGAAACTCTCACTGGGGACCTCTCATTCCTCATGTCTGAGTAGAAGTTGAGTGATTATCAGTCAGCATAGCTCATGAGCCTCTAAACTCTTCTGAGTGTTTCTCATCCATATAGTCCCAGACAGTAGAGCAGGGCATTTTTGGACAGAGGTGGCACACTGAAAGAGTATTTATGGATGTGGCAGGCCCTGCTCCTTCTTTCATGTCAGGATGTACAAGGCAGAACTCCTGTTTGTAGGGAGATGGAGAGCCTTAGAAAAACAGCACTTCTAAGCAGCAGCAGCAGCCACTACCTCCAGTAAAAATGGAGCAGTGAGTCCAGCTGCCTATCACTTCCATTTCCATCCTTTTTTTCTTTGCTTACGCATTGCAAGATCAGTTCACAGCTTTTATCATCTCTTTCCTCATGTGGATGGTGTACGATGGTCAGTTGCCTCCTGTTTGGGATATCCAAAGGGTGACTGCTGGTGCAGAGGCTGGAGAAATATAGTGGGAACCTGCTAAGCGAGGGGGAGGTAGGTAGGGATCTAGGAAAGAGCTTTTGCCAGAAGAAATAAAACTGATTTTTTGCCACTCCTGAAAAGAAGGTAGTAGCAGCACTCTTGTTCTTAAGCAGGATTGATTTTTACAAGTCTGGTTATAAAAAAAACTTTAAGTCAACCCTGAGCAGTGATGAAAAAACAGAGGCTCCCCAAACAGCTTTGACTTTTTGGAGCGTGGTGTGGTATTTTGTCCTTAGGAGAGACTGTCTCAGTTGTGTAGACTTCCTCTGAGAAAACCTGCTGAGAACATTCAACATGTTGCTCTGATGTTCCAACTACCTCTAGGACTTCCAGCTGGAGGCTACAGAAGTGTACAGCAAAGTGGCCAAGCAGCTGGTGAAGCAGCAGAAGTACAGCGAGATCCAGCAGCTCCTGAAGTGTGTCAATGAGTCTGGAGTGGCAGCAAAAAATGATGGGGATAACATTATCCTAAACTGTCTAAATGAGTTCAAAAATATTCCTGCTGAGGTAATTCTATCCTGCATTGTGTCCCTTTTGAAGTGAAAAGGATGTACATCATACAGGCTACAGGGAAGTCTGGTGCCTGTACTGCTCTTTCAGTGAGTCCTTTGGACGTTCTGGCTCCATGCTACGGGCGTAGCCTCAAGATGGGAGTGCGTGGTTGGCCTTGTACCAGATACTCTGAGAGGAAACCATAAGTAGCTATAGCACACCCAACACTTCCCAAATGGATACTCATGGTGGGGACAGAACGTTTGCTTCACAAGATCCTGTCAAATGCTGCTGATTGCAGCAGCAGATGTTCCCCTCAGTGAGGCTTTCCTGGCTAACACAGAGGATGTGTGGAGGCAGAAACCTCCTGCCTCCATAGGAACCAATTTTGTGATTCCCTTTGCCTACCACAGTGTTTTTTCCATCCCAAGGAAGGAAGGAGAGGCACTCTGCTAGTTCTGTTAATTAGATTATGGGATGCAGTCCACTCTTTGGATCAGGGTGGGCCATGGGTAACTCCTGCTGGGGTGTGGGGAACCTACAAATTCATTTCATGCAACACAAGCCATGTCCATGAGTGACTCATAGAGTTCTCTAGGGATACCCTCCAGAGATGGCAGGCAGGAAAAGCTGTGGGTAAAGGGAAGACTTGGAATTAATATTTTTTTGTATTTTCTACATCTGCAACTCTTGCAGTTGGGACATTCTATGCACCTGCTGTGATCTCAGCAGCCCTGCCTGTCCACAGGGGTTTGATCCCTGATGGAGTAAAGTTTTTCAGACTATTATTGCTTTAAGTGTGAACTTTTCCCTTCTTTGGATACAGGATCTCGATAATCTGATTCAGGATATGGACAGTGATGAAAACAAGGTAAGTAAAAGCACAGTAGCAAGAGCTAAGCAGCCCAGTCTTGGTCTGCAGCTTGCAGGCTCTTCTTCACTGTCTTCTCTCTCATCCTCATGCGAATAAGATTTTTGAAGGCTACTTCCTAGATTGTAGAAATCACAATGCATTCCTCAAGTTCATGGTGCTTGTGACATGTGTAAAGCTGTGACATACAGGTATCAATTGGGACTACCTTTATTAGTTCCCTGAGACCCCTCAGAGTGAGGGCTGGGCATTTGTTAGAGTGAGAGGAAAAGTATTTCAGAAAGGCACATTGGTGGGTTTGTTGGTTTGTTACTCAGTTTTTCACATAGGTGCACGTAGGTTTCTAGTAATGGCAGACAGCTAATGATGATCACTTCAGCTTATTGTTTCAGGATTATACTATTTCTGTAGTGATTGAGAGTTAAATGATAAAACTTCTCCAGCATCTGATAGACTTTTTCTCTTAGAGGAAATGAAGCCTAAACTAGTTTATTTCTTTGTTGGCTTTCATACCACCAGCCAAGCCACTGGAGAGCTGTAGATGCCTGTTTATAGAAGTGGCTGTGACTCAGCATTTTGGGATTGTTGTAGATCCTGAGTGGCATAGCTGGGAATAAAATCTAAAGGTTTTTGACAGTCCTCTGTCTGCTCTGAATGACAAACTCACTGTTGTAGGCAGATTGAAAAACAGGCTTTTAATTCTGCTTTTCTGTAAGATCTATCTTACAAAGACGGGAGTTGTTCTAGAACCAGCAGTGGAAGAACTGACAGATTCAGACTCTTTGCTATGAGGATACTGTAATTAATGCACGAGATAGGATTCCTGAGAGTAATTTCATGGTCATAGAGTAAAGGAGTGTCTACAAGACACAAACTTAATAAAATACACCTGTTTGCCCATCTCTTTCACCGGGATCTGCTTTGTGCCATGCTGTGTTTGGTAATGTGGTGCTGCTACCTTGTACGGCACGCCTCTGAAGTGGGCATTTCCTGTGAGTCCTTGCTTGAGCTTGTCCAGTCAGTTTGCTACAGCTTTCTGAGCAGGCTCTGCCTGTCTCTTGTGCTTCAGATCCAGGCCTACATGATGTGCAACAAGCTGCGCTCCGCGTACCTGGTGGCGGTGCGGCAGGAGAAGGCGCGGGCCGTGCAGCTCGTCCAGCACGTGCGGCAGCTGGCCGAGAGCAGCGGCGACCACGTCGTCAAGGCCATCTGTGCCCAGTGGCTCTCGGTGCACCAGCCCAAGGTGAGAAATCGGCTTCCCCAGGGCACTAGGAAGTAATGTGTAACTGACATGCGCCCTCACGCTGAAGGAGGAGGCTTCAAGACAGCTCAGAGGCGTCTGCTTCAGCAGCCTCTAGGTGAAAAGGAACGCTGTTGACTGATGTGGGTGGCAAATGGATGCTGCTAATGTGCCTCTGGTGAAAGGAAGGGAACTAAATTACAAGTGCCAGTCCTGTATTTTGACAAACAATCACTACCTCAGGGTGTTTTTTGGCTCTCTTTTTGATGGGGGAAGGGGGACAGTTTCAAACTGAACAAGCAAGGATTTAGATGTATGGAAGAGAGCACTTCTGTTTCTGGCTTTAGTTTTTGGATTTTGTTGTTTTTTAATTTTTGGGGGGGGGGGGGGGTTTGATATTTTTTGAAAAGCACTGGACTTAATAATATGTGTTTTATTTTTAATCCAGAAAACATATATAGAGAGAACAGAAAAATTTTATCAACTCGGTGTAGCCTAGAGTATAAAATTTTTGTGATGTTTCCTGAAAAATTTTCCAAGATTGGAGAGTTCTTCTATTACAAAGACTAAAACTCACATTTTTTAAGGCTCCAGACAAATCATTGCTACTTCTTTTTTATCCCCCCCCTACTAGTACAATGTACCCAGGTTTTTCTAATTTGTTTGAAAAGGTAGGAACTGATTCTTTTTGGCAGATTTGTATTTACCAGTCACAGTGTGATGTGTGCCATAGATCTGGCACTTGGGCTAGTGCCAACTAGATGAATGAAGTTATAAAGGGCATATGCTGTAAGGGGAGTACAAAGGGAAAATAAGCCTTTAAAATAGTTGAAAAATCATGTGCCTCTTTCTTTACTACGGTAATACCCAATAAATCATCATGCAGCTTTATGACTGAATAGTTGATAGTAAACTTCCACAGTTTTTTCATTAGTTATAGCAAAGAATAAGGATAGAGCAAGCTGTGACAAAATAAAACAGATGGTCTGTATCCCTGTCACATAGGGATTTATTTATTTTTTACTAGAATAATTTGTCCCTGTCAAGTACAATAGAACAGCAAACTGGACGTGCCCTGTATTGACAGGTTTTGCTCTGGAAGTGTTAGGTTAATCAGTTTTGTGAAAAAAAAGCAGCAATCTTTGTGTAATGTCTGTGTTCAGGGATGCTGAAAAAAGTAGCTGCTTCTCTGCAACTAGTATTGGGACTCAGAAACTGGCAGAAATGGGTTGGACAGTAGTAGGACCTTCAAAAAAAAAAAAAAAGAACAAAACATGGTGTTCCCCAGGAGTTTGTGTTTGCTGTTTACATGTATTTTAGCACAAGAAGTAGGAAAACTAACTCACTTTCTAATTAAAAAGTTGTTTACTTCAAAAAACCAACAGGTTTTCTGAAGTGAAATGTAATTATAACTAGTTTTAGTGCATAAAATAATAGAGACTATCAAATAAGAGTTTTGCACTATCCCCAAGCTCATTATAATGAAAGAACAGACTTCTATGGTGTTGGAAAGGACTTGGTCCATCTTCTTCAGGGTTTCAAGAGCTGACACAAACACCTCTCTTTGGAGGTGCTCTGCTCTGCTCACTAGAGCAGAAGTGACCACATACAGCTTTCAGAATCCCCTGACCACAGATTTGCATTATCTCATTAGTGAGCAGTACTAACAAAAGCTTTTGTTTCCTTGGCCAGACTGACCTAGCTTTCCATCAGCTTAGAGCCATCAGGCTAATCCTAAAACGTGACACTACCTATGGCTTCAGTCATTTTTAAATCTCTGATGATGGGGAGGAGATTTTACTGTGTGTGGGTATCCAGATCTGCATTGCTGTAACACCCCGTTCTGCTTGGGTTCCCTCAGCTGCAGAGAGCACTGAGAGTGGAGTTTGCCGTGCAGACCTGTCAGTTCCATACCTGCCTTTCTTCCTGACCTCTTTGCACTGTACCTGATGCACTTTATATAGTGTTTGTTGTAATTTGATGTTCTTAATTTGGAATTGTAGGGATCTTTCTTGTACCAGCAGAACTGGAATTTTGACCCTGATTAATTACATTGTGTCATAAATAGCGCAATTATCAAGGAACTTTGAATTTTTGAGCAGGAAAAAGGGATTGAATACTGCCAGTTTAAGAGAATTTCTCTGTTACTGACCAAGGTTTGTTTACAACTAAAACAAAAATAAAGTATTATGACTGTTAATGTGTTTTCAGTTTATTGTTTGTCTCAGCAGAGCTAGGGTTCTCTTTCTAGACCTGCATTTTGCTTTTGGCTATGCTTAGTGGAGTAATTAAAAGGGGAGTAATTGTTCTATCATGCCAAATTTGTGTTACTGATTATCATCAATATTTAGACCAACTGGAACGTCACATCTTTAGAAGTCCCCACAGCAGCTAGGTAGCCTAGGTAGTTCAGCCTCATGCGTGTACTCAGTAATCCTCTTTAGGGAGCTTTGCAAGTTAATCTAACTCTCCCTTACAAGCCTCCCTTTGAGACAGCTAAATGAGCTTTAGTTTCCTCATTTTTTAGAGATCAGCTGAGAGGTATAAATTACTCGCTCAAGGTCAAAGAGAGTGGATGTATGTCTACAGAAATGTTTATTTAATATGTTTTATGTTAAATCTACAATCATACTTCTTTGAGAAGTGTGTTGACCTGCAAGGACAAAAATATTTCACACCAGAGACACTTTTCTGCTGTTTTGTTAAAAAATGGTTTCTCTTGCTCCTGAAGCCACTTTCAAGATCAGAGAATGATAGAGAAAGCAAGCCAAGGCTCCACTGGTAGGTAACATTCTACTGCTACGTTGTAGTTGTGGATTTAGCTTCATAATTGGGATGCAACAGAAAGAGGGAGGGGGAAAAAAAAGTAGAGTGACAGGGAGAAACACAAAGGGACTTTTTAAAATGTTACCTGGACTGAATTCTCTACATTAGTGAGGCAGTTGTAGATAACAGCAACACCAAGTAAACTGATTCAGCATTTTTGAAAGAAGATACGGGGTCCTGTTGTAAAAGGAAAACGGCTTTATTTAGTATTGCTCAGAGGTAGCACAGGACTGATCTGCATAGACAGCATCCAGACAGGAAGAATTAAAATTAGCTTTGGTTTTCCAAAACTAGCAGTTGGTCACAGTGGCAGGCTCATATGCAAGTCCAAAAACTTCCAGGCTTTTTTTCAGAAGCAGAAGATAATCCTATGAGCTGTGGCACTTGGTTTCTGACTGCTTAACTCTTTCAGAAATAATCTCTGATTACGGATTACACTCCAGCAATTTGCACTCACGTAGCACTGGAGTTCCAAAGGAGCAGTCCCAGTGCTATGTGGCCTGAACCAGCTGCTCTGTGGAAGTGCAAGCTGTGTGGTCCTGCACAGGCAGGCTGGCAGCCTTGGCTGACAGCCAGTCACTGTCTGCCCAGTAACTGCTGGGCAGACAAACACAAGGATTTCTGTGCAAGTCTTACCTTCCTGTCCTGGAGCCAGCTTGACCATAATACCAAGATAGTCCTGCCTCCTGCTTCAGCTATTCAGCTCTAGGAAGTTCGGTGTCATTTAAAGCTAAAGTGTCAGCTGAAGTTGTTTAATATTTTTTAACATGGTTGAGATGTTCCTTATTCATTCTGCTCTATTTTCTAGGTTCTAAAGTCATTTAAAGTGCAGCTGGGGGGTTTACTGTTACAACTTTTACACCGTCTTTGTTCAATGCTTCACAAGAGAGATGTTGATTTTTTTAATAACTTTCCTGTGCACAATTGCAGCCTTCCTGCCGCTTTTAACATCCTAGTCACCCGCACCAAAACCTGGGTTCTCAGAAGATTTGCCAACCTCACTTAATCTACTGCAATCAGTGGGTATTAATGGCCACAACAACTCAGTGGCTAGGGCCCAGCTTCTTACAGAGCATGCAGAGAAATTGATTCCATGTAAAAAACTTCACCTAATGCTTGGCACAAAAAGGCCAGGACCTGTTTCTGTGTGCTTGAGAGTATTTGTATTGCATAACTTTCCAGAAAATCTAATATCCCAAAGTATTTTTGTTCTGCCAGTTCAAAGGGTAGGAGCTGAAAGTAATCTCAGATCATAAGTTTACAGTCCTACCTTTTATTATTGCTGTTAGGGAAAAAAACAGACAAACTTTATTTAAAGTAATTCTTTGTTACTTCATAATCTAAACCTAAGACTGCAACCTCCCTTTCTATTCTAAAGCTAGAGAACCGTAGCCTCGAGCTGCTGTGTGAGACAAGCAGGTTATCCCTGCATCGGTGCTCTAATTCTCCAGCTAGGAAGAGGGACTGATTGCTTACAAATCTCAATCCTTAAGTGTAATATTCCAGAAATTCAAATGATGTTGTGCCCACAGAGCCATCCTTAGGGCAGCTGAAGTATCAGTGTTCTACTCTTGAGGTCTCTCAGCAGTGCTGTTCCCTGGAGAAGCTTTGCTGTGCCCAGCCAGGGACACTCTTGGTGCTGCTCAGTCCCACTGGATGCCAAGGAGCTCACAGCTCACGCTCCAGAGCTTCTTTGCCGTCTCATCATCCCGACCACGTGGAGATACGTATGCTGGCTGGCAATCACTGTAAGAAAAACATCCTTTTAATTCTTTCAAGTCTAAGATCTCCATCCACATTAGTACACTGAAATGTCTGTGTTACGATTAGAGAGTTGCTCTCTATCAGCTTAATTCAAGACTAGTTCAAGAACAGTGGAAGGCTATCCAGAAAATGGAGCAAGGGTTGGTGCTAAGCCACCATGAGAGAGATTTCTTTCCAACTAGCTAGGGAAGAATCTCTCCTAATGGCACCAAGAACTGGCAAGCAAGTGTAGCTCTATCTGTTGTCTCAACTCTTTTTAAAGAAACCTCACTAGTGTGCATTCTCATTAATACCACTAAAATGGGACATAAACTCCAACCAAGCTCTTCAGGAGCACATTTCCTAACAAGCACTGCAAAAAAGTCACTTGAACAGCCCTTCATTCTAAACTATTTATCCCACTATATGCCCAAGAATAATAACACTGTAATAATCATGTATGGTTACCCCCCCTTTCCATTATAATCTGAACTGTGGCTCCTTTCTTCTCAGCTCCTCCAGTCAGAAAACAGTCTGAAAAAGAGGTCCTGTGTTCTCAACTGTAATGCTGCAATAACTTGGGAGTTTAAGAGCACAGTGGAAATGGCATCTTGTAAGGTTTCCAGTCAGCTCAGTGTTTATAGATGGAGTCTTTAATATTCCTGAAATGACTGGTGGACTCTCACCTGTCTCACTGTGGCATGCAAATTCTTTTCTTAATGTCTACACTTGTGTTTCATAGTCTATGGCCTGGAAAGTGAAAAGGATTCTAGGCTAGTCCAATGTAAATTGTAAATTAGTGTTGAAGCTTCTCGTTTCCTACCATGTCCAAGACTCCCTTTTTTTAATGAGTTTAAATTCTACCAGTTTTCTGTACTTCAGGACATCAATGCTACATTTTTATCCCAAGACACACATCCAGGGAAGACTTAAGATGTCTATTTATATATTCAGGTCTGATTAGGATGATAACTCCCAAATGAAGATCAGGCGATGTCATTACAGAGACTAATCTGGTCACAAATCACAGGAAGAAAGCTTTGCAAAGACACAACGGCTCCAACAGCACCCATGTGGGGGGTGGGGAAGACCCCAAGAATCTTTGTATTTGTTCCCAAAAAACAGTATTGTTACAGTGCTCTACACACAACGGGAAGCTGGCAGACATATCTGTGGGAATCTGTTCGAATAGCAGTCTTCAAATATAGGATGATGATGACTTGAAGCTGCTCTCGGCTGTGGTTTTGGTGATAGGAAAAGGAGAACAATGTAGGGTCCTGGAGTAAGTCAAAGAAGTCAAAAAATAATAGGTTTTATAATGGGAGCTAAACAAGACCATTTCCATAACAGCGTGACAAGCAGTCCAGCAAGGGTCCCTCCAGCTGGTGGGTCTATTACACTGGAGGATAAAGTTATTTGGTCACATGCCAGACCTGAAAATCTCACCTGTCTCTGCAGCTCCATCAGCTCTCCCAGCTCCCTAAGAGCACAGGCCCTTCTGCTCCAGTGGAGTAAAACTACGAAGTGGTTTTCCCAGAATTGACTGAAGTGGTCTTCCCAGAATTGACTGAAATGACCTAATTAACTACACTGTTCTACTGAAAAGTGATTTTCCCAAGTGTTAGGCAGGTCAGCATTAGAGCTCTGAGCATGTGGCAGCCATTCCTGCACTTTGAGTACATTAATATTCCTAGCATAAAGGACATGCTATTGTATGAAGTGTTGCTCAGGTCAGGTGTTTCTTCTAACATGATTACAACAGACCTGAAAGGGGTAATGCTCTATTTGTCACCCTCAGTCTTACCAGACAGCCTCTTACCTGGTCCCTTCTTAATTAAGAATGACAGTAAGTCCCATATTCCCCAGCCAACAAAGTTGCTTTCCACACAGTATCACTTCATCAGCCTGCACCCACCTGAAATACTGTCCTGTCACAGAGTCCAGCTCCTCAGCTACTGCACAGTAGATACTGGTCTGAGCTCCTTCGCAAGGTGTCTTCAAGAAGAAGGAGAATATCTTCCACAGCCAAGTCATTACAAATGAGTGCCGGACCAGGTCAGAATACACAGAACCGGGATGGAGAGCGTTTGCTGTCACTTTAGTGCCTGTGCCAAAATAAAGTAGTCCAGGACAAATCGGCATGGATCAAAGTGTCCTTAAAAGAAGGGTAATATACTCCTCAATTCTACCTGTAGATATTCTATAACTTAAAGGAGGAGTCCTTTAAATATCCTTCGATATAGAGAGTAAGTGAAGTCCTCTAGTTACAGCATGCTTGATGTGATGGATACATTTGACCTCTTAGCCCAATCAGCAGTAGCTTGGTATAGGCTCCAAAGAAGATAAAGGTCTGAGCCATAAATGGGCCAAAATTCCTCTAGGAAACCCACAGCTCAAACTGCAGCACCTTGCGGTGCCTCTCAAGGTTTGAGATTTCTTACCTGAGACTGAGAGCCTTCCTTAACCAAGGCAGAGAGGCCCTTTGCTTGCCACAAATCCTTGGAAAGTGACTGATTGATTAATTAAATACTGAGGAAACATTACTAGTCCATGTAGCTACTCAATAATAATTATTATAAACTTTGTCTAGATAATTCCATTACATATAAATCATCTAAGTCTGAGACTAAAACTGGACCTAGGCTCCCTAAGGAGTTTAAAAAGCACGGGGTTCCATGCTGAGACTTGTGATTCAACAGGAGGGTCTTCCTTACATAGTATGTTTCCAGTCCTGTATGAATCATTTTAACTCAATTCTAAATCAGTTTTCCTTTGTATGTGTCTTCCACGTAAGTAATAGAGTGAGCTTTGCCATCATACTTTGTTAAGTCACCCTTTTACAGCATCAGGTTAAAAACACGTTTGCTAATATCTTTGATGGTGATTTTTGAAGTAGTTTATATCACTCAGGGGCACTGGAGCATCCCCTGCTCCCTTCTAAACACAGGAGTCATTATGTGCCTTCTGCAAAACAAAGTGCCAGAGGGCCTGAGTGCTAAACCAGCAGCAGTTTCCATCAGGCTTTTGAGAAAACCTGCCTCTTTTCATTTAATCTAATAATAATTTCCTGGGGAAGACGCTGCTTCTGTTATAGTAAATAAATACTACTTAAGTTTATGAGCAGAACTGAATGACATGACTCTGACAGATGTTGTGACTTACTGGGTACTGTCTAATCTTATGCTTGTTCCATGGGCCACCAACCTTTAAGGCAGCTGAGTGTGCATTACCTTTTCTATTGGAGACTGCAGTTGTGGCTCTGTTTTTAGCTTCCATCCACATACCACAACTATCTGTGTGGATGCAGCTAGTTTTTGACAAGCACCAAAGAACAATGAGATACATTCAACTGTGCCAAGCTACTGAACTCCTCTACCCTGTTGTTGTAAAGACAATCAGTGCTGTAAATCTCCTGGTTCCATAGACAAGAAATATTTTCTTCCTGCAAAAAGCTCTCAGTGACA
Organism: Peucedramus taeniatus; assembly: GCA_013400575.1. Taxonomy (NCBI): domain Eukaryota; kingdom Metazoa; phylum Chordata; class Aves; order Passeriformes; family Fringillidae; genus Peucedramus; species Peucedramus taeniatus. The sequence continues at coordinate 133,467 of WBNO01004119.1, forward strand.
TTTGTCTTAAACCATTCAATTTCTGCATAGATGATCTGCAGCCCTTTCTTCAATCCCCTCTCCCCATCCGTGGTGCTCAGAAAGCCAAGCAGATGAACACCCCGCCTGCCTCTGGAACTTGCCTTGCAGCCGCCTGGCCAGCTCCCGGGTGAAGAGCACGTTGGCCAGTTTGCTGTGGCAGTAGGCAAGGCCACGATTGTAGCTCTTCTCACCATGGAGGTCATGGAAGCGGATTCGGCCCCCGTGATGAGCCAGCGAGGACACGTTCACGATGCGGGCTGGGGCACACTGCTTCAGACGCTCCAGCAAGAGGAAGGTCAAGAGAAAATGACCTAGGGGGGAGACGAAAGGTCATCCTTCTAGGAAGGGTTCCCCTGCTTGCTTGTATGTGGTGTCTTACTGCTGCCCTCAATTCAAGTCCAGGAAAGAGAAAATTTCCATTATATTCCCCTGAATTAACATCTATACTTTTTTGAGGCCTTCAAGTTTTGCTCCTCATCTTCAAAAAGCTGGAGCTGTCATACATTTCAAAATGTCCCCGGTAATGCGTACTGATACTTAAACTGGATCCATGATATGCAAGTACACCACATTGCATCTCCAGAACTCTGACTCTGGCCCTCCATCCTTTCTGTAAAAGGAAGAACGAGGAAGAGAAAATCTGAAAGCAGGATTTTCCTTTGGCATTTTGCAATAGATGTTTATGTTAGAAGAAGATGATCTTTAAGGGCAATTCCAACCCAAACCATTTGACGATTCTATGATTCCATATTGAGTGCAAACATGATCCCACTGGCCTTACCAAGATGATTGACTCCCAGATGCATCTCAAAGCCATCAGCAGTCTTGGAGTAAGGGCATAACATTACCCCAGCATTATTAATGAGAATATGGAGTTCCTTCTCCTCTGCAACAAACAAGAGACATCCTTAAACAAGGAAGCAGAGATTGCAGGCAAGAAGGTAGCACAAGTCACCCCTTGCTGTCTGACTTGCAGCCACATCACCTTAAAAAAAGGATACATCTCCTGCCACAAACTAGCTCATGGCCTCTGACCAGCCCCTGCTGTGAACCACAGTACCCAAGAGGTACAGAGACAAGCAGGGCAGTGGTTAGAAGAGCAGACAGCAGTCCTCGGTAAAATATTCTCACTAAAAAGAAGAATTTAGAGACTGTACCTGCTAGAAATCTGTCAGCAAACTCCCGGATGGACTTCGTATCAGCCAAGTCCAGTTTTTTTGCAATGACTTCCTGGTTCCCTGTCTCAGCTCGGATTTCACTGGCTGCAGCTTCTGCCTTTGCTGTGTCTCTGCAGGCAATAATTACCCTTGCACCTGCAAGGAGGGGAGGGGGAACAACAGGAACAGGAGCTGAGATCACTGGAGCACACTGGATGGTCAAGGCTATGACAAGCAGGCTGCCCATGCCCAGCAATTATAAACAATATATTGTTTCTTTAGGGAACTAGCATCAGTCAGGGGGGTGGCTGGAAGGGACAAAGCCTTTCCCACTCAAGTGTGAGCTACAATCCAGCTGAAAGATGCTTTCAGACCAGGCAAATGCACATCTTAAGTGCCTCTGTCCATGTTCTCCCAGGTCAGGAGTGCAACAACACTACTATGATAGGGTTGTATCTGCCTCGATAATGGGAACATCAAGCCAGGAGCACATAAAGGTGATGGACTCCAGCCAGAGTAATTTCTAAATGGATTGTGAGCAGGTAGTTTAATCTTCTTACCAGTTAGCCAAATAACATTTACATCAAATTAGCTTGAAACATGAATAACTAAAGCACACAGTGGCAGACCTATGGCATTTCCCAGCTTCATACAAGCGGAATCCAGGAACTTCCCCAGTCCTCTCGAATCAGTTGCAATGAAATGCATTTTCTTGTCCCCAAGGCACATTTTTGGAGTCCAAGCAATGAAAACAGTTGAGGAATGGGAACTTGCACCTCAGTGGTTACAGCCTCTGAAGGAGCAGCACTTGGGCTCATCTGCAGTAACTCTGGAATCCAGTTTACTTCAATATAAGCCTACAACACGTGTTCCTTAGGTCCAGGAAAGGGACTACTGCCACAAGGCGCAGCCACTCCGGCCGCAGAGGGATGGCTGCTGACGAGACTGCACTTGCCTCTTTGCGCGAGGTCTCTGGCGGTCTCCTTCCCGATGCCAGTGTTGGCTCCTGTGATTATCACCACCTTCCCCTCCAGCCTTGCTGTCGACTTACACCGTCCTCCAGCGACATACCGCCTGCAAGAGGGGAGGTACCGGTCACCTCTGCCTCCTTAGCGGGCTCGGGCCGGGGCTGAGCACCCAGAACCTGGGGGTTCGCATCAACACCCGGGCTCACCGCTGTGCCCCAGGGAGTCACGGGCGTGCCGTGACCGGGACACCGGCAACGCGCCCCCCAATCCCCCGCGCTTTCCCGAACGCGGCTCCGCCCCGCCAGTGCGTCAAGTGGAGCCACGGCTCCCATTGGCTGCTGCCGCGCGCCCCGGGGCCTTTCGGCCAATGGGCTGCGCCGCCGCGCCCTGAGGAGAACGCGGGCCCCGCCCCCTGCCGCGCCTCCGNTGAGCGAGCCCGGGCAGCGTCACCGGGGCGCTGGAGCTGGGCAGGCCTGAACAACTCCGACCCCAGCGCGGGCTGCAGAACGGGATTCCCGCTGTTCGCACTCCCGCCACGCACACACAGACACACGCGCACTGAGACGCGAAGAGCGCCGGCTCCGCACCCCAACGGGCGCCGCTCTGCGGGGCTGGACATACGCGAGGGGCAGGGGCTGCGCTCGGGAGGACGCACCTGATGTAGGGCGCTGCCACGAAAAGAAAGACGGGGACGGAGACGGCGGCGCCCAGCGCGGCTTCCCAACAGTTGAGCATCGCTGCCGCCAGCTCCCCGCGCACCGCCGGCGCACGTCTCCCGGCAGCCCGCCCCGCCCCTTCGGATCCGCCTTCGCCCCTCCCGCGTTGGCCTCGCCCACAACCGTACCGCCACACCTCCACTACCGGCCGCGCCCCGCCGGCAGTACCGCGGGTACCCAGCGCCCGCTGCTTTTTATCCTGGGCACCGCACTACTCCGACCTGGGTCCCTGCAAACATTCTGAAACGCACTCCTCCATTAGGGAGCCGAGCAATGTCTGCAGAGACAGCGCAGCGGCGGCTGTCGGCAGTGGCGTTTGAAACACACTTTTACAGCCCCACGCCGAGTTTTATGTCATTAACCCTGGCAAGGGGCATGCAACGATGTACACGTGGGCAGGCGTTCAGGCCTGGGAGCAGCGCTGTGGCGACGGCGGGTCNGCTCCACGAGATCTTCCGCGGGCTGCACGGAGACCTGCGGGGCGTGCCCGAGCGGCTGCGGGGCAGCGCGGCCGGTGAGGCGGGAAGGGGGAGTGGACGTCTCTCGAGGCACGGGCGGGGCCGCGGTCCCTCCGGCCGGAGCTGCCTCGCCGGGCGCGGGGCCGTGGCAGGAGTGTTCGGGTGCTTCTCATTAGACAGGCGCGTTTGAGCAGCTGGAAAGGCACTGTCCCTGCAAGACTTGGTGTGGAGGCTTTGCAGTTGTAGGGATTGGGGTGTCGCTTCTGGCAGCGCTTGCGGGAGGAGGCAGGCGGCTCTGCCGTGTGTTGTTCTCAGCTGCTGCCGTGCCCTGGTGGCTTCACAGCCGTGTGGCTTCACTCCCCTGGAGCTCCTCTGCTCTGGCAAATTTCAACTCCATAGGCAAGCACTGCCGTGCTAGGTTCACAGCATCAGTCTCTGAGGAGGAGTTGTTATTTGGATCCTATTCCGTGCTGTTTTTATTTGAACTGGAGTATAGTCTGGAGAACAGGAGGCTCAGGGGTGACCTCCTCACTCTCCACCACCACCTGAAAGGACTCTGCAGCCAGCTGCGGGCCGGCCTCTTCTCGCAGGCAAGCAGTGACAGGACAAGAGGACACAGTCTTAAGCTGCACCAGGAGACATTAAAGTTGGACATTAGAAAGAATTTCTTCACAGAAAGGGTGATTAGACATTGGAACGAGCTGCCCAGGGAGGCGGTGGAGTCACCCTCCATGGAGGTGTTTAAGGAAGGACTGGATCTGGCACTCAGTGCCATGGTCTAGTTGACAAGGTGATGTTAGGTCAGGTTGGACTCAATGACTGCAAAAGTCTTTTTCAGCCTAATTGATTCTGTGACTCTGTAATAACTGCAGTGCTTTGGGGGTTTGGGGTTCTTGTCCCCTTTTTAATTTGCTATGTTGGATTCACGTTTAAAACCTCATTGGCAGAAATAGAAGCAGTTTTTATTGTCAGAATTTCCCAGAAGCGTCTGTGAATTTGTTGGAGAATGTTTGCATTTTAAATGACTGTTTTAAAAGCCTGGTTTGTGCACTATGTACTCAGAAAATATAGAAAACCTATCATTCTAGCCACACTGAGATGTATTAGAAGCACAGCCTGGTTTTATGGGTATTCTTTATACCACACCAGTGGGTAAAATGCTCTGACAGAACACTGCTCTGTAAGGATCTGTGCTTCTGATTTGGTCCTTGATACTTGGCAGTGTTCTGAGAACCAGAAAGGGAAGCAGTGTGACAAGGAGAATTTTGCAAGTGTCATTGAATGCCTCTGATTAAACCCTTCCTATGAGAACTGTAATCTGTGGCTGTTATGAGCTGCTGTAGTTCAGCTCAGGTTTTGTACCCCAGTGATGGGCAAGGGCTGTCAGCCACGTTCTGCTGTAATGTTAATTTTCCCACAATTGATCACTTTGGTGTAAAATCATAAGAACCGTTTGTTCCGAATATACCAGTCTGCACTAGGTAACACAGAGCATGAAACACTTCATGTCCTGTTCCTTACCTGGCTTTCTGTTTAATAATGAGTTAAATTCAGGGTCACAGTCCTTGTCATCAGCATTTCCAGGAAATGGTACAAGAAAGGTGTTGAAACCCACAAATGACAACTTGCAGACCTGACTTAATTTCACTAGTGGTCAACAACGATAAAAAGGTGAAAAGAAGCAATACCCTTTCTAGTAGAAATCCTTATTTTCCTATAGAAAGGAGCATGATCAGTTTCTTGGTGAAGTAAAACTTTGTCAGGTCTCCTTGACACTGTGGTAGTCATGATCAATGAATTCTAAGCCGTGGGCTTAAATGGAGTATTTAGAGGCAAGTATTTTTGCAATACTTGGGATTTTTTTAAATAGATTGCAAATAATTGCAATATGAATTTGCTAAAGAATGTTAAAAATTTTAATACAACTGTCCTGTTATTTATTTTTTTCTGTAAAAATCTAGGCGCTATTTTTTGAAAGTGTTTCTAAGAGAGTTTAAGATTTATGAATTTATCTGGTAGAGTCTACTCTCCTAATGTTCTTTCTTTGCTTCTTGTGCTTATGAGGAGGGGAGTATATCTTTATTTTCGAGTTATCTGATCCCAAAATATTCAGGAGGTGATAAGGGAGACCTTGGAATAATCTTTTCAGACAATTCACATGTTCCAAAAGCAACACAGAACCTGTAGTCCTTGGGACATCTTTGAGGGGCAGAGATTTGGAAATGCTGTTTCACTCTACGTAAACAAGATGACAAAGGGGAAACAGCCCGGATAAGTTTCAAATCATGTATTTTCCTCGACATGAATTCAGTTAGCTGTACTTTCCAGCTGAATCTCGTGCTGTGATGCAGGCACTGTGCAGCATTTTAGAGTTCTGTCCTTGAGTTGTGGTTCAACGCAGAGCGACGCCAAGTAAATCTCTCAGTGTATTTTGGCATTTCTGGATACCAGCCAGATCCAGTAGAACATTTTCAAGCCACATTGCTGGATTTCTTGTTGGCCTGTAGACAAAAAGGTCTCAAGCTATTGCTGCTTGGCTTACCTAAACCATTCCATGATTCTGTGCCTTTTGGAAGCTGGCATTTCTTTGGCTGCAAGCTTATAAGTGCAGCATCTCATTAGTCTGCACAGGGACTAATGAATTAACTAATTTCTAACTAATTAATAACTAACTAATTTCTTCCCTAAAAGAAGCAGGGAAATGCTTCTTTTCCAGATCTCTGGTGGGTTTTCATGACTTTAAGATAACAAAGTGGGTTTAAGAGGGCGCTGCTTGAATCAAATTAGTGAAATGACCTGTATGAAACAAATTACTGACTTCCAAAGGCTGTTTTTCCAGAGTTCATGTCCATGATTTCACTTGTAACCCAGCTACACAAACAATGGCATCAGCACAAATGTATATGGTGCAAATCATGGAGGAAGTTGAGGAGAGTGTATTTAAGAACCTCTTAAGTCAGCATTTCCTCCCGAATAAATTGGGATGTGAAATTGCATTTCCTGATCCCAGCTGATGTGTAATACATTAACAGTCATGATGTAGCTTAGTCTGTAATAATTCTGTGTGCTACATGAAACCACAGCTACTTCTTTAGATGATGGGTTTTAGTTCTGTCTTAAGTTCTCTACAGTTCAAATTCTGGGCTTAATCTGAGTTTGAACTGAGAAGGAAAGCCTACAGCTTAGGTGTGTTGTGTATGTGAGAGGAGTTATATACCAATGTTCTGAACATGTCATGTTTTTTCTTATCTTCTGCTGAGATCTCAGTGGTTTAAAAGCTACTTCTTTTGCAGAGGACTGTTCTTACCAAAAGGCATTATCAAGTGAGTTTTTTTACTGTGATGATGTTTTTATAATGTTGTATGTAATTTTGTCTTTAATCAAATCGGAGGAGTTTTACCAAGATGGCAGTCTACATTTTCTGCTGCCTAGAATTTTGCTTAAGACTGAATAATACTCTTTTGAGAGAGGTAAATTGAGCTAGGTGCATAGTTATCAGATTTCTGATAGAATTTGGTTTTGTTTGCAGTTTTCTACAACAGTCCTCTGGTGTTCATCTTCACTGCTTTTGCAAAAGATCACAGAATGTGTTTTTGTTTAGTTGAGATAAGGAAGGTTTCAGATTTAGACTTCCATCGATGGTGGATGTTAGAGAGATACGATATTTTTTAACACATGAAAAATACATGCCTTAAGGTTTTGTTTAAAAATAGAGTAACAGCAGTGAAACCTAGTCTTTGGTCTCTAAAGCCCTAGGTACATAGATCTGGGTAAATTACTGTCTCAAACAACTAAAATGTCTAGTGTTGTTGGCTGATTCAAACAACTCATGTCATTCCAGAAGAGGGAAGCATTTGGGCTTTAGTCTGTGAACCTGAGGTGATACCTTGGTGGCATCTTCTATCTCAGAGAACTCTGGAATGCTTATCCTGTGTACTTAGGTACTTTATGACCATGGGAATGCAGAGTGCCAGATCTGCCAGCACCTTCAGGGCTCACTTGAAAATGTAGATTGACCTCATGTTCTGTTCAAATCCAAATTATAGTTTCAGCCTTCAGTAATCTTGCCAAGTGTTCCCAAAAATAAGAAATATGTTTATGAGCTCTTTACCAATGTGTCTTCTTTGCTGTTCTTTCACACTAAATGTTTTTCAAGATGCAGTTCTGTCAGTGGACACTGAAGGACAGTAGGTCAGAAAAATATTTGAAAAATTACTTCTTTTGTCTACCAGAGGCAGTGTTCAGCATTTGGAAGAGCGATTTCTGCTCTCTTGCCCCACTCTCATCTGAAAAGTTGTCCTTAGAGCAAGCTGTTCCCATTTGATATAGATTTTGACCTAATGTTCTGCAGCCAGCCATCTGTGGCAGCTTCCTTGTTTTTAATGGATTGAGTTGGAGTTCTGTTGTCATTTCTCTGTAGTTTATCTGACATACTGATTTTACTTTCCCAGAGGAGAAGAAAAAACTGGTTCGAGAATTCGATGAGAAGCAGCGTGAAGCCAACGAGACGGTGAGTGTGAGGCTTCCGGCCTTCTGATGGTTGAAGGACTGCTGCCTTAAAAAGGACAGTACTTACAAAAGTTACCTTTTCATGGATCCTATTCTGGCAGGCAGGAATTTAATTTTTTTTCCAGTTTGATGATTGATCTGCTAGGCGTGTCTGTGTTTGTTAAGACTGTTGTGTATACTTATATGCATACATAAATGTAGACAAATATTCTTAGGTGTTTTTCGAGGGGTTTTTGAATGCTCGGTTTGGATAACTGCCTTCCCTTTGTTGGAAAAAGTAGAGTGGTGGAGGTGCAATTAAAATTGCTAGAGGTTTTAGGGCAGGCATGTAGAGAATCTGCTGTCTGGGGTTTTTTATCGCCCTACTGTCTTTTTTCATGTTGGTCTTAGCCTGTCTGATCTTTTTGTAGTAGTGTATAGGCTTGCTGGTCAGCAGGTGATATGGAACAGCACCAAAAAAGCCATGTGACTCGTCTTTTAAAACAAGACCTTATGGATTAATCTTTCTTTTCATATTTCAGTGTGCAGTTTGTTAGGTTGTTTTTTAGTCACAGCTGAACATGATGCTTTATTCCCCTAACTTACTGGGGTTTATTTATCTCTAGGTGATGTATAAGATCTGGAGCTCCTACTGTTAGAGAGCTCATGTTGGCATACAGCTTTAAGCATTTTGAATTTGTTACAACTGTCACTAGAAGTTGATGTGAAAATTCATGCATCCAGAATCTCGTGGCTTGCAGATTATAACTCCAGTTGCCAAGCCTGGACGTTCAGAGCATGAATTTAGTGCTGTGCCTACCCATGCAATAGATCTGAACAAGGAGATGACTGAGGTACTCAACATCTTGTTTACCTCAATCTTCAATGGTAACCTCTTTTCCCACATCTCTTGGGTTAGTGGACTGCCATGCCAGGAACGTGGGAACAAATTCCTTCCTTTAGGGAATGACCAGGTTCATGACCACAGGAGAAACCTGAACCTACATATATCTATGGGACTTGATGAGATGCATCCCAGAGTCCTGAGGGAATTGGCTGATGTAGTTGCTAAGCCACTGTCCATGGCATTGGAAAAAGTCATAACAATCAGGTGAAGTCCCAGGTGATGCCCCACCCTGGCATAAGGGTGATGTCCCTGGATGCCCCATTCCTGGAGGTGTTCAAGGACAGATTAGATGGATCTCCAAGCAACCTGGTCTAGTGGAAGTGTCCTTGCCCATGGCAGGGGTGTTGGAACAAGGTGGTCTTTCATGTCTCTTCCAACCCAAACCATCCTATGATTCTGTCTCTGTTGCACAGATGTAATAGAAAGCTGATACCCATCCTATAAATGCTTAAACTATAAGAAAGTAAGAATTGCAAATTCTGAAATTTAGAGTGATATTTCAGGAAAAAAAATCAAGCATTTACATTTAGGATTTTTTTTTATTGAGGCGTTGTGTATCTGAAAATGCACATGGGCTCAACAGCATTGGGTAGTGTGGTGTACTCAATACTAGATGGGGTGTGGGGCCAGTCCAACACAAACATGTGAATCCCTTCATCTGGTGCTGAGTTTTGAGTACGGTTGCTGCTAAGAATAGATTTGGTGCTTTAAAGAATAAACATGCTTTCTTTTGTTAAAGCTGAGGGAAATGGAGGAAGAACTGAAGTACGCTCCTGTGCCTTTCCGCAACCAAATGATGAGCAAAATCCGAGCCTACAGGAGAGACCTGTCCATGTTCCAGAGGGAGATGAGAAGCACAGATTTGGGATTGGGCCGTGGAAACCAAGGCGATACAAAATACGGAATCTTCGCCACAGAAAATGAACAGAGTGTAAGGATTAGATGTAAATTTTATTTAGCTGTGCTGTGATTGTGCAAAAGCAATATTGCAGTTGCACTGTTTATAGTGTTTCTACTTTAAACCACCTCTGTGCTTTTATAACTCCCTGTATATCTCTCTGCATGTAACATGAATATCTCAGGGAGGAGAAAGAACATCTGGAACTCAGAGGAGAGCTTTTCTGTTCTAAAACAAAGATAGGAATGTAATCAAAATGGAACTCATTGAAAGCCATGCAGTTAGTAATTTGCACAATATTCTGTACCGAAATTCTTCGTTTAATCATTCCATAGGTTTCCCTTCCTATAGAAGGGAAAACACAGAAGTGATGCTACTTCATGAAAAAAAGGTTAACTCACCTAGTTCTAATCTCCAAAACTAGCAAAGTGTGAATCATGCATTGTATAGGTTCTTTGGTAGAATTATCTTTTAAATGATCTTCGTGTAAATAATTTCAAGAAAATATAAGGATTTTTCCTCTAACACTTTTTCACTATGGTTTTGCTGCTGCAATGCAAAAAGTGCACCAATTTCTTGTTTACCAGATAGGCTTAGAGATATCTGAGCTAGTGAGACTGAATCTCCTTACTGTCTTCAAAGTGTTGTCATCTGTACAGAAAGTTCATGGAGGTGGGCTTTTCATTTTTCTGCCTTAGATGAGGACAGTTCTGAGTGGGGGTTCTTTGCTTAGTATTTCCTTCTGCTGCAGCTTCAGAAATTTTTGCATCTGATTCCTCTTGACTGATTACTCTAAAACCTGAGAGCAGGGTGATAGATTAGACTTTTGAAGATTAAGAAAACACTTTATTTTGAGCTACCTTCTGACCCCAAGGTCAGCAAACATTCCTTATCCTCTAGACCAGGCTACTGGCATGAAAAGAGGATCTTTGTTACTTAGCAGTCCATCTGTTAGTGCTGTTTGTTCCTAATCCTTTTGACTGTAAACTCTTAAAGATTTCCCTGGCAACCAACTGTGAAGTTGAAAATAAGGGTGACTTTAGATGTGAATGGAAGAAGAAATTGTCATCTGGAAAATAAAGATACTATTTTCATGTAAATGTTCTTTGATGGAAAAGTAAATTGTTAGACAGTTTTTTGAAACTGTTTTAACTCTTCAGTGCTGTATCCTTTTTTGAGATTTAACCAGATTTTGCCATAATCTTACAAGGTGAACAAGGCTCAGCCAAAATTAACTGGGCTGCATCAGTTAACATAAGAAGTATGTACAGCTAATACAAATGGATGGCCTATAGAGTCACATTCTAACGTTTTTTTTAATGTCAGAAGCCTAATACTTTTGTCTTTGTGCTTAATAGTTAAGCATCCATTATTTTTCAGACTAACCTGCAGTCACAGAGAGTGCTGCTTCTCCAGGGCACAGACAGTCTGAACCGAGCCAGCGAGAGCATCGAGCGCTCGCACCGAATCGCTGCCGAAACCGATCAGATTGGCACGGACATCATCGAGGAACTCGGGGAGCAGAGGGAGCAACTGGAACGCACCAAGAGCAGGGTAAGCAGCAAACTGGGCATTGCTTTCAAACAATCTCATATTACTTAGTGGGAATTGTATGCCAGTAATTACTCTCAGGGACCTTCCTAGGCATAGTAATCTGATTGGATATTTCTACAGACCAAGTTCAGGCTTGTTCTCATAAAAGAAAAATAATTACTGTAGAAGGGTCCAAAGCATGGCGGTCAAATGTCTGCTGCTGTGTCTGTGCAAGATGGGAGATTAGACCTATAGATCTGCTAGAAAAAATAGCATTACTAAAAAAAGTTACAGATTAGAAAATTGTTAAGGAGTTGCCTTGTGACTAGATTACTAGTTAAAGTTAAGATTTTGGAAGCACTTAGCAAGTTTTTGTAATGAAATTAAATTTAGTAGAAGAGTTACTATTTAATTACTAGCTTTCTAATATTTGCAGGGAGGGAGAAAAAGTCAGACAAGATGTCTATTCCTCATCCTTGGTTCAAGAAGCTCTGCTTCTGCTGTGAAAGCCTCAAAGCTGTTTTGTTTACACACATATGCAAAACTGACAAATTTGATTTTTGAACTAACAAACTGATGGGATTTTCTATGTGTGCAAGGAATCCCAAGTGTAAAGCTTTTAGGTGAGTGACTTCAGGGGACACTGAGTTTGGCAAATAAGCCCACTCAGCCAAAACAAAAAGCATACCCCTACTTTTGGGAGTTATTTCTTCTCATTGCAACAAAGCCTGTAGCTTTTTCCTTTAAGTAGTTCTGTAATTTCAGTCAGAATTTGATTTGTCCTGTTCCAAAATTTGGTTTAGAAAGCAGGAAAGGAAATTGCTCTTAAGATTTGTAGGTATAGTTTTTGTCCTTTAGCCAATAAAAAATATTAGTCCTTCAGGCATCACAGTTGCTCAACAGATCATTCATAGAAGCATAGAACTGTTTAAGTTGGAAAAGGCCTCAAAGACCAGTGAGTCCAACTGTTAACCCCTCACTGCTCTGTTCATCACTAAACTGTGTCTGTGACTTCTATTGTGAGCCTCTTAGGCAAGGAATTGTGGAATTGTGTGAACCACACATTCTAACTGGAAGCAGACTTTCTTACTTGTTCTTTCAAGTGAAGATTGGAAATCTACTAAGCTCCCAATGGACTTGCTAGTTTTCTTCCCAGCTTTGTCCAGTCCATCTCAGTGCAAAGAAACATACAAGCAGTTTTGCAGTTGAGGACAAATGTTAAACTACAGAGGAATTGTGCAGGCAGGTGTCTGTGATCTAAGTGACCTGGCTTACTCTTCACTTGAATGTTTGGAAGTGGAACAGCAAAATCTTACCTGGAGACCAGTGGCCATGCATCATGAGTCGTGTCTGTGAAGCAACACCTTTTCTAGTTGTCTGTAACCTCACTTCATTACATGTTGCTTAATAGCTGACTGGGTATGCTGGGCAGTTCATTTCTGGGCAATACAAAGCTAAAATGGATTATCCATTAACAGCTCAGATCTTGTACTCACTGGGTCACTTAGACCTCTGAGTGCAACACAATACTTTCTTTGATAGAACTTGAGCAGCATTTCAAACACTTTGATATGCACTGGGGTGAACACATCAGTATCACTTTCTTCTGGTGTTAACAGAAATGAAACTTAATGAAAGACGCTAATACCAATTCTTTGATATTTTTATATTAATTAAAGAGGCAGAAAGTGTCTCAAATTGCATATCTTTGTATTTATCTAAGGGAAAGTATGCACAAAAGTCTTAATTTCTCCTTAGAAAGGAAGCAATGCTTCCAGCTGGTATTGTGGGTAGAAAACAATGTTGTGTCTCAATTTTGAGGGTACATGGTCATCCTTGGTTCTTGTAATTCATTGCAGCATTTTAACACCAGCTGCTTTTGCGTGCATTTCCGAGTTGTGTGCTTGTTTAACTGACAAGTAACTTCTGTCTCTCCTCAGTTGGTGAATACAAGTGAGAACTTGAGCAAGAGTCGCAAGATCCTGCGCTCAATGTCTCGGAGGTGAGTGGTGAGACTGACAGCAGCATGGGGCATTGGTGCCTGCTGGATTTAGGGGCAAAATAGAATGTCAGCTGGGACTGCAAGGAGGTTTTAGGGAATGTGTAAACAGAATGTGTGCCCACATGCAGATGGTAATTTGTGTGTTTTCCTCTCTGGTAATTACTTAATGGAGTACAGGCTGTTGCACAGCACTGAAATGTGTGCTGTTTGGTCAGGATGATGTGGGGTCTTTAACCAGCCAAACCATGGACTTGCTCATGGTGCCTTCAGATGCCACCTACTCGGGATGGGCAAAGCTGTGCCATAAATCCCTGCAGCATTGGGCAAGTTAGATGCCTGATGTCATGGAGAAATCTGTTTAGCCCACACCAGTGCCCTAGAGCAGTTAGTCCTAGGCTGGCCCATGCGACACTGAGATGGACCATGTACTATTTTGATGGCTAAAACCTTGGCTTCTTAAGTGGATTTGCAGTTTAGCTATATTGTTTAATTAGCCTTAAAAACCCAGTTCATAGACTGTATTCCCAGCAGGTACCTATCTCCTCACAACCTTTCCTTTATGCCCATTGCTAAAGGAAGCTGTGATAACTTTCTAGTTTTCAGTAGTAAAAGTACTTTATTATTTTGAGATTTTAGTTTTCCTTCAACAACATAGTTCCAAGTAAAAGCACCACAATGAGCATTTTTTAGCACAGAACTTCAGGTATTGTTTTCCTCTATGCTTAACTGAAGGAGTAGGCACATATAGAGCAATGACCTGCCTTCTGTGGAACAGGGGAAGAGGAACAGAACTGCTACTATGAAAAAGGAAATTCAAACAGGATTTCCAGGAAAACATGAGAAATGAACTATTGAGTTTGGCCCTTTCTGCTTGTTAGGAGCTTTTTGAAAAGCACAGTGTGGTCTCACTGAAACAGGGATGCTAAGATGGTGATCTGGATCTAGAATCTGCTTTCATAAATAAGCTGAAAAAAAAAACAACCCTTGGATTTTTATTTTTTAACTCTAGAATAACCACAAATAAGTTGCTGCTGTCAATTATCATCATCTTGGAACTGGCCATCCTAGGAGGTGTGGTCTACTTCAAGTTCTTTCGCAAGAAATGAACCTTCATGACCAAGATGAGCTTTTCCACTGATGAGGAATAGGATGGACTATCTGCTCCCTTTGACTGTCTGAGGGTTGAACTGAGTCATGAGACAGCACATTCAACTGAAACTGTACTGACACTCAAAAGACAGAGAATGGGAGAAAAAAGAAACAGGCTTGAACTACTGGTAAGATTAATAAGAAGGTAATAAATATTTTATTGTCTCATTTTGTATATACTTAACTAAATGAATAAATCTTGCTATGTAATAAAGTAGCCACTGATCAATGGAAAAGCTAGTTTATTTAAAAACGGAGAAGTTAACAGTATTTGCCAAGTGTTGACAATCTATCCACTCAAGTGCCTCAGCAGAGCTCTGTAGTGTCCAATATATCCAACATAGGTTCTTAAATCCTCACTTGCTCTTCACTGTCAGATTCATCTGGAGAGCTGGGTGTTGGGAGTTCATCAAAAGCGATGTGTGCTCCTTCCCTTGTCTGCCCAAAGCACGCTGCTATCACATCGACTGCAAGGCGCGCAGTTGCTTTCACTGCCTCTTGAGAAGCTCCGAGCAGTGGATTGACTTCAACCATGTCTACAGCTGAAAGCATTCCTGTGAAAATGATTTGCAGCTTTGTTACTCTGACAAAGGGTAGTCTTCTGCAAGGTTTTGTTGGCAGCCTTTTATTCATTGTAGCAAGTCTGGTATTTGGGTTTGTGACTTGCTCTACCCCTTAGACAAGTAAGATTGGCTTTTGAGGGATGAGGTTTGTTCTCAGATGTAAATTTGTGGTTTTAATTTGGTTCTTTCTTACATCATCACTACCTCACTCATTTGTGCTTTCAGCATTCAGGAAAAACGTTTGATGTTCCATAAACATTTATGAGAGGAATGTTTTTTTCTCCCAGTCCAAAAATGAGGGGTTATAAAATAGTCTCACTTCGTATTCTTTTGCCATCCTGTTAATGAATCTATAGACTATTGTCTGGTTGGGATTTTTAATCTTCTTTTACTGCAAATAATATTGTTTAATCATATTAAATAAAAACTTGATCATAATAAGGTGAAAAGTCCTCATATATTGAATCAACTGCAGTATATTTTATGAAAGCTTGATTTGTTAGCCTTGAATCCTAGAATGGAACTTCAAACTATTTAAGATTGTTCACACCCATTTTTGTATTCCAGATGCCCATTTTCACCTCTCGCCTCATGTTTAGGATTAGGGAACAGTATTACACATTTTTGACATAAGCTGTTAACATACTGTATTTTCTTTTGCTAAGCTGAAGTTGTTGATGGTTAAGCTGCTTCCAGCACCAAGGGAATTGCCCAACCACAGGACTTCTTTTTCCCGTACTGAATGCTGAATTGACTTTGCAGGCACCTTTGATTTGACTACACTCACTATCTCTTTATACCAGAAAAACATAACCAGTATGAGCTGTGGGTAGTTTGTCCTGTCCTTGCTTAGCCCCGTACTGCTAGTCAGCTCCTACCTGTGTTGTGTATTTCCTCTGTGATGTACATGCCTTCTCTATAAGTTAATCCACCTAGAACAGGAGTCCCCGTTGCTGGAGCCAGTGAGGGATCAAAAGCATCAATGTCAAAACTGAGGTGAATTGGTCTCTGTCTCCTAAGACAGAATAAAACAAGAAAAGCACTCTTAGAGCCTTAAACGTTTTCTATGTGCATTTCTTACTGTCCAGGCTAATCAGGAAAGTAGCATCAAGCTCCTTGAACCATGTCTCATATACCTTAAAAAAGCATCTACTCAGCGAGGACAAGTTGAAGATTACTTTAGTTCAGTCTTCACTGGTATTTGTCATCTTAGTGGAATGATGTAGAGAGAGAAGTGTATGATACAATCCAGGCTTTTCTCCTTTTATACAGAAAGCCAGAGTGAAGGCTGAAACACTGATGTGCTTGGCAGCTAGGATGGAGGAAGCACCGAGCTCAAGGATTTCACTGACAGTTCAAGATCAGCATTTTTCAGGTCAATACTTAAAGGCTGTATCCAAACCCTGCCATGTAGCCTAACTGCTGAAGTAGTAAAGGATAATCTCAAACCTAAAATGTTAGTTACTTTATCATCTGCCAGCTGATGACAGCTTAATAAACTGGACACTGCTTGTCACTCACATGATTTAAATGGCAGACTGCATGCTTCCAGTTTACTGCAGATGCTCAGTAAGGAGAAGCAGCTGGATTACCATCTTCTTTACTAGGCACAGCTGCAGCTAGGAATGGTGAGCACACCTTTAGAAAACAGCAGCATGCAGCACAGGTTCTAACCTGTGGGAGAGGTTACCCTTTTTAAGTGACCCTCTCCCAGCTCCTAGCATGATTTGCTCCTTGACCTGGTTCCCCAAACTAGAACAAGGGTCTCAAAGGTGGCAGTAGTGAACTGCAGTAAGGGAGTGGTTAAAGTGAACTTTACCAGCTGCACTGGCAACTGCCATCAGGACATTGTGTGAGCAGTCCAAGGAGGACATCATCAAATGCTTCCACCTCCCATACCAACAGCTAATTTCAAGTCACTGTCAAGTTGCTGTATGTCTTTTTCAAAGTATAATGTGTCAACTCCTGCACTCGGAGTTGATTCAAACATCTTGTCAAACTGCAAAAAAATGCAGAATTACTTAAGAGAACCAAATAGTATAAAACAGAGCCACAACTGTAGTGAGTTGTAACCTGTCTCAGCCATGTGCCAAACACTGTGAAATGGCTCCAGTGCTGAGACTTTCCTATATACTGGACACTGTCACAGTTCTGTGTGGCCACCTTACATCAAGTGACTTTCACTTAAATAGGAAAGCAGACATTCAACAAGAGTAGTTTGAATTAGATAATAGTTCGTTACCTGCCCATCAGTTGTTCAAAGGTTCTTTCCATAACTTTCTGAATTCCAAGTCGATCAATATCCCTCATGGAAAAATACTGGATATCAAAGTTCTTCAAAATATAGCTGTGAAAATATTTTTTTAAAAACAATCATTATTGGTTTAAGCTGAAATCTAGCAACTCTTATGGACGTGATTTCAAGCTTATTATTTCAGCCTTTACAAAAATGGTTTCATATAAACCAACTTACTACTCAGCAGGGTCCACATCCCTCAAACCAATGTACACAATATCAGATGCTGAAAGGCAGGGCTTTAGCCAGGAAAAGCCAGGAAGCTGTGGTACCTGCAAGCAAAGGTTTGGTATTAGGTCAGTTTAATGACATACTTAATAAAATGCTATTTAATGCTTCCCTGAAAACTGTATTGATTTATAGCATCCTTTCTCCCTGTAAATAGAGGAACTTCTGCACTTGAGGGTTTGGCTGATGTAATCAGTCCTGTGTTCTTTCAGGTAAAGTGATATGACTTCATTCCTATGTTCAACTCAGGTAAAGTGATATGACTTTATCTGAGTTGAATGTTAATGGATGAAGTTTTTAACTCTTCTACATTTCCTAATTTGAAGAGGAGGAGGAGAAGAAAGCCTGAATCCACAAGCAATAGGTAATTTGCATCAGTGAGTGTAAGGAGGAATGCTAAAATAGATACCCAGATGTAAATCACTTACACAGGGCACTTAATGGTGATGGTAACTTACCCAGTACATTATGCTTAGGTGGAAGAATGAAAACCAAGGCAGCTGTATCTTTTTAGGAGAACTACCAAAGTCATGCAAACTTACAAAAACAATATTAAAGATGGATAAATTCAAAGTGGGAAGTTGAAAAAAATGAAAAAATAAAAGAGGAGTTAAAAGCAGGGCAAGAAAAGTTGGGCCTCCACAGCGGGCTACATCATGCTGGCTTTTGATGCAGAATTGAAGAGAGTAGGTCTAGGACAGAAACTGAAAGATAATGAGGTCATTGTTTTTCATGGTATGGAATTATAAAATCTTTTGTTTAGTAATACCTACTAATTTTAAGAGTTATTTAAATTAACCCAAATTTCTCTTCTTCTCCCAGCTCGGAAAATGGCTACAGCCAACACAGCTGTCAAGTAGCTAGGTTTTGTTTCCCTCTTAGACTTCTCAATTACTAATTGTTCTAATTACAATATTAGATGTTTTTAAAGGTGAACACACCCATAGCTATATTTAATTACATTGGGTTAAATTAGCACAGATTATAAAGTATTTGCTACTCTAGGACAATGACCTGAAACTTCTCCAGTCATAAATTAAGAAGAGGGGTAAATGAATTGGAGACCACTAGGAAAAATAAATTCAGGTTTCAAAAATGAATTATGCCAAATTCATCATCACCACACCATAAACCGAGCATAGTAATGATAACATTGTCTCTAGTCTCAAGACTAGAAATACTCTCTAGTATTAATGATTCAGTAGATTTAATACTGAAATTTCAATTACACCTCTTTGTTTGGAAATAAATAAAATTGAATTATATTAACTGCCTTTGACAGGTTCTTTGCTTTGTTACAATGGAAAAGGAGTTGCTGATAGTAAAGCCAGAGGTGCAGTCATTTTCATGGGAAGGTGTTAATAGCAGTTTGTGAGTTTGGATGGTTCCAGGACCCCTGAAGCAGTCAGGAAAGGAGGATGATAATTTTTTTTGTCCCATTATTGATTCAGCTGCTGTACTGGATGAGAGTAAGAGGGTGAGCCATATGCACTTCTGCACACATAATGGTTTGCTCCAGAGAGTCAGAGGGGTATTAGCCAGACAAACCATTGTCAAAGGCACATTCTGCTACTGCTAAAGAGCTGTTTAAAGATTCACACTCTTCTAGAAGCCTCGTGGTCGCAGCAGGACTCGTGTTAGTTTTCCCCCTTCTAAACAGGAATTCAGTAGGGGAAGAAAGTCCCCCTGAGTGCACACTCCTGTTTGTGCACCTGCACAGCCAGGCCTTGTGTGAGCTGCTTCTGCAGAGGTACCCAGACTGCTGGAGTTGAGGTGGGCTTGTGACAAGCTTCCATAACCAGCACCATGCCTGAGTACCTTGCCACTAAGCACAGCCTAATCTTATTCTTTCTTCACTACAGCTGCTCACAAGAAAGGCCTGCTCCCCCACTGACCCTAGAAAGCTTACCTGTATTCTTTTAGCATGTCAAAAATCCCAATAATTGTAAAAACTTACTGCTTTTCTATGCTGCTCAAGACTTGGAACCCAGCAGACCAGTATCTCCTCCTTCCTCAGCTATCACAGAACTTTAGTTTTGTTCTGTTTCCATCAAGCCATAAACTGTTCACTTTAGGTGAGCTCTAAAATTCACAAAATTTTCTCTTTCTCTTCTTACCTTCCTTGAGAAAGTGTGTACAGTTGTCAAAAAGGAAAAAAAAATCATACCCCCCCCCCCCCACCTTTAACTTATGGGCAAAAAAGTAGAAATACAGTAAACTTTTATATTAACCTTTTTATGTTCAGGGGGTGTTCCAAAAAGCCCCATTAGTTTTTCATTACTTTGGGAATTCCAACATGTTTGTAGAGACCACATAAGAACAACTAGAAAGAGTAAAGTATGTAAAAGCACCAGATGAGTCTATTGACTTGTGGATGGAAATAATTCAAAAGAATTTGCAGGAGAAAAACAAGAAGAGCTTTATGAGATGACTGCAGTATTGCCATGCTGAACAGGAACTGATGCAGTGGTATCTTCAGCAGCCATACAGATTTAAACATGCTTGTTCTTGCTTGGAAAGGGTATACTTCCAGCAACACAGCATCCCAGATTTGTCAGAGAAATGAGAAAATTAGGAGTAAATACTAGCAATGCAGAGTGCCAAAATAATGCAGTCAGGTTTTCTGCAGTTCCAGTATCCATTCTCAAGATGAAGTTGCTGATCCTGCTCTCACTCTCCAGCCTGAGCTTCAGCAGAAGCAGATTGCTGTATCAAAGTTCCTACAGCAGAGGCCTCGGCTGTTCCCTCTACAGGGTGACACAGCCCACAGCTAAGCCAGGCAGGGTACCTTGGCCTAGGTCAACCTACTGTTCAGCATCTTGACAGCAGCAAAAATGGGCCATGCACATTCCATGTGCCCCAGGAAACTGCTCTTTTTGATAATTTGACCTCGTCCCAAGAAAAAGGCTCTCTCTTGAAAAGCTCACTGCAAGCAGTTACAGCTGTTTTGATTTGTAATATTTACAGTGGAGCCAACACCAGAGCAGCCAGTTAGGAGAGATCATACAGGAACAGCCCCTGTCAGGCCCCAAGGTTGTCAAAACATGGAAGAGCCAAACTAAGCAGAAGCAGCATGTGAGGTATGCAGGAACCAGCTGTTTCTGGAGGTGAGTTCAGCTGGGCTCTCACAGGCTGGGCTCAGGGGAGGTTCCTGCACAGCTGGTAGCAGTGCTGCCATTGCCCAGCCTCGGCACAGCGCTGCTCAATGACTCAGGGGCTGTGTGCAGCTCACTGTGCAGCCCATGAGGGTGCAAACACAAAGAAAAACTTTTTCTCATTGGCGTCTCTAAGTGTGTCTGTATCTGTGTTTACATGTGTTTGTGGCACTTGTATATATGTGTGCATGTATTGTGCACATGTACACACACAGTAATACATATTTTTCCTTGCACTCTGATAGAAAAGATCTGCATTTGCAGCAAGTAAGAAAGAACCTCACATCAGCAATGGTGCAATGCTCTGAGGTTTCCATGTAGGATAGTTACAATCAGGATACTCACTTTATCTTGAAGCTCCCTTAGGAGAAATGAGAGAGGTTGTCCATGGAGGCTTCCAGACTGAGTTGTGAGAGGCGTATTGATATCAGCATGTGCATCCACCCAGATCACTCCGAGGTGTGGGCACTGCCGTGCATGGCCACTGACAGAACCAAGTGCTAAGCTGGAAGTACAGTAACAAAGTCTTTAGTCACCATTTCTCCTTCAGAGCAACTAAAAAGACAATGGGAAGTCTCTCAGCTTCAGTCAGCCATGTCATTACATTACCACACATCAGACAGCTGTGACAATAAAGGGAGCATCCCTTACAAACTGCATGGCATGCCAATGCTGTGATTCCAGGAGGCCAAGTAAGTACAGGGCTATAGTGACAGATAAGCCAGACCTCTGCTGTCACCCTTCCCACACACCGAATCTTCACCTGCTCTAGATCCAAATGCTCCAGAAAATCTAGCAGTTCTTTATTCTATTCATGACACCTTCCCCCACAATTCCTTCTTACATGCCCTACCATCTTCAACCAATTCTCAGACCAAAGGTTAGTGAAAAAGAGGAAAAAGATTCATGTTGTAAGATGTATTGCAAAACTGTCTGTGTGTAGGCATTACAATCCTATCCTGAGAGATGATGGGCAAAAGAGACACGTCACTAAACATTCAGCAATAAAGAAACTGAGCAGTTCCTCTGAAGGAACCTGATGACACAAACTTTCCCAAAGAGGAAAACCTCAGTTGTGTGTCTATACAACTAGTCACAGACTAGTCTGGAACTAAGCTGTACTTTCTGAGAAGGTCAGGTTCCTGTAGCTGTCTTCTGTGTTCTACCCTAAAAGCCCATCCCTAAGGTATTGCCAAGAAATGATCCCCGAGTTTTTCCCCAAGTCCCCTTGTTTTTTAAATTAAATTCTTGCACTCCTAGTGTCAACCTGCAGCATGAACCGCTAATTGTTTTTAGGTCAGCTCACCTGTGATCACCTCCTAAAGTCACACATCTGTGTCCAGCAGCTACTGCTCTGCTCACTGCATCAGCCAGCATCTGGCTGGCCAAGCCCACCGACCGTGGGTATAAAACCAGGTTGTTGTACAGTTCATCGTTGGGAACTTGAGTGAAATTCAAATCTCCAAAGTCGTGCACTTGGCATCCTGGGAACACAGCAACAAAAGGAGAGTGTGACTTATTTAAATACCTTCCCAGGGAAATGCTCAAAATCAGTTGGGCAAGTATGAAAGGAACAACTGGAAAGGAATGGATCTATTTGACTATTTGCATGGGATGCAACTGTCACAGCATTACAAATTAGAAAGTTTAAGACATCATCAGCTTAAGACAGCTTTAACTTAGCAATAAGCTATGCCAATGATAAATTCTATGATAAATTCTAACATGCAAAATTATAGTCTGCATTGACATCTTCCTTCCCATTTAGACAGATTGTATACAGCCTCAAATAAGTTCAATTGCTTAAAGATGCCAAGGACTACACATTTCACTAACTATAGCTACAGTTATTTTACATTTTCAAGGTCCCCAAAACTCCTGGCACAAAAGTGCCAAGTAACAAATAATACAATTTTCTTACAGTACTTCCAGGCAACTCCACTGGAGGATTCACTAGAGCTTTATTAGGAGAACCTGTCCATTTTTTCAACACAAGATATTCTAGAAGGCATTTTAATTCTGGGACTTAGATCCCAAAACTCTTTGAGATCCTTTCATTGTCAGTTACAGCT
This sequence comes from Peucedramus taeniatus, assembly GCA_013400575.1. Classification (NCBI taxonomy): domain Eukaryota; kingdom Metazoa; phylum Chordata; class Aves; order Passeriformes; family Fringillidae; genus Peucedramus; species Peucedramus taeniatus. Next base: position 156,078 of record WBNO01004119.1, read on the forward strand.
TGATTGGCTGTTGAACCTGAGAACATTCTGGATGTAAAATTCAGCCTTTCCTCTCAGAGACTCCCAGTTGGAGACAGGCCTCTCACTGCAGGCTCTGATGAGGGCAGTAAAGGCCCCAAGGTATTTACAGCTACACCAACAGTGGCTTGTAAGACCACCCTGAATACCAGTCATGCCTTTGCTCCTCAGAATCACTAGTCTGTTTGCAGTTCAGAGCATCCAGGCCAGAGCGTGACATTTGCCCTTTAGCCATCCTGTGCTTAATGGGGCAATTTGAAAAATTTAAGGCAAGTCAATATGAAGAAACAGCCTACTTGGGGCTTTGGGTTCCTGCTTAATTTCCAGTAAGCCATTAGCCTAATGTCTAGGAAACTGGCTCTGTGAATTTGCTTGGTGGATATTGCGCAAAAGCTTGGTTGAGAAATACATGACTTCTTAATATTTTAAAAGGAATTTTGACTGGTGAAATGAATGAAGGAAAGTTACTGAGTCACTTGTGCAGATTAGGTGCTGGGAAATAGGCAAGAATACATTTTATAGTAGGGACATAGGTGGGCAGATGTTGGGTATTTGCAAATGAACATGTCAGCTGAGCACAGCTTCTCAAGGAAGGATTGTATAAATGTCCTAGCAACTCTGAGAAAACTCATTCTCTGCAGTGACTTAAAGCAGTAAGCAGGACCATGACATACCACTCCCAGCTTTTCAGAAGGCAACACAGGTACCAAACTGTTTTTTTAGTTCCCATAGACAATACCTAATTAAGCAACAGGATGAAGGCTCTGGAATTTTTAGCCCATTTAGTTCATATCTGAATGTGCTATCTGATCACTGTGACCTCTACATTTTCTACCCTCTGTTTATTCTAGTGCTGTGCAGAAGGAGAAAAAAGTTGTGAGTTCCAAAATGGTCAGTAAATGTTATAAGTTTGGGTTTTTTTATTTGTGTCCTCCCACATATGCACACTGCTATACATTTCAGTATTTCAAAGTTTGATGAAAGTACTTCAGCATGCCTGGGAGACAAGTTTTGGAAGTAAGACTTCAATGAGTTTCAAGACCTTTTGGAGAGACTCTTGTACAAGGGAATAATGCCTTTGATCTAATACCTCTGATATCTGTGTGAAATAAATCTGCAGTTGGGAGCCATGTCCTGCAATATGTAACTCACTGCACAACACATTACACGGTGTAATGGAAGAATTACTACAACTTAGGTTTTGTTCTCTCCTACAGGACATACAAGCACATGGCAGTATTTTTACCCATTAAAGAATGAAAAACAACTTCCTTTAATTCTATTACAAAGCTCCACCTTCAGACCAGTATAAAATGAAGATCCAACCATGCCATCATTCCTTGCACTGATTCCTTGAAGGAATTAAAATTCTCCAGGTTATGCTCAAGGCAGGCCACACATGGCAGATTTGATCAAGTGTATTTAGGGAAGTAGCAAGTGTTTAGTAATTTCTGCTTTACCCTGCCCACCTCCAATATCCCATTGTAGTGCAAAAAGACTTGGTTCAGCTTCTGAATAAAAGACCCCATTTGTTTCTTAGGATCATATTAGGTTTATATAGCTTAACACTTCTGTGGTCCAGAATTCTGCAATCTTGTCCACTTTTTGAACACATGGTACTCGTAATTCCCTCTAATTAATTATTTTTATAGGCCAGCCGATTGTCTGTTAAAGACAATAGATGCCTTCAGTTTTTGTTACCATCTTCTAAAGTTCAGATATGGTTCATGACTCTTGTAACAGTTTATTTTCTCAGCTTTGTGCATCCCTTGTCTCTAGGCCCACTGTACTTATAAGCTTGCAGACAGCTCAGGTTTCCCAAGGTGATAAGGAATGTTTTCAGCCAGCTATCCAAAGGCTATCTGATTAAAATACAAGTAATCTCAGAAGTACACACTAATCCAATACTCAAACATTAATATCTTCTCTTTCTATTATTTCTTTTCATGGTGCCTAGTGTTTTGAAAACTGGGATTAAATGACCTAAGGGCAAAGGGAAAGCTTAGTGAATAGATAGTGCACAGAGAAAGAAATTCACAGTACTTAAATATGCCATGTATACCAAAGTGTGGGAAGTGCATGTGCACACACAGTTTTCAAATGACCAGATACTAGAGATGAAATCAACATGCACATTTGTCTTAGTGGTACTGAACAAAGAAAAACAGTTCAATATGTCAATAACTACTTCAATAATTTGACATAGCTTCTATTTAGAATCTCAGCTATTAGTCTAAAATTTAAAGACCTGATTTTTTTTCCATTTCATCTGCCTGCTTGTGCACAGATTTAAGTTTATTTATTAAATCAAAGCTCTCTCAACTACATTATTTGTGCACAGAAATTGCTCAATGGATAGACATGCTGTAGTGCTGTGCAGTCTGGGGGATTTTGCTGCTATTTGGCCATTAGTGAAAGATTTTATAATCTACCTCACCAAGCAATATCCACTTACTTTCTTTGGTAGCTGGGACACACTTTATTTTATATAGATACTAACACTTTCAAAACAAAACAGCTTTTTAAATCAGCACAGAAAGTTAACATGAAGTATATATGGGGCCTTTTAAAAGGCAGTAGAGCCAAGTTCTGAAAGGTAGAAAAAGCTATGGGCAGATAGGAAAGCCACTTCCTTACATTCATTAGAAAGCACAGCACCCACACCATTTGTCAATGAAGCAGGTCAGGTCTAGCCAGGATTAAAGTTCTTTTAAATTGAAACATACCATAAGTACCATACAGTACTTAAGGACTGTATGGTACAGCACAGATATTTTGCTAGTAATGAAAGGACATAAAACTAAATGTGATCAAAAATCTTTTGTCCACACTTTCAAGCCCTAACAGAAATTACTTTCAAATTAAAAATATGTTATGTTTGATTCATTAGTCAATTATCAACAGTGCAGGAAATTTCTAACAACCAGTTACATACAATCCAGCTCCACCAACACTCCTGGATCAAGCAGGGATCCCTTTTTGAAGTGAGGAAAACAAAAAAGCAGGTCTGAGTAATCTATTTCTGTTACAGAAGCTTGAAAGAGATACAAGGGAGATAAAGGTGTCACTCTGAGTAGGAGCACAGGGTATAGTTATATAACTAACACATGCACATGCACAGCATCCTGTCAGAATGCAGGACCTCCGTGGAGAGGCAGCATCTACAGCTTAGGACTGCAATCCCCAGGGCTTCAATGCCCCCCTCTGTCATCAACAGAGGTGCCTGGAGGCACATTTCAGCCAAAAAATGAATAAATTAGCTTGAAAGAGTCTGCACCGTAGATCCTTCCCAGCTTAATTTCTTTTGACCAGAACAGGTTAGGGAAAGATCACACAGGCATTCAACCTGCACATCAGGGGATGGACAGCTGTCATTATCCAGCCTGCTCAACCAGAACCGTACTTGTATCAGGTAGAACAAATCCTCATTTTTCCTACTTAGGAGTCTTAGATTTAAAATAAAAATTTT
>WBNO01004119.1:170996-227789 GCA_013400575.1 Peucedramus taeniatus
GCTGTCGCACCGCGGGCGCCAGGGGAGTCCCGCGGGCTGGGCAGCCTTGGCTAGCGGCGCCCGCGGCAGGCAGGGCGGCCGGAGCCCGTGGGAAGGTGCTCAGCGCCTCTCCGGGGCATCCCCCGCGGCCGGGGGACGCCGAGCTGGTGGTGGCAAAGGGAGAGCTGTGCCAGCCTGAAGGCCGCGGGCTGCCACCTGCTTGCCCCGGTGTCTTCTCGGGTGCATCTCTTGGTTTGTAGCCTCTTGACAGATAGGGTAGATTTATGTCTGCGTGCTGAGTGATGCCTGGCACGTGCTTGTGAGTCGAAGTAACACGTGCTCACTTGGAGAGATGAGTTGTGAGAATCTGGAATTAGGGAGGAACTGAAGAAGGTGAATGATTTTTAATCCCCAAAAGGAATTTTTCTGAGTGACTCAAAGCATTGCACCATGAATGTCATCAATTTTCACAGCTGAGGCAGAAAGATGTTTGTGGTACAGGTTTTAAAATCCGCCAATTTCTAAACTAATGCTTTTGGATTTATAAAAATGATCCAGACCAGTTATGTCCAGACTGAATTCAGGAGCTTGATCAAAGAAGCTGGTCACTGTGACCCATGCTTTGACTGTTCCACATCCGTTTTTTTCAGTAATCTTTTCTAAGAAATGAAGATAGAGACTGCATTATAAGTCATTTGTCAGAAGTCAGACAGCAATAGATGATTCATGTTTGAGTTTCATTTTTTATGAAAGCATACACCACAGTCAGTGGTTAGCACCCACTACCCTCCTGCTTGCCTTTACACCCGCTCTTGCAGCCTGCATGCAAGTGACTGCAATTCTTCTTTTGCCAGGAAATCAGGTCTGAAAGTGTCTCTCTGTTTTTGTGGATTTCAGTGTCTGTACTTCATGACTGTTTTTTCCCCCTGTGATAGCAAACTTTGGAGAAGTCCTGTGTACTTCCTGAAGCCATGGCTTTAGCTCACATGGTAGTACAAGCCCAGCTTGAGTGGTAGGGCTGTGCAGTTCTGGTTCTTTGGGAAGTGTCAGTTGTAACTCTCATTCATGGGTAGGTGGCCTGGAGTTCTCTAAAACACATCCTAGAAACAGGTTGTACAATGTGGACCTTTTGAATTTATTACCAGATCTTCAGATGACTTACTGGTGACTATAGTGTCATCACTTATATATTAAAATGTAACAGCAGTCCCAAGATTGTAGCATGCAAAAGACATTGATCCTTAGACAACGTACAGGATAAAGCAATTTTTCTTTGGATTGGTATTTAAGGCAAGAAGAGGGTGAGGTTTGAACAAGTTTATACTGGCAGTTCGTAATAAGAAAACCACCAGGGCAGTGTTTATCCTGAAGGAGGGTTCCTCTGCTCTGAGAATCTACCCTTGGTTCCTGTAAACATTTCATGACACATTTTTGTCAGTGACATCATCTTTAGAAGTTGGTATAATACACTCTCATTGGTACAGCTGTCTTGTTTGGGTTGAGATTTCTGCATTGAACTTGGAAGGGAATAGAATCTTCTTGGAGTTTTCAGTTTCATTCTTGTGTTTTTCATTCTTTCACTGCATACTGCAAAGACTCTATTAAACCTCATTACATATATATCAGTCAGCCAGGTGAATAAAAGAACTCTACCTAAGCAAAAATGCTTTGCACCTGTAGCTTTAATATACAATTTACTTTGCCATTTTACTTTCTCTAAAGCTGTGTTAAAGTAATTTTAAGACCAGAGCTCTGCCGTTTCTTGGCTTGTGTTACAGAACAGCATGGTGCTCTCTGCTGCCATCTTCATCACGCTGATTGGCCTGATCATATACCTGCACTTCGTGAAGATTGACCAGGAATCCCTGCTGGTCATCGGCTCACTCGGCATTCAGGTGACTTCATCCTACGCCTCAGGGAAGGAGAGCACAACCTTCATTGAGATGGGTCAAGTGAAGGATGTGGTTATCAATGAAGCCATCCATATGGTAATCATACAAAGTCTGTCTTCTTGTGTTTGGGCACACTCACATCCAGTGTATTTTCATGAGCATGATTTACTAGAGCAATTAAACACAGCACCATCCATAGCTTTACTGACATCAGGAGCTTTATTTCAGATTTTTCTCCTTATTCTGTCATCTCTCTCCTTTAAAGGAGAACTCAAACCAAATAACTTCAAAAAGCCAAATCCATCCCTTGGATAATGCCACTGGCATTGAGCTAGTGTGTTTAGTTCTTTGTGTTATGCTGTTCTTACAAATCCTGCTGCCTATCTCCAAATGTAGTCAAGATGGAGATGAGAAGCTGCAACAACACAAATGATATTTTTCCTACTGCTGGGGTTTTCTGCAAAGCTCCTGTAGAAAAGCAAACCTTATCTGTCCAGCATATGTGTGTTCTTTTCAGGTTAAAAACTTAATATAAAAAAAAACAGGCAAAATTATTTCTTTATTGAGTGAAAGCTATTGATAAAAATTTGTAGACTTGACTGTAACCTGGCAGGATTTGCCTTCAGCCCAGTGAGCTGAAACAGATCCTATTCCTTTGCTAACTCCAGGCAGTTTGATAGCATTTTTGTACTCCAATGATTTTTGTCTGTTTGTCCTGTAGCAAAAAGTTATCTACTACCTGTGTATCCTCCTCCAGGACCCTGAAGATCCTCAGGGAGTATCTGAGGTTGTGCCACTCTTTCAGGTGAGTTTGACTGAATGGTGGTGAAATGGTGGTGATTGTGGTCTCTGTGTGTGCATCAATTGTCTAGGCATATTTTTATTCCACTACAGGTAGCTGGTGACAGTTGCCTTTCCCTGGCTGGGCTGTCAGGGTGGGTGGCATTTGAAGTCTCACAGAACTACATACTAGGAATGGGTTTTTTCATTTGCTCTCCATTCAAACAACAAAGAGTTGTGTCAATCTGAACCCAGCCAGCACGAACTAAAAGTCTTTGGCTCCCATAGGGTGCTGAGGACTTGTAGAGCTTTCTATGCAGTCCTGTGCTCAGGGTTACCCCCATAACTCTGCCACTGTGCTGCAGTTGATTTTTCTCTCAGCTCTGTGTACCAAAAGTTCTCATAAATCCTCCTTAGCATTGGAATGACTTCCCCTGCCTGACCTGCTGACAAAGATCACGGTACAAGCTGTGACCAGTTTGTTTAATGTATCATAACTTGTTTGGGTTGGAGTTACCTCGTCTCCCCTCTCTCTTCTCTCACTAACGTGTTCTCACTGTTCATAATCCCATTTTCGGAATGGATTTGCTTTGTGTGTGTTCATGCCTAACACAACAGTGCCCTTATCCTTGAGGGGTGGTAAACAGTACAGAGGTACCTCACTTCTTAGGCTGCTGAGCTGTAGAGCCCTCTCTGTCCTTAATTCACCTGCTGCTGGTGACTGTTTTGTAATCTGCGTACAGTTTGCAGATTGGATGAGTGAGTGGATACAGTCAGTCTTCAGCTAAATACTTAGGAGTAAAAATAGTCTATTCCATTAGCACATGCTGCTAACTCAGTCACACAATTGTAAAGATGTTCAGTAACAGTAATATAAATTATATATTTCTCATATAAACAAGGGAAAAAGTAGATTTGCTGCAAATCAACAACTATTAAATTCCAGATAGCTGCATTCAAGTACCTTATACTAGTTAGATATGCTCCTTTACAGGTTCAAAGGGTCTGCCTGGCATCTGTATTGTTTCTCTTTTTTTTTTTTTTAACCTTTCAACTCTGAACAGTTTTGTTTTCATCGAAATACCTTAGTACTGGTAGAGTTGACTCCAGCAGCAAAGGAGGTATGGAACTCTTCCATTTTGAAATTCAGTACCTGTCTGTATTTATTTTAACGTGCAAATTAATGTGTTAGTTTTGAAGGAGCAATGATTAGTAACTTTATTGTGTATCCTTCATTGGGTTTCTCTAAGTTACGTCAGCCTTCAAAAATACAATTTTCCATGTCACTCAGCCCAGGAACCCTGGGCTGCACTGATTTGACCTTTTGTGCTCTTAAGCAACTCTTGCAAGGAGGCATTTGTTGGACTTTACACAGTAATGCTGTTTTGGGAGCTCAAAAGTTACAGGATTATAGGGACTGTGGGACCGTGAAACTTTCACTTCCTTGCTGGTTTTAAGCTGGTCCAGGTCAGAATTGATGAACAATCATTTAACTTTGACCACTGTTTGCTCTTTGGGTAAAATTAATTGGTGTTTCAGTTCAGAGCCTGATTCTCTGTTGTTTGACTTCTAGAGCTCTAAGCCACGGCTGGACTGCTTGATAGAAGTGTACAGAAGTTGTCAAGAGATCCTGGAGCAGAGGAAGACAGCTCCACAATCAAGTTAAATAAAATAGCTGAAAAAAAGGCAGCAGACTTTCAGCAGGACTCAGAGGGACACATGGAAAAGCAAGCAAAACTGCTCCATGAGCAGAACTTTTTTGGCTCAGACAGAAAAGGTTTTTTCTTGCCTCTCCAGAAAAGAATGATGGGGAAATAATATTTATTATGGGGAAATAGGGCAAAGGGAGACAAGAAAATGCATCAATTTTTTACTGTTTCATGCATCTGAAAATTATGCTAAAATTTAAAAATAACCTTGGCTGGACTGCCATAAGTATGCATTCTTTGGTTTTTATTTAACCCTTTGTTTGAAAAACACACTCTAAATACCAAAGCTGATGTGTGGGCTCAGATAACTTCCTGATCACAGGAGAATTTCAGAAGGATAAAAACAGAAAATTAAACTCTTGCTTTCAGTTATGTTTAATGAAATAAACATAAGAGATCTGATGACTGACTGCTTCAGGGATCTGCTTGAAAGAGTCCCATGGGATGGGATCCCTAGAGGGAAGAGGGATCTGAGAAAGCTGAGTGATAGTCAAGGATCATTTCTTCTGAGATCAAGAACAAGAGAGAGATTCTTCCGAGATCAAGTCCATCCCAGTGAGCAGGAAGTCAAGCAGAAATGCCAGGAAGCCTGCATGGATGAGCAAGCCACGCCTGGCAACACTTGAACAGAAAAAGGAAGTATACAGAAGGTGGAATTAGGGACAGGTCATTTGGGAGGAATGTAGCAACACTGTTCAAGATGTAGTTAGAAAAGCTAAAGCCCAGCTGGAGATGAATCAGTTGAAAGGTATCAAAGGTAACAAGAATGGTTTTAAGTAAGTGCTTAACTATCAAAAGGAGCACAGGGAAAATGTGAACCCACTGCTGACGGGGCAGGGCCTATTGACACAGGACATGGAAAATATGTGGCATCTAAAGGGCCACATCAGTTACTCTGAGAGTATGAGGCACATGTGTTGTTGAAAATGATGGTAATGACAATGTGAATAAAGTTTTATTGATCTGTGCTCTTGGCAGTAACTTAAGGTTGGGACATTCTTCTTAGTTGATAAGCTGAAAGTTACTGTAACACTTAACTGGTATTTTTCTCTCTATATTCCACAACTTCTTAGTAATATAAATGAGGTGACTGAAGTGTCAAAACAAAAGCTAAACCCACAAGTTGGCAGGAGCCTGGATTCATGCTTATTTTGCATACAATACTGTACCATGTTTGTCCACATAATCTGTAAATGAACAGGTAGCACCACACCATCGTGCAGTAAGGTAGAGATAAGGGGATTTGTGGTTTTTTTTCCCACAGTGCTACAAAGTTTGAAAGACAGAGGTTAGCTCATGTCACAGGAAGTATTCTGGTTGTCCAAGTGAAAGGCAGCAGCTTGGGGATGTGCCACTGCCTTTTGGGTCAGAAGAGAAAAGATGTCTCAACAGAGTGGACAGAGTCATGGACTCAAGGGTGTGCTGGGAATGCTGACTATGTTGTAAAAATTCCATTAAGTCCTCCAAACGTGCACTGAAGAAATTACCAAGAAGCTGTGTCACAGCAAGAAGTCTGACAGATTGTTTTAGCAATATTTAGAAGGAGTGAACATCCTGTGCCCATGGTGCAGTCATCCACTTAAGCTAAGAGAAAAGCAGCAGAGAGAAACAAGGAATCAGTCTAGGGCAGGTTTGTACCAGCTATGGTTTGTGCCTGGATACCAAACACTATGTTCATTTTTATTTACATCAAGAACATTTCGGCTTTTAAAATAGTTTATTTCATTCTGAGAATACTACACATTTAATTCATGGTTGTTAATTTGTGAGCTGCATTTTATTAAGAACAAACAGAAATCTCACAGTATCTTCCAGACAGCCTTTTACTTACACACAGCAGTTAGGAACACAAAGGCTTTTGTCATCTCATTCTATGGTGCATTAACAGTCATTGCAAAAAGCATTGATTAAAATAAAAAATTATTTTCTCTACCAAAGAGTCATACAAAGTAGGTATCTACACAGGGTGGGGTGTCTGAAGACAGGTAAGCTATAAATAGGAGGGGTATGTGCATCCATCTGAGTGGGGTAGTCCCTGAAACACTCAAGTATTGGTGAGTATTTTTAAGAAATAAGGAAGAAAGAAAATTTTGTGTATCATGCTTCTCCATTTAAAGTGCAATTGTGGCAAAAAATAATGAGTTTCAGGAGAGCTCCTGTTTATTTAACATCTCTGCTTCCTGTTTGCCCTGGTACAAGTCTCCTCAAGTCTCTGAGGACATGAAGAAATACAGCCTGCGAACTGGAGACTTCTATGCCTTCAGCATCCCCAGCACTGATGAGGGCTCCAGCCTATTCTGAAGCAGCTTTGTTACTGCTGGGATACCAGAAGCAAACTGTCAAACAGACCTTCACATACAGGAGAAATTGTTAGGCCCAGGTGATAGAGTGAGGAGGAGTAACACTTCACGTATTCTAACTGATATAACTGTACTAAGATAATTGTGAGAGAGAGGGGAAATACAAACTACTATCAGGACATATAGAGACTGGAAAGTATCTAAGGGAAAAAAAAATGCTAAATACCTTCTTAAAATTATTTTCGGCTCAGAAAGCTTCTACCCTTTTCTGTCCCTTCAAGGGATGGTCTTTAAATTCATAACAAGTGGGTACAGTACAGTATGTGCAAATTAGGTCACTGTTCACAGAATCTTTTCCTGTCTCAGGTCTGCCATACTGTTTCTATAACTCACCATAGGATGGTTTGGGGTTGGGTTTATTTTGTTTGGTTGTTTGGGTTTTTTTGTTTTATATTACGAAGATGCTGATGAGGGATAGCTTAGAACAAATTTTGTCTGCTCCCTGCTCTTTTAGTTTGCGGCTTTGCACCCATCATAAGCATGAAAAAAAAACTTCTTGATGTATCAACTCCCCTATACGCACTAGGTGGATGTGTCAAGGTTGGTGGCAGGTACTAGGGAATAAAAACACTGGTATGGTTGGTTTGTTTATTTGCAAATAACTGGTTTGCTATTACTGACTTCTGTCTAGTGGTTGGATTCATACAAATTTTAATTTGCGAAAGCTGCCCATGAATGCATAATTATTATGAAGTTGGACGTGGTACTTTTCAAAGTGCAGTTATTCTTCCGTAGTTTTTTTAGAATGTTTAACAAAATAGCTGAACTTAAACTAAGTAGATTTAGATTTTTTTATGAAGAATTGATATTTTTATTTTATTTGTTTAAAATTCAATAACCTACTCATAATGAAGTCCCTTTGAAACAGATAAAAAATCAAACCTACCAACATTCTTTAGGAAAGTCAGAAGAACATGAGTACACAATTGCTGACTACCTCCTCCTTGCTTATGGTACATGAAGGAAGTAGGAGTTTAAAAGAAGCAGCTTCTGTCAAGTCAGAATGGCAGAGCTTGTCTGGGAAGATCTGTCCTAGTTGCTGAAAGACAGAAAAAGTACAAAATTTGCTTTCCTTGTCTTCCTTTTTATGAGATAATGTGCAGTTCCAAACACATCTACAACAGTGGTTATCAGAAAGTCTTTGAAAGTGCTTGTCTGAGAGTGGAGCAAGTGACACACTGAGCCCTGCCCTGCAGCAGCAATCTGATGTTCATCTATTGCACAGAACAGCATCAGTTTCCAAAATGCATCGGTCCTGTAGGTGCCAGGGCATTCTCTGGCACTGTCCCAGTCCCAGCTGTTCTAAGTACTCAACATGCAAAGGCTTCCACCTTTATTTAAAGTTGAAAATACTCTCAAGTACTGCTGAACTCTAATTCTATATTCACTATTTCAGGTCTGAAATCACCCTTGACTTGCATCAGAATTTATGTGAGTTTAATTCCTCTTAGCAATGTCTTTCTTTCATGTCTGAGCAAAGACACAAAAGTTTGTCTTTTGAAAGCTGAAAATGGGAGGGATCAAAGAAAGTGTATGTACTTGTAAAGCAAGGCAGTACAGTAGGAGATGGAAGAGTGAGTGCAGATGTAATGACTGGAGCACAGTGCAGGCAAATGACCTGAGGAACGGTATTTTGGATGGAATGTGTCACAGGAAGGAACTTCCGCGCAGTCCTCCAAATCAACTTTTTTTTTTTTAAGAGAAAGTACACTGCCTCTACCTCTAAGGAACTTTGTCTGTTATTATGGAAAAAGAATCAGAGCCTGCATTAATGTGTGGTATATAACCAACAAAATCAGCTCATGTGGAACAAGCCCTTAGAGCAGGGTGGGCCCCTTTGTGCTTCGGGGCACAGAAGGAAAAAAGCACAGATTTTCAGTCTCCCAGGGCTTCTTAGCAGGTGTTTTGCTTCGTGAGGGCTGTGTGGAAGACAGCAGTGAAGGAGTCGAACGATAGTTAATGTAGCTGGCAATCAGAAGTGTTGCTTCAACAATCTGGGGAAAAGAAAAAATTATTAACTGTAGGTCAATTAGAGGTAAGAATGCCCTTTGATTTTTAGAATCTATTGACCACATGGCTTTTGTAAATGGCTTTCTCCCATGGAATTGTTCAGTTTTAAAATGAAGTCCTGTCTTAAAGAGTTAGGTAGAATAAGTCTCTTGATGAAAGGTTCCAGCTTACAAAGGATCTGTTGAATATATACAGCTAGTGCAGCAGCCACAAGTACCAGTCCCCAGGGCTTGTACAAACCATCCAGCCATGATACTGCCAGCTGGAAAGAAACTCACTTTTCATTTGTAATTACCTTTGGAATTGCCATTGTGAAGAGGAGTTTTTCAGTGCTATTTTTTCCAGAACTTCTTTCTTTCATTTTACTGACTACAATCATGAAGTCATCTCGACAGCCTCCAAAGGTCAGCACAGAAGAGTATGAATAAGAGACCTTCAAATGCTGCAGACAGAGAGTTTGAAAAAGTCATAGTTCTGTAAAAAGCTCCAAATGTCTACCTTAAACTAATATATTACTTTATATTGCTACTCCTGCAAGAACACCAGGTCTACAGCAGTGAAGGGCAGTAGGGTTCTATAGGTAAGAGCTGGCAGAGAAAGCTCAAGTGAGAATTGCATTTCTAATTTTCTCCTGGTGTGCTCAATGCCTCACCACTTCATAGTACTGATTTTGTTATATTCCAGATGGTGGTAGTAAAGCACACACCACTGAGATTTTGCAAGATGTATGAACATGTTTGCTGCCCTACCTTACACTGCAGCTGTAATTTTCCTTTGTCTACAGAGTGTTCAAACATAACACTGACTTCCCTCATATCTGACTTTTACAAATTAATTTCTAATAATAATTCACATTTGAAGTTAAAGACAAACTGTTAGTGACTTTCACTGGACTCAAGGGAATGTCTTTTTGTGCTAGGTAAGGTATTCCTCTGAAACAGTGTTCCTCAACATACCATTGTGTTATAATCTAGTATGCTGATACCATCTTCATTCACAGCTATCCAGACTGGACAGTCTTCCAATGAGGAAGGCAAAATAGGCTGGAGAGAAAGAAAATTATTAATTCAGGTATTTCTTGAACACCACAGAATGATATTTCTGATATAAATGTTGAGATTTAAGGATAAAGTGAAGATGAGAAAAAATCTTAAAGGTTTACTAAAGGCTTACTGGTGTGACCTGGTTTGATTTTTAAGACGGCTTTCCCCAAAATTTGGAATAACAATTTCAGATTTGCATACACTCTTTGGAGTAGTGGCACAAGAGGACAAAAGGACAAAAAAAAAGCCTCTGAAATTCATTTGATGCCATCAGCGTGGTTAAAACTGAAGGACATGCTAGGACAGAGCAACAGCATGGCAACTCTGCTCAGCACACGTGTTTATATTGCTCCTATCTGTCAGGCAGGCAGTGAAACCTGCTGGTTTCTATACCAGTGCACCCAGTACCATAACATCAATGCCATTTTGTTTCTTACGGAATCTTACAGCAAATGTGCATTAACTGTCTGTTGAAGACAACTTGTTATGGCTAATGACACAAAATCTTTCCTGGACATCTGCTATTACATGGCTAATGCCATAGGCTTTGCTGTTTAACTGCTGAAAAGTTATAAAATACATTCATCATCAGGAATACCAACATTATTTCACCTGTGGGTGGAACTGTTCTATATTCTGATTTTTGGTATACTTAATTACATATTCTGTCAGTAACCTCAAATACCAATAACCTCTTCTGACAGTAACCTCTTTTAGTCCTGACAGTGGAAATAATTGTCTTTTGAAAAGTATATTGTATATTTATTATTATTTATTTTCTTGTGTATTTACTCAAGAGGTCCTTTTCATCATTAGACTTTTCTTCTGTAACCAGAGCAGCTTTGACTTCAAAATAAGAGACATGTAACCATAAAGAAGACCTCCCTCAAGCTTTCAGCCGCAGAAATTTCTGCTAAGATGGGGAAGATGGTTAATGCCAAAACCTATCTGATTTCTCAGACAGCCATTATGTGCTAAGACATTAGTTCAGGCATGAGCAGCAGGTACAGAGCTCTAGTCTGGAATGGGGTGAGGGATGGTACAAGCTACTGGGGGAACCACTCCCTGAAGCTGTCCTTTGCTCTCCCACTAATGCCTGTGGGCTGGTGGGAGAGCAATGTGTAAGCTTTGTGTGTGCGTTTCATTTTTGTTTCTGCAACAGAACATTAGCAGTGCTTGCCTCTCTCATGTGGCAAGGAAAGCGTCCAGTTCTGTGTCAAGCAGAGAACAGGACTGAAGAAGCCATTCTCCTTACAGCTGGCATCAGCTGCCAGGTGTGACTTAGGGGGGACTCTTCCCTTCCTCCCCCACTGCGGTGTGTAAATGTTATTTTTTAAACTACCATTGCAGCCTTGATGTCCAGGAAAATTCCTGCCTGAGAAAGCTTTGGCAAGGCTTGTAAGGACAGGTAGTACTCTGTATCATGATCAACTGACACAGGCAGGGAACCTTCAATATTTATTTACTGAACACTAGCAACCCCCAGTGGTTAGAATATATTTGTCTCCTTTTTCATCCTATATGGTACCAGGGCTGCTCGTTCAGAACAGCTCAATATTTTCCCTTTCTGAAGTAGAAGCATTTTCAACTTGTGTTACCAGAGACTGTAGGTATGTCTCTGCTCAGATAATTCACTCTTGGAAACAGAAAAAATTGTGCTCCAGTTACCTTAGCAGCAAATATTTTGGTTCCGAAGAGAGGCCATTTCCGGGCCACCGTCAAATAAATTCGAATGCATTCTGGTGGAGAGCACCCCTGCAGCACCATCCACTTTGTTGCCAGCCTGTCTGTCAGTTGCCTTTAGGAATCCAAGATACAAGACAGTATTATTTACTAATGTCTTCCAAGGAAAGATGTGTACAATTAGAGCAGTTAATAAATGTACCTCTTTACTCCAAAAAGATTATTCTACACAGCACTTAGAGACAGCGCTGTTAGCACTATCAGTTCTACAACCTGAATTTATTTTAGCTTTTCTCTACTTCCATATACTTTCTCACCTTCCTCATACCTTGCCTGTAGCATGCTCCATAAGAAGTGGCAATATATATGAACTCATGCTTGATTTGGCTCACTAGGGATGGTTTGGCAGCTACCTTGCTACATGCAGATGGAATTTGCTTCCAAAAGGAGGTAACTGTGTTAGTTCCACCACTGCATGCCTAAGTAGCTTAGGATGTGCAGGAAGACCATTCTCTCACTTTAATTCAGATAGATTTGAGATCCGTGACAACATCTGAATTTTCTATTTGAGCTCTCTGCATTGTGTGTGAGAGTTTCTAAGTCAGAACATCAAAAAACCCTCCCAAAATATGTTTTACCAGAATTACTGCATGGCCTGAAGCAACCCATATAAGCTGGCTTTATGGCTCATTGAAAATGTTAGGCATCTGGATTCAATTGACACTTGGGGGAAGTGTAAAACAAAAACTCAGAATTCATCTCAGGCTTGGGTTAGTTTTTTGAAACTGAGATGCCTAATTTGGAAGTGAAAGGTCTAAACTTCTTGTCTATGGCAAAATTACTTGGTGATTTGGCTCTTTTTATATTGTTTTTTCTCTTAAGGGAACCTTTTCCTGACTTTTGTTTTGTTTGAGTTTCTACATCAAATAATCTTGACAGGGCTCCTTGAAACTTCTTAAATGTAAAGGCAATTTGGCAAGTAAAAGCTGATTTCAATGCAAAGTATTGAAGAACCAACAGCTTACCTGAGCTGCTCAGGAGTAATGTTTTGCTTGTAATGTTTGGGGTAGAATTTATCTAAAACCTGGTGGAGAAGATGCTGCATTTTCAATTGTGATGTTCCCCCAGGACTTGAAGATCCCGGTCGATCCAAATCCCCATATTCCACCTAAGACAACATTATAGTGCAACAGAACTATGAGGCATATATATAATGCAACAGAACATTCAACGAATTCCCATACTGATAACTACTGTGTTTATTAGTCATGCAAAAAGACACTGGGCAATGGCAGGGGAAGACACTGGAAAAGGCTGGGGAATGTTGTCTACAGCATTAACCATAGTAAATGTATGCAAAAGAGCAACCACTGAGGACACAACTGCCCAAGGAATGATCTTCTGATCTAAGAGAGTGGAACATGATCTCAGCCAGGTATTTGTTGTGAGGAGACACACCCACATAAACTTCCAGGCTTTGGGGATTTATTTTCAATTGGCCAATTTAAACAACAGCATCTTTGTAGTTTGGATCATGTCCCCAGCTTCTTTGCCTCAGTTTACGCTGCTTTAACAAATACAACACTCAGTTTCAGGTCAGTAAAAAACTATTCTACTGCTTATCATGCCCACAACCCACAATGTGTGTTTGGTAAAATACTAAATGCAAGCTGGAGACCTAATGGAGGATCTTAGAAGATGCTCTTCCTGAGTAAGAGGGATTGGCAGTGCAAGAGGGGAAGTTGTTGCTATTAATGGAATTCTAGCGGTGGTACTATTTCCATATCTCTGCTAAGGTACTAATTGGAGCAGGTCTGGTGATAGTTCAGCCTCACTCTGTTTTTTCCAATCTTTTTCTTGAGAAGAGAAGGAGAGGCACAGCTAGAGCAGATTTTCCTAGAGCAAAAGGTGTTCTAACATATGTGTGCTACTATAGTGTATTTGTCATGGTACATCTGATGGTGTGTTTGTTTGATACCTCACACTGTATATTTGATGTGCTTTTGATGTAAAAGGGAGCTGCTTAGTCAAACAGTGTACAGCTGAAGGAGGACAAAAGAGAAGATTTCTGCCATACTTACCTGAGCCATTAGAGCCACCATTTCCAGAGCTAATTCCTTATTAACAGGAAACCTTCCATTGGCTATTTCATTGCTCACTTGGAAGGCCAGTAGCAACCGCTCGCGATCTGTCTCACCTTTGGCCTGGCTCCGAAAATACAGTCTAAAAAGTAGAGAGGATTGTGAAGGTAAAAAGATACTGTGAACTGAAAGTACAGCTGGGAACTTAAATCAAGGTGAGGCAAAAGAAAAGTGTGTTTTGTTTTGGGTTTTTTTTTTCACTGAGGGGGTATTGGATAGATTTGGAAGCTGAGGTGCTTCCCTTATGCACAGGATTTGAGCAAGGAGGCTCAAAACATGCGTTCTTTGGAAGCTATATGAATTTTGTAAGCAAGCCACTTCTAGACAGTGAACCCTTAATAAATACAGCTAAATCAGTTTCCATTCATCCCAATCAAGCACAGACAGGCAATATTTAATTTATGGCCTTCTCTGCTTACCACAGAAAAGAGAACTACCTCTGCTCTACATGTATAAGCTTCTACAAGGCAGTCTTGTAGACTTGCCAGCTTGGATTTGACCACTTACACTGAAGACTTATTAAAAAATGCTTCAGTTTGCTTCAGCAGGAAATAGGAGAGCCAATTAGCAGACTTTGTTTAAGGAAACATGCTTGTAAATCAAAGCATCCTATTGTTTTGTATTCCATTCACACTTGGGATTTTTTTGACATGGTATAGGAAGATTACTAGTTGGGGTTCAAGACACCAGCTTGGGGAATGCTTCCCAGAACCATTCCTCATACTTACAGTCCCCAGCAACTAATTAACATATTAATTTCAATATTATTTCAATATCAATCAATTAATATTGATATTAATTCAATATCAAAATTATTATATTAATTTCATAGCATCTATGGCTATAAATTCCACAATTCCACTACATGAGATATTCATTCCAGTGGGTCAGTTTATTTATTTTTATTGTCACCTTGAGATTAACTACACTCTTAGGACCACAGTGACCTTACAAATGTCTTATCAGAGTCCTTGGTGTTAGAACAGTCCAGCCTTGGAAAGACCATATCAAAACATCCTTGCTGTCTAGCCTATGCACATTCCAGCCCAACAAAATAATACTGCAAAGTTTCACTCCTGAAACAAATACATCCTTCTGGGTCAAAAGCAGTAACTTCTGCTTTCACCTATATTATACAAACTAACAAAGTTGACAGAAATTTGTTTCCACCATTACAGTCAACAAAATCTTCATATGTTCAATACTGAACTCTCTGTTCTTTTGGGGCAGCCTTTGTTTTGCCTGCAAGGAGAATTCATTCCTTGTTCTCATACAGCTCTTGATTTACTGTAATTCAGAATTCCTATCTGAATTATAAGTGATAAACTCATTCCAATTTTTGATTTAGATCTTTGTCTTTTACTTCCCTTCTCTACCATCTTTCCTCATCTAATTTCTAACATTTCTTTCTTTATAAAGTTTGGATACTGCTACTACATATCTCTTCTACAGCTCATATGATTTAGAACATCATTCTTGTATCTTTTTTATCTTTGTGACTGCTCACTTAATTGCAAGTTGTGGCACACTGGTTTTCAGTACTGATTTTTCCTCTAGGTCTCTCTTCCTCTTACCTAACACACATTCTTCAATTGTTTTTTAGGATCTAGATCTGATTTCATTTCATCAAATGAAATTGTGCCAAGGATGCCTTATTATGCCACAGCTGGTTGTTAACTCTTTTTAAGTCTATTCTGCTATTGCACAGTGATTTGGGTTTTACCCCTAGGCCATATGCTTTTGTAAATGTAACAGACAAAACCTATCACATCTCCTGTAGGATTTAACTGCATCTTAGCTAAAATAGTTTCGGCACCAATGATACTATAAATTACTGATCATCTACACAGATATATGCAGTCTAGAATGTTTCATTAACAGCAGTAGTAAGGCCACCCAACAGAGAAGAGTACCTGTTCTTATAGGTCAACTTTACAATCCTTGTGCCACCTTCATATTTCCCAGGATGCAATTCTTTTAAGGCTTGTTCCCATTTAGAAATGACATCACAGATCTTTTAAAAATATCAAGGAGAGAGGAGATACAAACTTAGGTGAAATATATAGCCAAGGCTTGAGGGGGAAGCAAGTGAATAAAATATTGTGAAACACAGAAGATGAAGAAACAGACTGGATCAGCATAAACACAGCTCAAAGTGACAAAACATATCCTTTTCCTATTGCACAGTATATACAAATAAAAGCATTCAAACTGAAAACTCCAGCTCTAACCTGCAGGGGCACACATGAATTCTGGTCTGGTAGTAATTCTCGTGGCTATGTCTACATTAGCAAGTAGCAAAGCTCAGGAGGAACAGATCTGCACAAACACCCATTCCTAAGTCTCCTAGTAGTCCAATCGAGTGACCTGAAAGCCCACTACTATGTTGGATGACATCTTCCAGTTTATGTTTCATGTAAAAACAATCAATTTCATGCTCTCAGGTTATTCCTTAATGTGAGTCAAAGCATGGTTAATAGGAATGATTGGTAGGTTTACTTCAAAAGGGCCCTCTTGGGTCACTAAAGCACTGATGTCCTCTGAACAGCAGCAGAATGTGCGTGGCTATACCAAACCCTTGGATGTGAATGTCCACATTTTGGGAATGTTTGGTCCTAGATTCCAGCTTTGTAACTTAGACATATTTTTCATAATAACATGTTTTTGGGGTTTTTTTGTTCCATTCAGCTCCTCCTGGTTATTCTAGTCATTTTACAAGTGGTCTAAAGAAAGCCCCTACTTCTCTTTTGATGGCATCTCAATGAAAGGAATGTGAACATAAGAAGCCACATGAAATACATAATCAGATCTCTAAACCTCTCTTAAGCTACTAAGATTTACTGGTTATTATTTACTTGCCAAGGCAAAGTGATGCCTTTTATTGTCTCAAGCTCCTTTGTTTACTCTGATACCTCATCTCCAGATGGTCCAATTACCAGCAAAGCTCCAGATTACCTGATCTATATCAAGCCATGAAAACAAAATATATAATTTGGCACTGTCTGTGGTAGTTTCCTTTCAAACCATCTATTTCAAATTTATTGGCATCTTCTCCCTCTGTTGCTTAATGTGAAATTTTACACTGTGTATAATTGATTGTTTATGTTCCCTACAGTTACCAGAACCTCTTCAAAGTTTCCACTACAACTATTCCTCCATTAATGCTATATTACAAATTATTCTCACAAATTTGTACCAAAATCTGATGGGTCTCATTCATAGCAGCCAGCCTGCTCAATTAATGCAGTAATTCAGCTGCAGCACGGGTAAAAATCTCCATATGAAAGTCACAGGTGCTAACACTTTATCTACTTTCTTTTTCCCTCGATCTGAGTCACTGACACTCTTTCTTAAAGTGAAGCCATACTCGGTTGAGCTTTCTCCTCTAAGTACGCTCATCAACAATGAAAGCCTGAGTTATCTGGAGACAGCAAGGAGATACTTCATAATCCAACAGATGGAATTTATACAGACTTGCCAAAAGATTCACAGCC
Source organism: Peucedramus taeniatus (assembly GCA_013400575.1). Lineage (NCBI taxonomy): Eukaryota > Metazoa > Chordata > Aves > Passeriformes > Fringillidae > Peucedramus > Peucedramus taeniatus. The sequence continues at coordinate 188,088 of WBNO01004119.1, forward strand.
AAACATAAATTTGTCTGAATTAGGAGTGTCACATTTTATGTCAGTTGTGATATCTGATCATGCTGGCTAGCTCAGTCATGTTTTAATTTTGTAGTCAAGACAAATTAAACTTTAATACGTACTAAAATCTGAGTTAGATTTTTCAAAAATTGACCAATTTATCACCTACTAAAATAGATCTTTCTATTAAGAACTATATTAGATTAGGCTAGCTAATTATAGAATCATTTAGTTTGAAAAGGCCTTTAAGATCAGCAAGCCTAATCATCAAACCAGCACTGCCACTAATCATCAAACCAGCACTACCACTAAACCATGTCCCCAGGTGACACATCTACAGATCTTTTTAAATACCTCCAGGGGCAATGACTCCACCACTTCCCTGGGCACCCTGTTCCAATGGTTAAGAAACTCTTTCAGTAGAGTTCACAAATTACTCTTTCAGAAGTAATTTTGCCTAATAGGCAATCTAAACCTCCCCTGGAACAACTCTGGGCTGCTTCCTCTTGTCTTGTCATTTGTAACTTGGGAGAAGAAACTGACTCCCACCTGGCTACAGCCTCATTTCAGGCAGTTGTAGAGAGCAGTAAGGTTCCCCTGAGCCTCCTTTTCTCCAGGCTAAAGAACCTCAGCTCCTTCAGCTGCTCCTCATCAGACTCTCCAGACCTTCACCAGCTCTGTTGACCTTCTCTGGATCTGATCCAGCACCTCAATGTCCTTCTTATTGTGAGAGGCCTAAAACCAGTGCTGAGTACAGGGAGACAGTCAATTCCCGAGTCCTGCTGGCCACACTATTGCTGACACAGGCCAGGATGTCATTGGCCTTCTTGGCCAGCTGGGCACACTGCTGGATCATGTTCAGATGACTGTTGTCCAAGACCCTCAGGTCCTCTTCCTCTGAGCAGCTTTCCAGCCACTATTCCCTAGCCTGTAGGGCTGCATGGGGTTGTTGTGACCCAAGTGCAGGAATTAATATCTGTGAATATTAATCTAGATAGACTATTAATCTAGGTAGACAATATCCAAGCTTATTTGATCTTAATTCATTAAGAAAGATTTATTAACCATGTAGCAGTCCTTCAAAAATATATACTAAAGGTAGCAGAAGAGAAAAATAAATACCTTCATATTGCCGGGCAAACAATGTTCCAAATTCCTGCCAGAAGGATCATCTGTGAATAGAGAAAATCCCATATGGGATGGCTTCCTCATTCCTGTTTCCTGGTTCAGTCTCTGGATGAATTCATCAACGGTTGAGGAACCATCAAAACCTACAACCTGCAATGAAAGAGGACTTAACTGAGGATACAAGAATTGTGACTATTGATGGGTATCACAGCTAAAGAAGGTGGTTCCCTACAGACTAGCATCTCAGGATTAACTGCCAGTAACAACACTTGAGTATTGTCTCCCTTCATATCACATTCTTTCCCATATTGACACTTCCAACATCTATCCCTTTTTCTCAGCTACCTTTTCTTCCTAAGATCTGTAGAGCTAGGGGTGAATTCCTTTCCCTTTCTTGGGAAATCAGCTGAAACAGCAAGGAGGAGAAGCAGTGTTTGTCTCCCAATATGTATATTGGAGATATGTATAAATACCACGGTGCTACCCACCCACATGAAGGAGGCAGGTTATGGTGCAGTCCTCTAGTGCCCAGCAGAACGGCAGCTGTGGCGGCTCACCTGGTAGGTTCCATTCATGAAGTGCACTGGGATGCTGAAGGGGAGTGAGTGGTGGTAGGGATTTCTCAGCAGGATGGACACGATCTCCATCCGGGAGGGCTTGGCTTCCCGCTCTCCAGCCTGCACCGTGCGGTCTACTGATCTCTGGCAGTAGATGGCATACTTGCCTGTCTCACTCCTAGGCAAAGAGGGGAGAGAACCACAAACATGCTCCAAGGGCCATGTCCCCTTCAATTTCCCATGCCATGACAACACATTCCTCCCTCAGGCTTTTGCTCAAGCAAAGATATGTCTCTATGCAGATACACTGTTCATGTCTCTATACAGATACACTGTTCATCTCAACAGACTAACAGCTCAAGTGAAAAGCTACAACATGAACCTGAGCTCCAAGGACCTGTAAAACTAAGGCAGACAATGGACTTTCTAGGAAACACAAGAGTATGCTCTGCTTCTATGTAGACTGGACATATACCCTCTTCTGTACCCTTTTGCCATCATGGTATCTGCAAAGTCAAGATCAATTCACCCTCAAATTTGCTGTCGTGCCAGTGGAATTTAGTTACTATTGTGCCAAATAGAGTTGTTGGTAAATAGAGTTGTATAATCCTGTGAGAGTAATGCATTGCAAGCTGTGTTTATTAATTTACATGGTAGTACAAATTGTAAGTTTCCATTAACCCTATCTACCAACCAAGAGACTTGACAGAGATTTCAAGCAAGCTTAAATTTGTTGACAGTTGAATACAGAATAGAGATAGTTACCAAGATGATCAGTTTACTGCCTACTGAAGAGAGTGCTCCATTGAAGAGCATCAAAATATAAGTGTCTCTAAAGTCAAGCAGGAACGGTCAACTGCACCTTGCACAAAAATGTTAAGAATGTGTATACTCAATAAGTTCTGAAATGGAAGGATTTATATGGATTTGTAACTGTGCTATCACTTTCCAGGGGAAAATAATTGCACTCAAGATGCCTTCAGCAGCTCAGTACATGATTAAATCTCCAGTTAAATCCCTACAAGCTACATGGAAGTCAGGAGTTCTGGCTTTTCACTGTAGCAATAAATTTCTCACCTCCTCAGTAATGAGCTGGGACAATATTCAAATAGATAACCTTGCTTCATTAAGAAGCTGTTCTATCTGGTTTCCAGATGCTCCTGAGCCCTGTAACTTATTACTTAGAACTCTGCCCCAGTTTTCTTCCTCTCTTAGAGACTGGATACGTATGCTGACATCACCTTTCACAAAAAATAATACCTAGAATTAAGATCTATAATTCTTCTAATTAAGATCTTTTAATACCTAGAATAGATCTAGACCATAGGCATTATGCAGTGTAAACATTCTAGTGTCATGCTCACTGTGTGAAACAGGGAAAGTATATCTAATTAACTGGTCAAGAAACAGCTCTATCTACTCCATCCAAAGAGAGGTAAGTATTCCTAGAGCTAGGGAGAAGGAGCCATGCTAAATCTTATTTAGCAACTGCTCCAAACCTAAGCTAAACTATAGGTGAACATAGGCCCTTTTTCATGTAATTTCTGGGTTTTTTTTCTAGCTCTAATAATTGTTTCATAGCTGGATCATATAAATAAATTTCCTCTTTGTTTCTGCTTGGAGTATATTTGTTACAAAGGTGCTTTTGAGCAGACCATCAGCATAGTAGAGCATGAAGCTGATATAATAAATAAGTTTCACATGGCCCAGCAAATCCTTATGAAATTCAACAGTCTCCAGCACTAGAGCAGCTCCACCAGTGAGTTTAATGGGCCCATCTGGGAGCTGGTAATGCACAAGTTTGAAGAGATGGTTCCTAGTACTAGACAAAAGATCCCTAACATGTTGTCTTAGCAAACGGAGAGAGAACCTGAATACTGAGCAGTGCCCAATACCTAGTTTTTTGCTTTTGAGAAGAAATAGCAATTATGAGGCAACAGTTAAGAAAAAAAAATACTTGATAGGAGTACACATTTCCTTAGCACTGCCAGGAGACTTTTAGACTGAGTTCAATGGCAGATTTAGGCTTATTAATTGAATATGAGTATTTGTTCGAAAGGATTTTTTACTTTTACACTTTTACTTTCGTCTTAACAACAGTGTATTTTTGCAACAGACAACTAGACATCTCTAGCTGACCTCCTCACTAAGGACACAGTGAGATACACTGAAGACCAGATCACCATGGAAACAAACCAAAACCACAGCATGAACAACGGAGGACAACTTCTTGCTGTTACCACAGTTACACACCAAAGAGGTAAGAGAAAACAGTACTAGCATATGTTTCAGGTTTGTTCATTTTTCATAATTTTTTATGGTTTCCTGAGATGTTTTATGCCTCACTTTTGTTTTGTCACTTTGCCTGCTAACCTGACAGCAGAATGTAACCACCTAAAATTTGAGTAATTTAGTGCAAGTTATTACTTTGGTCTTCTTTCTGTCAATAAAAGAAAGTAGCTCCATAAGCAAAAAACTTCCCAACATAGCTCCAGTTATATCTACAAAAAGTTCTTTTGCTACTATAGGTCACTCAGTTTTATGAACCAGCTTCATCTAAATGACAAATTAATGTGAATGATTGAAGGGGCACAGCTTTATACTACTGGGAACCTTCTGTCCTCCCTCTCAATATGTATTTGTAGGTGTGTGCTCCAGAATTGCTTCTCTTTATCTGCAGTGGGTGCAAGAGGCAGTCAGCTGAGCAGAATGAAATGCTGTTGCAGTCCTTACCTGGGATCTGCATGTCGCTGCAAGTGCTGTTTGATGTACCAGAGGAAGTGATGCTGAGGCAGGAATAGAGGAGCACATAAAGCCAGGAGCTGCCAGCACTGTGAACGCAAAACTGGACATCACTCTTGTTCTGTACTTCTTACCTGTTGTCTTTCACAGAATACTACAGCCAAAATGACGGACAGTGACTAGTGCTTTTTTGGAGTGACCATTTTTGGATGTGTAGTTCAAGATGTTTCAGAGGCAGTAATGGTCAGACTGCCTTTCAGTATCTCAGTTTAGACTCTGAGAAGAGTTCTATATGACTGGCTACTTCTGAACATTTTGACATCTGAAAATTTTAGTGTAACCACAACTGAGTCAACAATTAAGACTTAAATTAATACTATGTGACAGAAAATCATAACCAAAAAAGCACTGACAAATTTTATTTCAAATTAGATCCGTTATTATTCAACCTGATTTTAATATCTCATTTGAGGTGGGAATACTGTAATTGCGTATGTACATTCATGCTGTAACTTATTAATTTTATTTACCCAACAATTACAGTGCAAGATTCAGATTTCATGGGTTTTTTTCTATAGTAATATTCATGACTTGTATGCTGTTGATTATCTAAAATGCAAAACAAAATTAATACCATGTGACAGTTATAGCAAGACAACACAAGCTATGAACTTTGATTCTGAATATGGTCTGAATAGACTATTTGCAAATGGTAAACAGTTAAATTTAGACTAAAATTTATTTTTCAAGTAGTTATATTCTCAGTGTTCTTCTCTGCAGATCAGTGCTGAGATTCTCTTTCCCCCAGCACACCTTTAGCATAAGCACTATTTTAGGAGAACCAGTCTGATAGCTACTAATTAGAAACATGGGATTAAATGGGAAGTTTTTGCAGGATAGCACTAAATAAAGAGGAACTGACCTGAATGACTGAGTGATTCTGGGGTTGTCGGCAGCTGGTCTGTTTAACAAGCTGACAGTAAATTTCATTCTGCAGCTCGGTATGTGTCAAGCACACCTGCAGTGCTGTCTGGGCAAGAGACACGTGGTAATCAACAGAGGATGCTTCCACAGGAACGTTGATGAACAGCTGACAGGACTGTGAAAGGGTAGAAGTTAGTCAATGCCACAAATACAGGCCAGGTTCACCAGATGTATTTATTAACTTACAGACAGTTAATAAATAACCTTAAGAGGAGGGAAGAGAGTCAATACTTAATTCCTTCCTTAATTATGGCAACTAGAAAATTTACTCAACCTCCCCCAGTCTAAGGAACTTACAAGTCAGCAAAAGAATTGAGGGGAAAATGTGCTTCCTTCCTTCCATGCCTGTGTTTAACCTTGTTCACACTGTCCAGTCTCATTCCTGATCTTATACTTGGAGAGTGCAAAAATGCAATCTCCAGCGGCTTCACCACTGATCTTACTGAGACAACTGAGTTTGCCAAGGAATTGTTTCTGCTTCCTTCAATCCAATCATCGCAGAGGAAAAAGGAAGACAAAGCTAGCTTTGAAGCACAAAGTCTGTGGGGAGCATTACTCCTAAACCCAGATTCTGCACAAGAAAAGTTACACCTCAAAAGAATGAATGACACTTAAAATCCAACAGTTCTCTTGTAATTAAATGAACCAGCAGGCCTGTCTAAAGCAACCCATAGTGACAGTAAATGTTGTACAACATGACCAAACTATGTTACTGTCCCATCAACAGAGCAAAATAACTGAAAACCATACAATGTCCCTTTAAATACCTTAAAAAGTTTCAGGGCTTCAGTCTGTAGAGCCTCTGATGGCAGAGTAGTGAGGGATGTGTGCAACCCATCTTTACTGTAGCACAACATAGGATGCTTCCACAGAGGAGAATCTGAGGTAGCAGATGGGCAAAAACATGCAGTGTCAGAAACAGGCGAGAGAGAACAGTGTCCATGTTAACAAGGAGCCTTCCTGAGATGGCAAAGCCCCCGAGGAAGCAGCACTGCACTAGGCCACATTATCTTTGGTGACACTTCACTGATTTCAGCAAAGCCCACCATGGATAAGGAGTCATCAGCAGCATTAGTCATCAGCAGAAAGAAGTATTGGCATCCTCAGTCCTGCTACACCAGAGCTTCTCATCAGCTGGGTTCTGGTGAGAAGCTGCTCAGGTGTGTGTTCAAACCAGAGACACAAACCCTGCCAGGGCAGCTGCCTGCAGTGGGGGTCTTTGTTAGGGCAAGTCACTATTCAACAGGAAGAAAGGGTCACATATGGGTCCAGAATATGTGAGAGTGCAAGAAAAGAGTTTTAAGTATGAATGCAAATGCTAATACATATTTGAGAACATGGTGCATAAACATAAAAACATGAGCAGGAATCAAAGATGAGGATGGATGGATGGATGGATGGATGGATAAAAGTTTACATGTGCAGACAGAGAAACAGATGGGAGGGCAAGTGTGTTTGAGTGTATTTAAAGAAAAGAGCACATGTTTGTATGGTCAAGATTTCCTGGAAAGGAAAATCAAGACCAACAAAGGAAAAAATTAAAGCACACCAGTTCTTTATTTTAATTTTAATTACTGTTACAGACATTTCAGAGGCTTTGATAAATGATGTGACAATGTGATGGACTTGTCTGAGAACAAGGGGAGAAGGACACTATACCATATGATGTACTACTGAGAATCCCCTTCCCTCACCTTTGACTGGATTAAACCAGGAATTGAAATTATTTTTCCTTAAGCTTTGCTACCATGGAAGAGTTTGTAGTGCTTACTTACTAGGGTCTCCCTCTGCATCCAATAGTTTTCCAATGAGTCGTTCATATGACGTGCCCACTGTGGCATTACTGCTACCAGCTGCAACAGTCAGGTGGTACAGCCAGGTGTTCTAGGCATAAGGATGAGAACAGGAGGGGTCAATTCAGACCTGTTTTCTACAAAAAGATTAAGTCTGTATGGCCCGTTTTCTCATTGTTACCAAAAGACTCTTGCTCTCCAAAAAAAACACTGCTTTTTATACCTTCTCCTGTTTGGTGCGGATAAGTAAATATGTGGGACTCTGGTCCTGTGGGTGAATCACCAATGTACAGTGGGATGAGAGCAGTCCTCCACCAGTAGTTTCATAATCCTCATCAGAGTCACAGGAACGGTCTACTTCTTCCACCTTGGACTCACGCAAAGGCAGATGCCCTAAAGGACACTATGAGGAGCAGAAGCACATTAGATAAGTGTAACTCATCTCCCAGTATGGACAGGGAACACTGGGAAAGAAAGGCCAAGTAAAAATGCTGACAGTTCTGTAAAATGGAAGGAAAAAATAATTCAATGTTTAGCTTATGTAATCTTGCACTTCTAGAGAATCTCTTCTTTCATAAAGTACTTACAAAGTGTATCAATACTTTTATTTTTCTTGGGAGAGCATCTACAGGTCAGAATGAGACAATGCAAATAAAAAGATTTTTCTTTTTCCAAAAAGATACTGCTTTCTTCCCATTACACTTGAGGGTCAGTTGCTTAGTATCTTGAGCCACTGTATTCTGACCCTGGTCAGACTTTCTGTTTGCTACTGGAAAATAAATACTTTTAAAATTTCATAAGTATTTAGATTCAGGCAAAAGAGAGGATATCTGCTGTGCTAACTCTGAAGGTTAATCCAAAATATGAGTCACATTATTTTTTGATATTCTAAAACTTGGGGTTTGACATCATCAAGATAAAGTAATGGACTACTGGGCAAGGTGTCCAGAAATGGAATCACATTACACTGATTACCTCCCTCTTCCCAGAATGCTGATGCTATCTGTTTTCATGACAATAATGTGGGATCTATCAGCTGCTGTATAAAAGTCTGCTCAGAAGGCTACACAAGACCAAAGGGAGCAAGTGAGGAACAAGATATAGAGTGATCTGAGAAAGAGCAATCACTTGCCTTCTCAGTCTGCTGCCAGTTAAGCTTAAAAAAATAAAATCAGGGAATATATTGATTCTCTTTCTGGAACAGGTGTTGTTGGAAGAGAAGTACAACCAAGAAAGAGACCTGAGACACAGAAACAGTAACAATAAAGAAAACTTTGTAAGAAATGGGAAAGGAGGGTCCAGGAATAAAAGGAGAAAAAGGAATTACCTTATCTTCATGATTTCGATAGTAGTAGAAAGTTTTTCCAATCAGTGCACACCAGACCAGCTTAGAGTGACCATGCTTGACCTGTAAGGAAGACAAACACATCCATGTTTTTATTATCAGCAGTATTGCCAGAATGACTTTCTAGGACTTAAATTTTCAATTAAACTCTCCCTTAAAACTTTGCATATAATTTTTGTTTTATGCTAATATAAGCTCCTCTCAAAACATCCAGGGCACCCCTTCCAAAAACAGACAAGTACATCCCACCCAAGAACATGGGTGCTTATGAAAATGGGTCTAAGATTTTGTGAAGTGTTTTACTCATTCATAATAACTTATAATTTCTGTATACTGAAATACAATATTAAGGATGACCTTTTAAAGATTATAAATAACCTTCAGATGCAGGTTGTCTTTAGCCTTAGAACCTGACAAGAATTACATTAAAATATTCACAGTAACTTGCAATTTCAAACTAATCTATGGAAATGATATAAAGAATAAGAATTTTCTGTCATTGTACTTTGTAATAATGTACCTACAGTCTATTATGAAAGAGCTAAGTGCTGGAAACATACAAGCCATTTTTTTTAAACTCTCCTGTATCACCAAGTTAAAGATCAATTAAATGTGACATTCAACAGTGTTGATTTTTTTAGTATGACATGCTGTGAATTCTGCTGAAGAAAAGCACACATAAGCTAGATATTTGTTATTACTTACTACTTGCCAGTCAGTATCTTTCAGTAGCCTTGTTTGTCCCATCCCTTATCACTTATATAAATGTTTCCCTCTGAAATACAGAAATCTACAGCCACTTTTCCTTCTTTCCCTACTCTTACAGAGGGTATTAAAATAGAAATTTTTTGCTCACATTTGCTGTGCAAACCAAGAAGCTGGTACACTGCCAATTCTGAGCTAAACATAAAGTATAAAATATTATTTTACCTTGGTGAGCCAGCCTTTCACAGTAGGTTTAGCATCACTGTGAGGAACACCAACAGGACCGCTCACTTGTACTCTCAGGATACTCTGTAGGACATGAATCCATTCCTCCAGGATGTTGGGAGAGTCTGCTGTCAGGAAGTAGGTTCTCTTTTCTGTCACAAGCTGGAAGGAAAAGGAGTGAGAAAGTATAAAGCTGAACACCTAAAAATCTTTTCTTTAGTTGCTGAGTTTCTTTATCCCATAAAGACTTTTTTTGGTCATTCAGGAGAGATTTTTTTGAGGGCAAGAAAAAAGGTGCTAATCTTCAAAGCCCAAATGAAAAAACAAAACTCAGATGAATCAAATTCTCATAAGCTTTCTTGCTTTTTCTGTTGGATACTGCAACTTTGTGTCCTCTCTCCTCCTTTCTTGCTTCTCAGTGCCGCTGCTAGTTTTTAATTTTAACGGTGACTACATAAATGTGGGGTTTTGCTGCCTTCACTTTGTATTACATTTTGCCCTCGTTACCCTGTGACCGAGAGGAAAGATGCTATAAATCTAACAGTACTAGGCCTTAGCAATTTCAGTTCCATAAGGGCAGAAGGTAGCTCACAAGCTAGGCCACATACCCTTCAAAGTATGAAAGAAACTTTAATGCTGCCTTTCTAATTAATTCTGTAATGACTTAAATGTGAACCCAGTGATGGGCTAACTTCTAATACTTTAGAAGTCAAATTCTAAAAGGAATTAACTATTCAGATGTTTCTTTAGATCCTCCAGGCATGTAAAGTCAGGCTTTAAATCTTGTGAGAGAAGCCTCTCAGAAAGATCCTAGGTACTAACTGGTTTTAATTTTTGTTAAGAATCATTCACCCCCACAGATTTCAAGCTCTAACTCCATCAAAAAAAAAGGAAAATGTTATGGTGTAAAACAGGACAAAGACAAATACAAATTTCTTTCTGTTTCAAAACGGTGTATTTGGGTTACAATTTAGCTTTTTCCTCATTATTAATTAGACAAATTGCCTGTTTTGTGCCAGGAAACAGAGACCAGATAAAGTTAGCTCATATCAGTTGAGATACACAGTACCATTCAGTCTGAATTAAGTGTCCCCTCACCCAGCTACTGAGTTTATGGTTATGTGCAGGATAAAAAAAGCAATACCTACCTGGAATGTTTGGGACCCCTCACCCCTGACAATTTGGCATGAAGAATTCAGCTCCAGCTGCCCTTGTGGTTTGCGGATAACATCGCTCTGAGGAAAGAAAAGAAAACAATTTTTTCAGTAGGAAACCTCAGATGGGTCTTAGATTACTTAAATACAGCTTAATATGCACGTGCAGGTTGAAGTTTGCATTTGTGAGTTGGAAAAGACAGCCTAAGGTTGCCAGGTGAAATATGAGACTGTGTGATCCCATTGCAAAAGTCTCCTCAATTGTGGCAGACAATATAAAAGAGCAGTGATAATAAATGCTGTCTTTGTGGAGTTCAGATTGGACATTATGATTAATAAAACAAAAGCAAGGCCAAACAAACCCCAAAAAACCAAATCCTTTCTAAGTGGGAAGGCAGTACAACACACAATAGGTACCAAGACAGTGGCTGAATTTCCACCTTCAGAAGTTTTCAATATTCAGCTAGACACTTATTAAGTGACAAGTCTATTAATAATAACTTTGTTCTTCATTTGATGCATACAGTGAATCTTTCTAATGTTTGTAATGCTTTTCAAAACAGTGACATGCCTAACCAAAAGTGTTTTTTCAGTGTTTAAATTTCTCTGTGTCTCTAGAAGGGAGGAAATGTATCCCAGTGACTTACCGGGGACTTGTAGTACATGATTTGTCTGTTTCTGAGAACAAACCATCGTCTTTTCCACGTCTTTACCTGGCTGCCCATTTTCAGCAAGTAGCCTGATTTCTCCATGGGTTCCTGGAGGACAGAGGAAAGGGGAAAGGAGGTCATTTTGCACCTCTCAAAATACAAATGAAAGTGTGCTGAAAGCAAGCCCAGCCATTTGCTGCATCTCCCATAATTTTCTCTTTTGTTTAGTAGCAGCCCTCAAAGATCATTTCACTGATTGTTTGGTGCACTGTAAACTTATTTCTCTTCCTACCAAGGCTCCTACTGATTTTCTAAATAAAAGTGAAGGCCATCTCTACACCATGATTAGACTCCTGTTCCTTGTCTGTTTGATCTCTTACATTGAACAGTACAGACTTTAATGCTGTCCATTTTGAGGTTTCTTTCCTTTCTCCTTCCTTCCTCTGAATTTCCAAATTTATTTTGTCCCAGAAGTGTAAGGCCATCATTAAAGTAGAATACAACTACAGGAAATCAATATAGGCCATCAGGAAAGAATACAACCCTTGATGCTTATACTTTTACCTAACCACAAAGAAATTGCACCTTCTTCTGAAGCACCAGATAGTGTCTTTTGATACCAATCAGCTGGACCAACAGTCCAGTCTGTTAGAGCATCACTTTGCATGGGGATTACTCAATACAGTGTAGTTATACTTTCTCTTTTAAGGCCAGGGCTCTGTTTGCACCCCTGTGCAAGTGTGACACAGCAATTACAGTGCAAGCCTTACAGAGCAGATTCCACCATCAGTGGAATAGGAAGATGTTCGCTGTAGCTTATGTTCTGGCTCTGAATAGTCACCATCCAAGGAGTAGGCATCAGGAGGGATAGCATAGTCACTCTCAGAGCTCAGTGAAGACACGGATACACCTGTCCAAAATGAAGGAATGAGAGTCATGACTAGACAAAAGCATGCACTGAATACTGTACACACCAAAAAAGTTTCTGCATTCGCCATAAAGGCTTTTTTTTTTTAGTTCAAGAAGGACAAATCAGATCAGACTGTGGAAACTCAAACCCCACTAACATGACTTCTGAGGCCTCTTTTTATTTCCCCAGGAAGACAAGTAATGAAAAGTGAGTTTTGGATCCTGACAGTGAAATAAATTTATTGCTGAACAAAACCAGATTAAAATATATATTAAAAAAATAAAAAAACCAAAACAAAAAACAACCCAACAGATTTGTCATCTGAAGGAGAGACAACTTGTTTTCATCTGGGAACATCCATTATAAAGTCTCAACTCCCTCTGATTTCAGCTAAGGAAAAGGCTTAGCTTCTTCACTAGCAATAGGGCTTTGCATTCTGTGAATCTTTTACCACAGGTACATGGCAATGCACAGGCACATCTGCCAATGCATCACAACACAAGTTAAGACTCCATGAAATACGACCCTATTTTAGAGACAACCAACAAAATTTGGTTGTGTCTAAAATAGAGTCGTATTTCAGGTTGTCTCTTTGGTAACAAAAATTTCATTCAACAACCAGTTTAGCCCTCCCAGCAGGCAAGAAAAATAGTCCTAATCAGGACTCAAACTACCCGATATCTCTCAAAGATAGCAAAGATAGGTGATATGTACTTACTGGTCAAGAAATTACCAGTCAATGACAAAGACAAAAAAGCATTTTCTGTATTGTGTCAGTACTAGCTTGCTTCCAAGGAGAAGTCACAGCAAAGATATGGATGACTGGATATGTGATGAATTTGGGAGGGCAATCCTTCCCGCAATCTTAGTTTAACAATTGCCTGAATGGAAATCTATCAGCAGTAAAAATCACCTACAATAACAGATTTCTACTATTTCTACTGTTGATGTCTGCATACATTCTGGAAGAATTCCTTGTTAGCAACACTCTGGCTGAGCATTTGCCTGTCACTGATGATGCTGTTCATGGCATCTCGGCTCTGATGACAGAGTTCATCCTGCTCAGTAGCGATACTCCCACTTTACCTCTTTTCACGGCCCGAGGGCTGCCTGGCATGCTAGCTTTCCTGTTCTCAGACCCAGCAGTAGAAGTCCTGAAGCTGGCATGGGAGCCACAGTCATCATCAGAGCCTGAAGACTCATCTAAGAAAGGCACATTGCTGATCTGTGTGGCTTTCTGGAAAACAGACCTGTATGGTTAGCATGTGAGAGAAGAGTTTCCCCAGGACAATCCCTCTTCAGTCAGGAGACAGAGCAACCCATGCCCTTCATTTCCACACTGCTTTGCCCACTTCTGCCCCAGGGTTCCTCAGTTCCTCCCCTTCTAGTCTGAGAACTTCCAAGCTGGACTCTCTAGTCTGATCTGTTTGGGTCTCCTCCAGTTATACCCTCCTACTCTTCCACAAGCCTTATGCTCCATTTCATTCCTTAGGCTACACCCACTGTCACCTCTAGGTTTCATAGTGCACACTACAACTTCCTGGACCAAAACTTGTTGCAATGTTCTGTGTTCTTAAATATATTTAACATTTGCTACTCTTTCTGCATTCTTTTCATGTCCAGTACTTCCTAACATTCTCTAATTTTCTTTCCTTCACTGCACAGTTCCATCCTGTTTTATCTCAAATTGCTAGCAGCTCTGGACCATGCTTTCCCCAACAGGAAAAGTGAGGTTATTCCTTACCCCCTTCAGCGTAGTGTAGACTGGCACTGTGACATTTCTGTAGATGAGATAGGTAAATGGCCCAGAAGTTGAACACGAGAAATTGGAAACTGGGGAAATTCAGAGAGAAAGCAAGAGAGCAAATAATACAAACTGATGAAAAGGAGGAGGTTTTAATGGAGAAGCACATCGAGAACTGCCATCCTGGACAGTCTGGCTTCAGAAAGGCCAGGAGATGCATTATTAATTCCATACAATTCCCAGAGAGAGCTGCAATGTTCCCTACATTTAGCCTGTAAGACACCTTGCCCACACTGTGCTCCCCATGGTACAATGGCAATTTGGTGTACCAAATTTTGTTTCTGTACAAACAGAAAAAAGCCAGGCAAAATGATGGTGAATCGAAAGAGTAAAAACAGGCCACAGACATGCAGAGGTAGAAGACTGGCTGCAAAACTGATGAAGGAGATAATGGAATCCCTGAAGATGTCCCTGACTGTAGAGGCACAAACAGCCCAGCACCAACCATCCCCAAAATCAGATATATCCTCCTCCCTTCCTTTATTGAGGCTATCTATGAGGCCAAATTTACTTTGAAAACGGGCTAGGAAATGAAGAAATGCGAACAGCCAGAAGCTCAGGTCCCACACTGTCGCCATAAACTCCCTTTAAGGATGGATGTAGTCCAGAACTTACAGCAGCTGGAAATATCATTCACCATGGCCACTTCAGACAGCCTCATGCCAGACTTGGCCACAGCATAGATTCGGCTCTCCTGGAACAATAATACCATGAACAACAGCGATCAGGCAAAAATGTAATTCTTACTGACAGAAATGCCCATGTCACAGAGTCACACCACAGTCACATCTTTGGGCAGGAGGGAGGGGCCCTCTAACAAGGATAGCTAAATTCCACCATATGTTGTGTGAATGACCATTAATAGAAGTGTGTTACTGTGTACAAATTCTCAGCTATAGAGGTGACATCCACACACTGGAACACCTACACACAATTATCAATAAATTACTGTATCACAGCTTGGAAAGAGATGGGATTTTTCCAAATTATAAACAATGCATTAAAATGAATTAAGAACAGCCTGATACCAGAACAATTCATTGAGTCATCAGCTGCAAAGGATGCCCATTCCATAATAAGGGAATGAAAGAAATGCCCGGAATGATCTCAATAAGCCTGTGTCTCAGTTACAACAACATACAGAGCTTTCAGTTCAAAGGATCTCCAAGTGCTTCATGAATTGATAAAAATTCCAAAGGGGAAACCCAATTCTGTATCTAGATCCAGAGTTATGACTAAGACATGAACTAGTGTGAAATGGATAAACCCCAAAGCTAGAAAATCTCTTCGTGCTCCTTAAAGCATACAACCAAAATTCACTATGAAATAACACACATAATACATGAAAGCACCTAAGATTGCAAAGTCAATTACACCAAAAAAAATTACAAGACATAAGGATTAACAATGAGTGTTTGACTTTTCAGTTTCAATAAATCACTTGTTTCCCTGTGCCTTTAAAAAAGTAAATGAAAACAGAATTGCCTGTTTTGATACTGCATTGATTTCTACCAGGTTTGTCAGTTTGGCCTGTTTAGGAACCTGGCTGATGGAGTCCCTTGGGAGTCAGTACTGATGGACAAAGAATCCAGCAAGACTGGACATTCTTCAAGAAGGAAATCTTTAAGGTGCAGGAGCAGGTCATCCCCATGTGTTGAAAGATGAGACAATGAGGAAGACCAGCCTGTCTGACTAGAGAGCTTTGGCTGAACTCAAAGTTTGTGATCTTTGGATGAAGGGACAGGTGACTCAGGAGGGCTACAAACACACCATGAAGTTATGCAGGCAAAAAATTAGGAGGACCAAAGCCCAACTAGACCTTCACCTGGCTACTGCAGTAAAAGAAAAGAAAAGACTTCTATAAACACATGAGAAACAAAAAGAGAATCTCCATCCTTTATTGGATATGAGTGGGAAACAGTGACAAAGGATGAGGAAAAGGCAGAGGTACTCAGTTGTTAAGTCTGATGGTAAAACCATTTGCTCTCCAAGCAGCAAGCCCTCTGATCTGGAAGACATGGATGGGGAGCAGAATGGAGCCCCCATAACCCAAGGGGAAATGCCCAGTGACCTGCTTTGCCACCTAGACCCACAGGTCTTCAGGCCAGGTGGGATCCACCCCAGGGTACTGAGGAGCTGTCAGAAGAGCTCACTGAGCCACTGCCCATCAGTTTCCTGCAGCCCTGGTCGCCCGGGGAGGTCGCAGGTGACGGGAACCTGGCAAACGTGGCACCATCTACAAGGGCCAGAGGAGGAGCTGGGAACACAGGCCTGTCACCCTGACCTTGGTGCTGGGGAAGCTCATGGAGCAGACCATCCTGAGCACCATCACACAACACATGCAGGACAACAGGGGGACCAGGCCCACACAGCAGGGGTTTGTGAAAAGCAGGCCCTGCTTGACCAGCCTGATCTCTTTCTGTAACAAGTGACCTGCTCAGTGGATGAGGAGAAGGCTGCTTTTTCCATCCTAAGCAATTCTAGGACTAAAAAAAATTCATCCATCTGACCTCACAAGTAACTGTAAGAAAAAACAGGACATGTATATTCACTTTACCAAAGGTTTTCACAAAATTTTCCTAACAGCAGAAGCATACCATGAGATAGGAATGCTGAGATCTAATCCATGTATCTATTCTCATATCCATAGCTTTTTCTCACTCTGGAGCTATATGGTCTGGTCCACTGAATTTATGACCCATTTTTCTATCTTAAACACATGACAACAGAACTAAGGATTAACTTTTGATGACCCATATAATGGTAAACCACAATGTGGTACATTTTGACTTTCATTTTTACTCCTATGATTCTCACCTATTGTTTTTTTCAATTGATTTTTTTCTCCTTATAAAGATTAAAAAAAGAAAAAAAAATCTGTAAATGGAACCAGCACGCCCCATGATCTGGAACTGTCTGACTTGGTGGTTCAGGAATGTAACCTGTGATACCCACAGGTAACAATTCCTTGACATGAAGAAGTGTTGTAGTCTAACTACTGGGCACAAAGATAAGCAGCACTTCTCATACTGTTGTCCTTGGATTTCTTACCCATGATGGGAATCGGTGCAGCGGTGGTGTGGGAGGTTTACATCCCGGGTCAAGCGTGCCAGCCTCAGAACTCACAGCTTCTCTTTGCTCTGCAGGTAAGTGGTACATTCCCTCACATGTTCCAGCTTCTCTCCTCAGCAGGCCACATTCTGTCTCCATCTTCTCCATTACTCCATCATCATCAATGTCTGTCTCCTCCACGTGCCCACAGCCGACTGGAAGGTCTGTTATGGGCTGGAAAGTGCTAGTCTCTAAGTGCATTACATGATGGAAAGAATTAGCCCCTGACTGTGGTTGGCTGTGATGTCTCTTGGCTACGTGGATACTGTCTCTTGGTGTATTGGGTGTTCGTATTTTCGGAAAAGTCATACTACTCCCAAGGCTGCACTCCCTCCCTGGAAAGAAGGGATGTGCTGTAACAGCTGATGTTGACACAACCAGAGGTGGCTCAGCAGTTTGGAGACGGCCCTCAAACATGCTCATTATTTCTGCTGAGGGAGAGGAGTCCAGCTGGTGGGAATGGAGTCTGGCACTCAGATCATCAGAGAAGCGGGTGCTATCCAAACCCACTTGTTGCAAGGTGCTCACAGCACTACAGTTTCCTTCCAAAGATGATTGGAATGTCAAAGCCTCAAGAATTCTTGTGGTCTCAGCTGGAGGGTTCAGTGATATAGGACCAGAGCACCCTAAACCATGTTCAGAACTTACTGCTGGAAACATATTTTTCTCTGTGGAGAGATTCCAGCTCGATGGGTCAGACATGAGCTTCAGCATGCTCTGGGAAAGCAGAGATTTTTCCTCTCCATTCTCAGTAAAGGTGTCATTGGCAAGGACTATGTTTGCTGAAGAAAGGACATGTTTGGAAGATCCTGTCTGACACACCTCTCTGAAACCAGGTGCAAGGAGCACAGACTTCTGCTCTATCTTCTCAACAAAAGAGGCTTGTGATGCTCGGGGCTTCAGGGAATCACAGCTCCAAAGAGATTCAAAGGGAGGAATGCTGGTCATATCTACAACGAAGGCAAACATATGGTTAAGGCACTCAAACACTTCGATGACTTCAGTGTTGCTTCCTAGTGTACATTCAGATGTGTTTCAATAGAACCCTGGCCTGTTTAGGACTATCCAGAACAGAAGGGAGATGGCTGGGCACAGTTATAACCAAAGCACTATACATTTATAATTGGGAATAGCACAGAAGATATGAAGAGGAAATGATTAATCACTGTTTCCAACAAAAGTGAAATTAAGGGGTTCCTAATGAAATTAGGCAGCACATTTGAAATTTACAGAAGACAAAAAAATTTTCCCCAGACAAAAAAAAAGGAAAGAACACTACAAACAGGCCAGAAAAACTAATGTATCAGTACTACAGGAGTTCTGGCCTAGGAACTTCCTAAACTACTGAAAGTAGAAGCTGGAAGTGTATATGGAGAACAGGACAGCTTTACTTGCATTATTTTGTATGGTCCCTCCTGGAATGTGAACAGCCAACCAGGAGATGGGATACTGGCCTAGGCAAGCTTTCAGTCTAATGCAATATAGGAGTTTTTATTCTTACCTGTATAATTACGCTTCCTCTCTTAAAACATGAGAAGGAAGTGCACCTATCCACACAACACTTTGTCAAATACATCAAAATGGCCAGAATACTGCTTAGCATGGCTTTTGGCTTTAGTGGACCTACAGTGATTTAACTCATCAAATAATCTGGTATGATTCCATACATTCCCAGGGGCTACATGGGGCTTCCAGCAAAGGTATGGAGACCTTCTTCCCATCACAGCAACTGGAGAGTTTACTCACTTTTCAAGAATTTCCCTAGAGCTTTTTGTTATCCTTTTGAGATATATGACCCACACAGTGATTTATGTAACGAAATTTTATAATAGTTACTTACATGGTTTTGCTGTAAAAATCTTCCTTTTTTTAGTTCTTTCCCTACTCTTTCAGTTGCTATGTTAGAGGATGACATAAAAGATAGATCCTAGATTGCCTCCATTGTCCTTTCTACTTAGTACCTACACTTTAGACTTATTATACTTTCTTCCTTTCCATAACTATTAAAGATTATCTCAGTTCTAGAATTTCCACCAAATAGCAGCTTTAGAATATCAGAAAGTGGGGGTAAAACTTGCAATGGCAGAGGATGTTTGATTGACCTTGGCATTTATATTTATTTCAGCCTGACTGAAAAAGAAGCAAATCATTAAGTGCTTTGGAAATTGCAAAATATGGGTGAGCATGACTCTGCACAGCTATTGCTGAAAATGCTGCCTGAACATCAAACTCTATGGGTATTGCTTAACCACCCGTGGGATTTACAAGGAAATAGAAACAAACTGAAGACACAAAGTTACAGAGGGAAGAGCAAACAGCAGAATAAATTACTGTTGACAGAGGAGAGGATGAAACCTGCTTTTGGAAACAGCTGAGAAAAAGACAACCATGAGAGCATGACCTTGGCACTTGATTCACAAGGAACTGAATGTTAGCAAATCTAACACATAACAATGGCACACACAAATCCTGGCACATATTTTCCGCTGGCCCTAAGGTAAATGATTAGTGTAGACTGAAAAGATGCCATTCATTTTAAATATTACTGGTATTTTTACAGCTTCCTAGATGTGACAGGAGATTATGAAAAAGAAGCTGTTACTATTAGCACAGCAAGCAAGAAGAGATTTGTCTCTCTGCAAAGGCCTCTGACTTCAGCCTGGCATAGTGAGACTAGTGAGGGATAAGAAGAGAGGGCAATGCTGTTTACTGCCCAGAGAGATGGGATCCAGGGCACACTTAATACCAGATTATTAACGCAGCTTACCAGGCATTTGCTTTTTGTGAACAGTCAGAGCCAGAGGGGATGAGAAAAACCCAGTCATAAAGCATTTCACTAGAAATGTGGTGGGATTTAGAAGGAATTTTGCCCTATTCCCTTGCTGTGGAGTAATAGGAATGCCAGAAAAACTTCTGCAGGAAAGAAATGTCCCCTTCCCACACACCCAGTGAAGTTCTGGAAACTAGCTCATCTTACTGTGACTAAACTAAGCTCATTAAAAAGTAAAAATTTAAAGAAAAAAGTTAAGAGATAATTTCTTTTCCAAAGTATGTTACAACAAAAGGTGCTGAATTCAAGCCTGGAGACCAAAGTTTTCCATCCAGCCACCAAAGAACTGCAAAAATCCAAAACACCATAAGCAGCTTTCTCCAATCCAACCTGATAGCGCAGAGGAACCCAGCTCCTAAAGGCAGACCAAAGAGCTGCTGCCTTGGCTCATTCAATTACTCAGCTCACATGCCAGCAGAGGTTCTGTGGGGATGAGAATAATTCACATGTGGAGGTACACTGAAATACATCAGTGAATGGAGAGTTCTACTGTATATTTCAATGAATGCTCCTAACTCAGGAGCTCAGTGGCTTACTTTAGTGGCAAATGCAGATTTAGGAAAAAAAAGGAGTCTATACTCAATTGTTGGTGGGAAAAAAATTAAGAGTTAAGGCAGGTAAGCATGCTATTCCCACCTTAAAAATGGACTTGGCTACAGAACAGAGGCTACTCTACTGCCTGCTGTCACAAGTTTTAATTTCTGACAAAGCTAAGAATACAACTCAGGAATGCCGACTTCCACTCTTGTGATGGTTACTAAGCTACCAGGCCAGCTGAACACATTTACCTTGCAATGTATCCTGAAGAGCTTCAATTTGCACCATTAGTCTCTGATTACAGTTTTTCAGCTGGTAATTTTCTAGCTCAAGCTATGAAACAAGAATAATAAAAAAAATAAACATAATGCAAAATTGTGAGCACATGTGATCCACTACACAGAACATGCCTTCCCCTTTATTACTGTCAAGTTTCTTAACAAGGAAAAAAAAAATGGGTGAGTCTACCAGTCACCTCACATCCTTTTAATCAGCAACATCACTAGACAACCCACTTAAAATATTTTGCTGTGCTTTCTCAAACAGCCTCTGTATGAACTATTGGCACTTCTCAAATACATCTTTAAATTTACTTCCCTGCTATGGCTTATCATTTACTCCTGTTGCAGAAATAACACTCACAAAAGAGAGAATCAAAAAAACATTACCCAGGAGTGTTTGCTCTATCTCACCCCAAATGTAGTAAAAGAAGATCCCATAGATCCAGAGGACCAAAGAAAAAAACCAAACCAACATTAAGGGTGCATTTACATTTCCAATTAGGGCATGAGAGATTCTTTGCAAATTTGCCTTATGCCTTTACTTGAAGAGTCTCAGCATCCATTTTTAAACACAGCAGTGGTACACCCAGACAGACTTCCCTCTTGAAGGAATCACTTGTGGTGCTGTCTCGAGTAACCCATTGGCAATACAGATGCCAAGCTCTCCAACTGGCAGTGATCCACTTGTGCATGCTATGCACCCGGATCAGCATCTGGCACAAACCTCATTGCCAGTAAAGACACAGTGTGAGTGTATGGTCCTGGATTCACAGCAGGTCACACCAAATCAAACCCTCTGCTTCCTCCTTTGTGCTGCACCAGTCAGTAACCTAAATGCACCTTAAGTTTTTCTCACACAGGGAAGAGAAGCAGCACAGCAGGTCAGTGGATTATCTAGGCAATCTAATGACATTACAAAGTCACATCATAACATAATCAGTGCCCACAAAGATTGCTTCTCCCAACTCCAACAAATTCCTTTTCTGTCATAAACTTGGAAATACATGTTTTTAACTTGGAATTAATGACCAGGCTGCCCACTCCCACCTGAAAACTACTACTCCATCTTTAAAACTGCATGCTGACCCACTGCCGTCTTCGTTTTTCTAGAGAGTAGGACCAGACAGAGGCATAAATCCACAGGATGGATAGAACAGAGAGGTCAGAGATGAAAAATACTGGGCAGTAGGAAAACAGCATTAGTCAGAGACAGTAAATCATAGAAGAGAAAAGAACATGTTTGTGTAACAGGTGCTCTGTCAGAAAGGAACAGAAACTGCATCCAGAGAAAAGATGGAGAGGTAAAAGAAAGGTAGGTGAAAGCCACTTGTGACTAGTCAATCTTCAGAAACTGCTTCTGGGCACTGATGACTTCCCAGTCATTTACAGTTTGCCCAATAAAGTAAACAGCCCTTGGTAAGAGTGATGACTCCAACCCTACAACTGAGTATGTGCAGGGCCAAACAAACAGAGTGCCCCTGTGGCAGACTGACTGTCCCCAGACTGTTGCCCTACATAGGAACCCCCTGGCAGTGCAGCCACTGTACTTACTCACATGCCTTGATACCTGGCAGAAAGCCAGAGACTTACCTCCCTGAGCTTAAATGTTACCCACTCTTTGATCTTGGCAGCTTTCTCTTGAACAATTTTGGCTTCCTCAGTCCTCAGCTGTTTCTGTGCCAAAAAACCAAAACCAACATTAGATGCATTAGGAGAGTACAACTGCTCTCAGTGAGTTACTGCATCAGGAGTGACTGAAACACAGAAGCTCCCATTCCAGACATAAGATTTAAGACTGCTACTTGGATACATTTTTTCAGCTGGCCTCTGAAAAAATCAAGCTCTAATTTGTCTTACATGGTCCCTAGAGTTAAATTCAGAGGCTTGTTTCAAAAGTTGGTTGTGCAATAGCAAAATCCAGGTCAGGTAACAAACCTACCACAATTTGAGTAGAGTCTGCAACTTTTTCTGTTTCAGATGGTTTTGCAATGTTGCTGTTTGCTGCTGAGCATCTGTAGTGTTCCCCCAGCCTACACACACACGTTATTGGCCAAAGCTAACAAGAATTAAGCAGTGCCTATAACTGACTCCTAAAATATCAATCTTTCCAAGCAAAAAGGACTCAGTTGCTGTAAGCATGAGTCTAGAGCAGAATCTTTCAAGGTGCACAAGATGCCAATACCAACAACATATTTAACACACACACATCATTCTCATTGAGAAAGTAAGTTAAAAAAAACAAAAAGCTCCACAACCTGACCTTGAAAACACTAAGATCTACTAGGAGGGTTTCAGATGCTATAAGTGGTTGTATGTTTACATATCCATTAGAACAGGTTCTAGTCCACACAAAGGTGTTATGGTAATACTGTTGATTTGCACAATGACCATTGTTCTCCCAAGTATCTGCTTGGGTAATATTGCTACATCATTTTTTGCAGCTGTGTTTTCTCAGCTGTGTTTTTAACTTTTCTGGAAATTTCCTTTAAAAGATGTTGAATTAACACTATGATCACCTAAAGCTTTCTGTTTTATCTTCTGTGTGGCTTCATCAGAAGCAACATCACTGAAAACTCTCCTATCTACATAATGATTTAAACAACTGCAAGAAGAAATCAGTTCCAGGAGCAACAGAGGGAGGAAGAGAGGAGGACAATATGCTGCATGGCACATCAGCCCTGGTTTCTCCAATTAGGGGGCAAAGCTAATGCCTTCTGACAGCAGTTGGTGGTTTCCCTGTTCTATTGTTTTTTTCTGAAGTAAAAAAATACCAGTAATTATAATAAAACGTCAGTCCTTCCCCCCACTTTAAATTTTTCACACGGATAAACAGACGCCACAAAATTCCCCACATTTTGACATCACTTTTAATCACCACATGCTATTTACCACTACAACTGCACATTTAAGGGCTCTTATTCAAGTATGTTTGCTGACTTTAAAATAGGCCCTAGCAACATTATAGGCAGCCGTAACATTTGTAGTTAAGCATAATGAAATAAAAGCAGTCAAATCAGATGCTTCAAGAAGAAGATTTATTTAGATTTTTTTTTCTTTTATATGACTGTATGTGCTCCTAATCATCAAGTCTCAACCTCTGCAGGAGTTAGAATACTAGGTGTGCCTAGAGGTCTGAAATGATCTGGCACATATAGTTGGTCTACCATCTCTGAATGTCCATCACATGGGAGCTGGCTTCGAATCCCTAATGGCCTGGACTTGTCCTGAAACAAGGTAGGTCCAAGAGGTAGAAGATTAGCATTATTACACTATATGGTGAAGTGCAATGCCAAGACTTTATTTATCATTCTAAAGTAGAACAGTGACACGATGACAGCACTGTCACCATGCGCAGTAAGCCCTGCCTCTAAGCAGAACCAATTCACTCAGGCACAGCAGCCATAGATGCAGTTATTGTGCTTTAAGTTCCAAAAGCAATTAGAGATTCTTTGTGTCCCACACTATTGTGTGGCCCAGACATGACCTCAGCATTCTCTTAATGATGCTCTGAACTCCATGGCTCTTCCCATCCCAGTGAAAACAAATAGGATGCCTTACAGGGACCCTTAGTAACCTTCTAGCCCTGCCACCATCTCATCCCATTCTGAAACTAAACCAGTGACCCTGATAACGAATATTTCTTGTCTCAACTTGAATTGCCAAGTTTTGGCTTTCATTTCTAGAAACTCATTTTGCCTTTTGTTGCTGGAAGAAGATTTCTACTTACAGCCCTTGAAATAGGTGGCAATTGGTTCAATGTAACTCAAATGGCCGAGTTTTTTTTCCTTAAAATTTTACTTCTATTTAAGTTATTTACTTAGCAACACATAAGAATATCTCGTTCCTCATGATATAAAAACCACAGGGCAAGGCCTTTACTAGAACTGAAATACAAGCCCTGCTGTAAATGTAGCACCTTCCTTCCAGCAACTGAAAAAGGAAGAGACTAAGAACTATCCCTACTGAGAAACAGCTGCTCTATCTTAATGACATCTGACAAGAGATGAACTATACTAGAGGACTGCTGAAGACTGGGAAAAACCTCTTCCCAAGAAGCAGCATGAACAGAGTCAGAGATGGGCTACACAATGGTTTTGCAAAGCAATCACTGTGCCAAAAAGCCAGAGAAACACTGCCACCAGACTGTAGCATTACAATGTAAGGTCTCAGCACTAACATAAGGGAGCCCTTTAGGCACATTGACTGACCTCCAATACTGAAGCTGAGTGGATGCTTTGTCTGAAAAGGAAAGAGAGGATCTTGCACTGGGCTGGGCATCATCTTACAGCTGATCTGGAGGCAACTGAGAGACTAACTTGTAATGAGACATAATCCCTATCTTTGAAATATACATTACAGAATCCCTCTAACTCATGAAACCTACAGGCCTCCCTGTAGAAAATATCCCTACCTGTAGAAAATATCCCTACCTGTTTTGCTAGCTGTGTCTCCAATTTGTTGATCAGATCCTCCTTTCCTTGCATTGTGCACATCAGCTCCTGGTATTTCCTGTGCAAGGTGCTGTCAGATTCACCAGTCTTCATGTTGGCAAGTTTTATCTTCTCTTCCATAGCTCTGACCTGTAATGGTAATCAGAAGGAAATTGAATAAACGCAAAAAACACCAAAACAAACCAATGTAAATCAAGGAGCTGCTTGTGTATTGGTAAGAAAATTAAAATAAATGAGAATATTTGTGGGTTTCTTCTTTTTCAAGTCAGGAAAGGAAAAATAAAACATCAAAAACCACAACATCCTTCAGGTCACACTTAGTTTATACCCACATTTGTGGAAGGAACATTGTCCATTCATTTGTAATGCTGAAGCAGTAACAGATGCAAACTGAACCATGAACAGATAAATGCATCATGGGTTGTGAGATATTACAATCAAATTATTAATTCAAAACACCATACAGGCACCATAGTCTCCATACACATACAGACACAGTACATCCCACCTTTCTCCTTTGCAATATCATGGGCAGTTTTTTACCTCATTCACTACCAAGGTATACACCACAAACCTCTGGCCATTTGCTTCAGATTAAAATTTCCATATGAAAATGTACTATGGAGGTCCTTTGTCCTTCTATCCCCAGCTTAAGACATTGTTTTGGCAACTCCTGTCTTTATGCCAATTCTTTTCTCCAGACCTGCTAAGGAGTTACAATGTTTGATATTTCAGAAGATTTGCCTTTGGGCTCCTGCCAGTGCCAAGAGATCATCTTAGAAAGAGAAAGATCACTGTAGTGCTCTTTCACTACAGACAAAGTTTCAACCCACTAAAATCCAGTGGCTACTGAAGCATTTCAGGTTTTTTAGCAAATTTTTAAAATCTCTTTGCTTTCTTCTAAACCTTTGTCTCTCAATAATGCCACTCCATTTTACTATTACCTTATTCTATTACAATGGATTATAAGACTTCATTTCTAAAGATGAATGGAATCCCTTCAATTTAACTCAAATGTACTAATTGCAGCATTTGATGATGAGAAAATCTCTGGTTCCGACACACCTCAAAGAAGCTCTATCTGCAAAGAAACCAACTCCAAATACCATAAATTTAGCCTGAACTTAGAACCAGAAAGACAGAATGCAGGGAGCAATGTGAGCACTTCACAGAGTCTGTGCAAGAGGGTTAGTCACGCTCTGTTGAGCAGCCTACACTTCATACTTGCAGAAGCTGTGTTTTGTCCTCCTGTCTGCCTGTATTAGGCAGAGAAGCAAACTGCCTCTTCCTCATACTGAATCAGAAAGGTAAGCGCCCAACATCCGAGCCAGAACACTAAGCCTGCTGAGTCGGATGTGCTTTCATTAGAGTTTAGGGTGATTATAGTAAAAAGAAGTGGCCCCTCCTTCCTGTCTGATGCCCAAATGCTGACTCGGTACTAGAGGCTCAGCAAGGGGACTGCAAACATGTGATTTCCTTAATTGAGGTTGGCAGCTACAGGGAGTCCATTGAATTAACAAATCCAACTCCCCAGACTCCTGGAGAGAAAGATAACAAGGGATTTTGCACTTGATGTGGAGCCCTCTCATTTGTTGGCTGACTCTCATTCACGGTGAATGTACTCATTAGTGGAAGGGAATGGTCCTACTCTTATACTGTCACTTCTTCAGGCTGTCAGGCAGCAATGTAGCATTTCTCTAGGAACACTTATCTCTGGATGTGGATAAGGCTGCTGGAAAGGCAAACATTGAGGGTTGCTAGTCTTTAGGACCTGCCAACATATGGCTACAGAACTGCTGGTGGCAGGTGAGTGAAGGCAACCCTCATTTCTGCTGGTGGCAGGTGAGTGAAGGCAACCCTCATTTCTGCTACACCTTCCCAGACAAGTTCTCCCTTTCTTGCCCGTTCTTGAACCTGGATTTGACTTGTTCTCCATCCTGTCCCTTGCTGTCATTGCATCTCATCATATCCCAGACACTCTGCTCCTGTCATTGAGGTGTCTGTTAGTATGAAACCTTCACTGGCCAGTGGCAATAACTGTATTTCCTGATGGTGCTGTCACAGCTGTCACTTTTGCCTGTATTGTTTTACTTTTGCCTGTCTTGGTTGGGTGTGAACTTACTGATACCACTCTCGAGAACAACTCTTGTTCTTCACTGGTAGTTGCTGGTCTAGCATAGAAGCCAACAGCACGGTGTCAAGACATAGTATCTTTCCTAGAATTAAGCTGGTCAGTAAAAAGTCTTGATGCCAATATCAAAACTGGTGGGGAAAAATTTTTACTGCAGACAGAACACCTCTCCAGGTATTCCAAGTTCTTCATTCCCAAGTGATATGTCTCCCAGGGCTTATAACACTGCCTATTCAGTCCTTCACTTCTGAAATCGTCTTTGAAAGTCATTCTTGGCTGTGTGGGTTTTATTTCTACCCTTCAACCCGTGACTTAGTGCTCAGTCCTGCAGCTCTTGTCCAGCTGGAGGGAGCTCATTCACTTCAAGCCTTCCCTTCAGCAGTGATCTGCAGTGATCCAAGGGCTCAAACCACCTGGCCCATCCTGGCTCTTTTGTTTCTATAATACTCCTTAGAGTGCAGAAAGACTGCTTCTCAAAGGTCTATTATGCTCTATAGTCTGTTCACAAGTAGAAGTATGCCTCTCTCCCCTTCTCCATTATTCAAGAAGCATAGAAGAACTAGTTTAGACTATATGCCTAATTTTCAGATGACTGCAGTAACAGACAATGAATTCAGCTCTTACTGTTTTTCTCCATGGGCTCCTGAGCCAGAGCAGTAATTACTAAAAAGTCCAAAAGATGTGATAAGGGTGTGTCTGCAAAACCTACTTATTTCACAGAACCTTCTCTACTTGTAGACAAGTCCTCACCAGTACTCTTAAGTATTTGCTTCCTAAGGACCTGCCAAGCAACCTTATCTTTGCAATTTAATCCAGAGGTACAACATCCCCTTCCTTCTCCACAACCAAGCATGCCTGCCATGGATGAGGGGTAAAGGCTGTGAAGCTTACAGGAAGGTGTAAGGTGCTTGTTTTCACTTAGGGTTCAACATATTCAGGCACCTGCTCACAGTAAGGCTCACAGACTGGGAAGTAGACCAGAAAATCCATTCACCACTGTAAATCAGTGTTTCCCTAGCAGGGCATATCACTGCAGATTGCTGTCTGTATGCTAGACTGGAAGGAATTTAGAATGAGTTAACTGCTGGACTTGTACCAGAGCTACCATCAAAGAATCTCTTACCTGTTTTTCTGCATCCTCAGCTCTTTGCTCTGCTTCTATCACTCTCTGTTCCAATTCCTGCATCTTCAGAGACAGAAAAGAAACAAGACGGGGAAAGAAAGAAAATAAATTAACATCACCTGGAAATTCACGTTTTACTCAGGACTTGTGCAAGCTTACAGATCTTTGGCATATTTTGAGTTAACTGGACAGCTTTGACCAGGAAAAAAAAAAGCCTTTGACCTTTTCCAATTTTCTGCCCTACTTTGAATACACCGGAACCATTTTCTCATTAGTGAGCTTCATCATTCATTACATGGGTCAAAGGAACAGTGCCAAAGTCTTGACCTCATCTCTACAATTTACACACCATGGGCTGTCCCTGCAAGGAGCCTGTCTACAGTGCACCATTCTTCCCTGATCTTATTTCAGCTAGGATTCATTCACAATGGTAAATAAAAATTAATATATCTTAAAAAGCTGACAGCAGGTTCTCTATGATGCCACATTATAACTCCCAAATTCTTTGCTTTGGCTTCAAAAGTATCATAGACTCATAACTGACAAGATTAACAATTATCTTAATTTTCCTGTGCTTCTTTTCTTTTTAAAGAACTTTGCAAACTGACAATTATATGATCCAACATCTGAACATTGCTGCTATCAAAGTCAAAGACATTGAATTGAATTTTATCCTAAATAAAGTTTATAAGTCACTTCATTCTCATAAAATTCAGATGCACCTGGGGTTCTTCTAATAGTTTACCAGTACAGCCCCTTTTTTGGTGGGTGGTGTTTGGTTTGGGGGATTTTTTTGGTGGGTTTTTAAAAATTGTTTGTTTGGTTTTGTTTTTAAATTTTTCTTTAAATAGCAACCTAGTATCTCTTTGATGTTTGCCAAAGTCATCTTCACCTGGCCTGCTTTGATGGTCTCAGATTTAAGCCCAGTAATACGAAGTCAGTGACACTAAGTTTTATCCACTAAGTTGCAAAATTTGAGGAATGCTTCATGGAGTTTGCAGCACTTACTTATGTTTTATAATGGAAAGAATGACATAGAAGAATCTTCAGAAGATTAAAATAATCAGGCTTAAAGAAGAAAAACTATAGAGGAAACTAAGCTCCTTTTCTCTCCAATGTATTTTTGATAAAGCACTGGAGCCAAGTATTCAGGTTGGTCACCAACAGGACCAAACCAATATATCTGAAAATGGACTGATTCCTCTTGGGCTGATCACCCCAGAATGGACATGGCAGCATTCCCCTGTTTCCATCTGCCTTCCTTCATATGGCAGCAAGACAACTCTTCTTTCCATACATGCTCACTGATAGAAGAGCAGACTGACTCCTACCAGCAAACACACCAAAAGGCACATACATGCAGACACCTCAGTAGTCACACAACTATAAAAGCAATGACATAGATTAAAACCATGAAGATCAAAACCTGTTACATTTAGCACGATACCGCTCACATTTGCTTTTTCAGTGGAACAATCAAATACAACAGTCTCTGTAACTTAATATCCAAATCAAGGATGCTTCTTTGGCAGGGAAACAGAGAGATGCCAGAGAGGACTGCAGCCATACAAAGCTGCTCTGACCAAAGAGCCTTCTTGAAGACTGAGCTCAAGGCAATCTAACACGAATAGCAGTGGCCTGTGCTACATGAGTCCCCTTCAGAATAGTGATGTACCCATACATTTATCTATTGGTCTCTGGACAGACATCACCACAGACAGGTAGCAGCAAAAAGGTATTGGCAAAAGAGAGATGCTAAACATAACTACCAGGAAGACAATATGCTTTGTGAAACAAAGTGTTTAAGACGTAGTTTCAGAACCAATGGTATCTCCTAGTTTTCTAATTAATTGACAGGGTCTACATTCACAGCACAGATGAAATTCTGGGCCTTTTTACCAAGCTATCCTCTTAAACTAATAATTCAGTCCTCCACAAGGTGAGCAATCTCTATGAAAGAGTCAGATTATTTTAAGAAGACAGCACTGTTCTGACTGAAGAACTCCTTGTCATCCCAGCAGTTGTTTTGCATTGCTAGCAGTTATGGATCTTGATCAGGGCAGAGAATCTATGTTGGGACCATTCCAGATCACAAAAAAGTTATGAAACTTGTGCAAGCAGGGTGACCTGGCTAAGTTCCAGCCAAATCAATTACTTTTGTCACCCTAATTCCCTCTGTAGCCTTAAATGAACTTGTATCTGTCTTAATTTCCTGTACTACATTGTTGGGTTGTCCTACTATGAACTGTTAAATAACTGTTGTGTTCCTCGTGTACATGAAATCATTATTTCACTCATCCCCAGTGTCAGCACTCTCACTGGAGCACATTCAGATTTATACAGACATGCTTGTAAGGCTCTTTCAAATCCCTCAATGAATTAATAATAATGCTTGGTATTTACATAGGTCCTTTCATTCAAATGCTTTATAATTTGACAAATGCTACTAAGCAATGCGACCCAAGTCACACAAAAAACTTAATAACCAAGCTAAATGCACAGAACTCTTCTCTCAAACACTAGGCCAGACAGCTTGTATGGGAGAAACATGACTAGTTGAATAGCCATGCTTGCATGAGACAAAAGATCCTTTTTCCAAATGTTCATTGTTTATTGAAATAAGACAGAAGCAGGTTAAGTTACCCAGATGGCCCTTCTAAAAACTGCCAAAGATCTTCCCATCAACCATTCATGCAGGCTTTCCCTCTCCTGATGGCTCAGAAGAGGCTACACAAAATTGAGTGAAAAAAGTTCCTATACATCTCAGCTTCATTCTTCTCCTGCTGTTCTGCTCCAGAGCTCACTCCTAACCAGGTCAACTTGCTGCCGAGGCAACGGCCGCTATGCCACTCACCAACAGAGGGGTATCCCTTTTCCTTGCATGTGTACAAGAAAATCAGAGTGAAAACAACTGCCTGTTTCCAAAGCAATCCCTGCTAATGTCCACAAGGTAGGATTCAGGGGTCTCGTGCCCTGTGGGGTCCAGCAGGATGGCAGAGCTTTGTCTGGGAGGCCAGGGGCTAAGACTCTTCTGCCACGCCAGCCTCCAGCCAGGCTCTGTGCAGCTTGGGCAGCTCTGTTCAATAGCTGAGCCCAGGGCTATCAACGTGGAAGTTCAACTAGGACATTGGCAGTTAAACCACCAGGTTTTAAATTCCCTGTGTTATGAACAGTGATCTAGATTATTCAATCTAAGCGGATTTTAAAAATCTCAAGTATTTAAACAGTTAGAGCACATTGTACTACCAATGCCAGGCATGAGTGGTTGGGTTTTTTGTGAGTTAAAATAGTAAAATCTATCCTGAAATCATAAAATTAGTTATAAAGAAGATGCAAACCATATTGGGAGGATGTCAAGAAAATGTTTACCACAGGTTGGCACACAGCTTCAAACTGTGCAGACTTCACATTTTTCAAAGATCATCCCCCCCCCTAACTGCCCCAAAAAAACCTTTCTTGAAATGCAGGACTCTCCAGTAAGTTTGTATCTCTTCATTTTCATAATGAGGGGAAAAAAAAACCTTAAGAATCACAGTTGCTATAAAATCTATGATGAAAATCCCTGAAGCTGCCATCACTAGATATAAACCAAGCACCTCCTTCAGTTCTGCATCACTACCCACCTGAGGGGGACAAGGATGCAGTGCAGACAGGAGCCCCTGTTGCTGTGACTGCTGGGGTGTCCTGTGGTGACTGAGGAGGAAGGAAGGAGGGTCTCTGAGCAAGTCATTACAGACCAGCTGGGAACCTGAGGCCCAGGACACTTCTCAAGAGGAGTGTTCAGCATAAGCACCATGTGTCTAAGTCCACCCACAGCAGGACAGCCTGCTGGAGCTGCCCCATGGTTCCTGCTGAGGCTCTCCCCCTCCCACATGACATTTGGAGTTAGGAATAGCAAGCCTGTAGGCTCTTTGACCCTTCAAATAAAGCTACAACAGCACTGTACAAGTAGTTACAGAATAACCTGATCACTGAACCAAGCTACTCCTTAATCTTAACAAAGGGAACATCGCTTTGACTAAAAGGCTGGATAAATGGTAGCCAGGCCCCTGAAGCAGATGAAAATTTAATTATCTGCCATGACCCACAAACTTCCCTAAAGAGATAGTCAAAAGATATCTGGCAAGTCTGTTCTCCAGTAAGGAAGTCTGGTAGGTGGGCTTGTCTCATGAGTGGGTAGTCAGGAAGTTTCTCAAAGCAGAAATTAATAAAGCACAAGGACACAGATATCATAATGCAGCAAACTTACAAATATTGCATATGAATACTGGTTGTCTTTACCAGAGCTGTTCCACATCTATACATGATTTTTTTTAATGTGCCTTTATCTAAACGGACTTTACAACCACTTACAATGTTTTTCAAGGTAAGTAATCACTAAGATCTATCTCAGAAACTAATTTGAAGAGATGAAGAAGCTGCTTAGAATTGCACAATTCCCTAAAATATGAAGGGTGGAAAAAATGTCTCATGCAGTACATGGCAACAGTGAAAATGTAATTACAGTGAAAGCAGGGATGAAAATTACGCCACTCTCAAGTAGATGTCATCTGGATGTTTTTACATCCAAAACCAACAAACAAGAATATACACATAGAAATTACATAATACAGAATGGAGCAAAAAAAAAGTGAGTTTAGAACATATCTGTCATTGGGTATAGTAAACTGCAGTCAGCTGTACAGATTTTGACTTCATTAGTAAAACTGTTCTCACTTTCCTATAGTAATTGAATATCTGAGCAATCTTGGACTGAACTGTGATAACATAAGCCACATTTTGAAAAAAAGAAGGAGCCCCACAGCAACCTACAAATTTGGACTTAATACAAATTTAGTGAAAAGCTTTAATTCTAATTGAAAAACAATGCCATTTAAGTTAAGAAAAACCACAAAAAATTCACACCATGACAAAAACAAGCAAAAAATCAAAACTCCAATAAAATCCTCAGATCTTTACCAGTTCTCTCCTCTAGAATGCAAACAAACTCACCTGAGGACACTTGCAAGACATTAGTAGGAGATGTCACTAAAACCACAGACGCCACGTAAGTTTCTAACATCCAGATCTCAAAATATCTGGCCTTGCTCTTCAATATCCCCAGAATGTTTTGACTGGATATGAAGTGTTATTCTAACACTATGGCAATACACATATCCCTGTCTGGGCTTTTAACATTATAACATAATTTACACTCCTCCAAGCTTTTCTGTTGCCAGCCAAATCATGATCCTGCTGTTCTTACCCAAAACATCCATATTCTCTCTGCCGTTGTCTCAGCCACTTCATATATCCAGAATCTTGCTAGTATAGTGTTTTCCACTAGAGCCCAAATACTTGGTGATTTTGCAGTAAACAAGGCTCATTCTGTCATCTTACATCACTATGACAGGCACATCTCTGCATCTCAACTGATAAGCAGAGAGCAAAGATGTACTGTAATCAAGGAAGAAATCCTCACTGCAAGTAACAGATATACTGGATAGCTTGACATTTGCAGATTTTTTGCTTTTGCATCATAACTCATTGCAAAGTAGAAGAAGTCACCTCTGCCTCACCTTCTCAGCTAACAGCTCTCGGATCTTGCTTGCCTGCAAGCGGAATTTGAAGAGCTGGGACTCCAACACGAGGCATCGCTTTTGCCAGTCCATACAGTTGCCATTCTCCACTGTGAGTTCTGCCATTGTGATGCTACTCATCCATTTAGGATGTCGTCTGAGGTGCTCTAAAAATCCTACAGAATCAAAGGGGGGAAAAAAAGGTATGTATTTTAGAAGGACAAACTTATCACCTTTGTGCCTAGTTTTCCTTGGTCCCTCTTACAGGACTTGCAACAAAGGCCACTTCTTCTCCAAGCAGAAGATGAAGTGGTACTACCCTGAGTCACTGATATTGCCTTTTGCCAGAGGTCACTCTTAATGGATAAACATTTACCTTGAGAATGAGTAAATAATTTACTAATGCATTATACTGTATATTCCAGAAACAACCTTACTGCCACCCTTACAGTCTTGCTCAGCCTCTACCCAGAGATTAGGAGTATTTTTTACTCCTGCCTCCTTTGTTCCAGTATGGCTGTAAACCCTCAAGTCACTAAAATCTCCTGCCTCAGGTATCACACACACATTTTCAGCTTGGGTCACCAGTGCCTTATCTCATACAGACTGTGTTAAAATGATGTGATGTATCAAGCAAGTGTTCCCAACCCCTAACTACTTGACACAGTCAGTTGACAGTAAGATTGGAAGCACCCCAGTATCTAAACAATTGCTTTGTTAAAACAAAGAAAATCCATAGAGAAATAAGTTAGGACTAAAGACAAAACATGCTGTTCTACTGAAGACCTTGTAGACATCAAGAAATATATACAGCCCAGAAACTAGAGAAAGCTGTAGTTTTTGAAGATCTTTCATTTTCCTACTCAGTAATGGTTTAGACATTTCAGATACTTATAGTAAAAGACACAAAAAACCTAGGCAATAGATGTTCTTAACCAAAACCAGGTGTTTGTGAACAAAAAGGTCAACTCAGTGTGTGTAGTCCAGCAGCCAGCTGTATTATCAAACAATAACAAATGTTTACAAAGCTAAAACAGCTATTAGCTCAGCTTCATCACAACAATTAAATCCTTACTTATTAAAGGAACTCCTCACCAGCTCACAGGCAAACTCACAAAACCCAAACAGTGACAGATGAAGAAACAATCTGGGATTTGCAAGAAAGCAACAAAGTCACTCAGCCTCATTGCCCTTACATCTGCCTTTCTCTGCAGAGAGGAAAAGTTTAAGATGCCCCTCCACTTGTAACCACTTGTCAGGATACCTGGTTCATGTTTTGCATGTAAGACTTGAGACTCAAATTACTGTGAGTACACATAACAGTGTGAGTATACATAACACAACAAGCCCATCTATCCAGCTATATGTCTGATCCAAGTTAAGGAACACACATTTTATACCCTTTGGCTATAAACATACCTGTTATTTTTTGTTATTTTTATGTTCAGGTTGTTTTGTTCAGTTATAGAAAGTTTCCCAGACAGCAAGTTGCCTACTTTTCCAAAGACTTGTGAAATACTATTCCAGAAGGTAGGTTTCAGTAAAACAAGACAAAGGTATGTTCATGTGCAGTACTGCAGCACTGAAAACACTCCACAATAGGAAAGAAGACCACTTTCCTACAAGCAGCACACTTAGTGCTTTACAGAAATAGAGGCCATGCTTTTCCACAGCCCATCCAGCACACTGCTCTGATCTCTAGCCATACACTTTTCAACACTGCAGCGTTTTCCTGTAAGGTAGTGTTATCAGTCCTTCCCAAGCTGAAAGAGTGCACTACGTCATGGAAGGATCCTACAACACTGTTAACTTTGTCTACAGCTAACATTGGTTTGGACACAAATAATAATTCAGCTCTCAAACGAAATTCTGTTCTTTTTCCTACAAGTGTATTTTTCATAGTTTTATGTAGCTTTCATGCAAGCTTTTAGTCTTTATTCATAAAGCTTAAATCCAAAGAGAACATACAAATAAATGGGATGGACTCTAATGACACAAAGCAAAATGAAACTGATGTACCAAACAACTTACGCCACAGCAAAAGTAATTTTCTCCACAGACCATAACTTCTGGAAACTCTAAAATACCCTTATTCCAAATAGGGGGTCTAGGAGGGGATAGGTGTCCTGAATCATTGCATCTTATTCTCTATCACTACAGACAACTGCATTTTATAACCTCTTTCATACATGAACATTGCCCTTCCCTAGAACCATACTGGCAGTTCTCCCACTACTCCTATTACTCTAGAACATCCAGTCTCTAATGAGCTGCCTTCCAATAACCAGCATATTGCCCTTCAGTTTAGCTAGGGGTTTTTTCCTCCCTCATATTTACCCCTTGATATATTTATAGATATCAAAAGCTTTTCCTTAAGCTCCTCAATTTGCAAGGCTAGAGACAAGGGGCTCCTTTAGACTCATAAAAGCTCCCTGCTCTCCCTCTGCACCTGTTCCAGCTTCAGTGCACATCATATAAAAGAGCTGGTTCTTCCCACTCTCTTTCACAGCCATGGGTGACCACAAGTGCATCTGAAAGGCAGCATGCACCTAAAACAAAGCCTTGTATAAAGGCATTTAGCACTTTCCTCTCTTATAGAGAAGAATGCCTCATCTGATCACCTTTCCCTTTTTTTTACAACCATATTGCATACCGTGGTTGACATTCACAGACAAGCTGACACAACTGGAACAGAGGAATCGCAGCTGACTTTTCCTTTGTAAATGGCAAATGTAGGAGACCAGGAGGGTAATTACAAAAGGACTGGAACAGATTAATAAAGCTCAGGTCTGTGCCAGATCTCTGAAAGACCAAATTCCTGTACTACAGGCCATTGTGGTACCACACAATAAGACAAGAGGCAATGGGCAGAAACTGATGTACAGGAACTTTAATTTGAAATAAGGAAGATGTTTTCTATTGTGCAGGTGACTGAGCACTGGAACAGGTTGCCCAGAGAGGTTGTGGAGTCTCCTCACTGGAGATATTCAAGAACCATCTGGATGCAATCCTGTGCAATGCGCTCTTGGATGGCCCTGTTTGAACACAGACATTGGACCAGATGACCTACAGTGGTCCCTCCCAACCTGAACCATTCTGTGATTGCAAAATTCAACACGCCCATGGTAACCCTATGATTGATTAGTATAACTACAGGTTATATTTCTAATTACAGGAAGTATATTTACAGATCACTAATATTTAAAAGCACAGTTTGTTTTTGGGTATCTGGAAGAAGTCTGTTTATGCAACTGAATCTTTTCCTCCTCCAGTAATTTTAAAGAGTGCTCTTCCAGATTTTGTGCTCACATTGTTACTACTTCTAATGTGCGATTTTGTGTCATTAGATTAATCCCCTGTGCCAGTAGTCAATTCTATCAGTAAAATACCTACCATCTAACCACCCCCTCTACAGCACTGTGTTGTCACATTCTCTTTTGTCATTTGTCTATCTTACCATTCTTCTATTAATCCCCATCTCCTCCACTTAAGCTAATAACTTCCCCATGTGTCATCATACCAAATGAGTTCTGAAGACTAGAGATTAGAATTATAGCTTTCCCCCTAGCAAAAAACTTACACTTTTTCAGAAAAAGATACTGTATCACAATGTCTAATATTTATCTCTAGACTACAACTTTTTACTCTGCATTTATTTTACCATTAAAATACATTGTTCCTTCTCCCCTGTTCTTCTCAACATAAGCAGTTCATCTGTACTCTGTGAATTACAATATACACTTCATTTTGACAGACTGACTTTAAATTACTTCTGTCGCATCTGCCGTTTCAGATGTCCTTATGGTAAGTCTTAACCATCTTTTTTTCAGTACATTCTTTGATTCCCCTTCCTCTCACAGATATTGGTCCTTTCCATATCAGATAAAGAATTTATAAGGATATATTTATATAAAACTGTCTCTTTTTTCCCTTACATAAAAGAAGAAGGTGGGAGCCAGATATTTGCAGAGGCATTACTCTTATTTTAGGGATTTAGAACATAGGAAACAGCCACTCTATTCAAACAAGCTGAGATTTTCAAAACTTCATTCTTAAATGCATATAGCCACTTCTTAAAGAGCAGCTCAGTTTTCAGTATTTAGTATCCAACAACTGTGAGTGACAATAATGACAGATAAAAAGTCCTTAAAACTCAGTTGGGGAAAAAATTACTCAACCACCTGCTAAATGCAGTCAAAATTAGAAGTTTCATGTATATATCTGTAAGTTTTGTTGACATCAGAGACAGTTCTGACCCTAAATGCCATATCCAAAATAAATATGATCATATTTACTTGGAATGTCCATATCTAGTTGTAATTCTGATGAAGCTGAAATTTAAATCAAGATGTCATGTGTTTGGAGGTTTTTCTTTGTGTTTTTATACTCCTGATTAGCTGATGTTGCAGATGTAGGTGGCTTCAGAACTAGAAATCAAAACACTTAGGAGACTTTGTATGCTTACACCTGAAAAGCCTAAACAATCAATCAATGTGAAGACTTTCAGCTGCAGATTCAAATACAAATAAAGTGTTTGCAGCTTTGTTCATGCAGTGCAAACAATAAAAACAAGTGAAGCACTATTTCCATATTCCAGATGTGTCTGCTCAGCTCAGCAACAGATTTATGCAGGCTGTCATAGGGGATTCACAGCACAGGGGGACTGCGGTTCTTAGCACCTGCCTGCAAAAAGCACTGGTGTCTGAACACCGAAGCTGAATGCTGGTCTAACTTTCAGCTACCACCTTACTACAAAAGGAATCAGTAGAAAAGTGATAAATGTAATGTGAAAGGGAAGAGATTTCTTCCCATGCCATTGGATTGGCGTCAAGGGGTTCAGCAGTACAGGCGATGGGCAAAACTCAGCGGGGAAATCCTGTACTATTAATCAATACCCTGTCCCCAGCCACTTCACTTTCCACTTCATACTCATCTCACTCCTCAGCTTTTTA
The DNA here is from genome assembly GCA_013400575.1 of Peucedramus taeniatus. NCBI lineage: Eukaryota > Metazoa > Chordata > Aves > Passeriformes > Fringillidae > Peucedramus > Peucedramus taeniatus. The sequence continues at coordinate 227,059 of WBNO01004119.1, forward strand.
GCACCGAGGCCACTGGAATTGTTCAGCCACGCAGTCAGTTCCCGCTTAGGACTGCGGCTTGAAATGTGCAGAGCATGGGCGAAGAGGGGCGTGGGGGGAGAAAATAACACAAAAAGCTGCGAGAGGGGCAAGGAAAAGGCTTGTGGCGGGCCTGGGGTGGGAGGGAGCGGAGAATAATTTCCCCTCTACATCCGCGCAGGTGGCTTAGGTAGTAAAAGTGCCTGGGGACAGGAAGAAGGGCTCCCAGTTGTGCCCTTCTGCCTGCGGAGGTCTTGCCCCGCACACCGAGGCTTACCAGGAAGGCAGAAGAGACCGCAAAGCCTACAGTCATTTACTTCTTGGGCTGCATCTTACCCTTCATATGGCCATTCCTCCCCCCACTTCTTCCATGCCTCTTCAGGGCCAAAGTCCCAGACCGAAAGCAAACCTCAGTTAACAGAGATGCCATAACATCACCCCCAGAGTGCTCCCGCCAGTCCCCTTACGGTCACCTTCGNCGGGCGGCTGCGCGGTGCCGGGCGGCAGGCAGGTGCCCGGCACGGCTCCCGTCCCATTCAGCACTTTACCATTCCCTCCCCGGTTTCCTTCGGGCGGGAGAGCCCGGCTCAAATATCAGACACGGCCCTCCCGAGGAGCGCAGGAACTGACATCAGCCGCCCCGGGCTTTTAACCCCTTCCCGGGCTCAGCGGCGAGGCAGGTGGGGCGAACAGCGCAGGGGGCCTGGGCGGCC
>WBNO01004119.1:227827-250473 GCA_013400575.1 Peucedramus taeniatus
CCCCTTCTCCGCCCACCTTGCACCCTCAGGGCCTGCCACCGAGAGTCCCGAGATTTCCCTTGCAGTCATCTCCCAGACCTCGGTTTGGGTAGCATCAGCTCCCAAACCGTCCCCAGATCACCAGGGCAGCGGCATTTTCCGCGGAGCAGCCGGGCAAGGAGCTGCTACCTACAGAAGCACGCTGCCCTTGCCCCCATTGCAGAGCTGAGGGGCTGGCGGTTCGTCCGAAGATCTAGGTGGAGCACCCTCCACTCGTTGTATGCAGCCCCCAGGACATGAGGTTTGTGCCACGACAGAGATGAAAACCAAACTGGTGTAATGGTATCCTGACCAGAGGACACCAACCTGTACATGCACTGTGGCCATTTCTCACGTAAAATGGCTTAAACAAACAGGTCCGGGGCCTCAAGCATTTCTAATGATAGCTGCCAGCACACAAAATATGTAGTTCAGGCATCAGGCCATCACTTACTGAGCTACTTTACATGCAGCAATGCCTTATATGAATATATGGTGACATACAGGAGTATATACAGGCCTGTGTTACACCAAGAACTGGTGATACCTTACTCCTTCAGGAGGCTGGGCACTGGCAGCAAGTGAGTGCACACACCATGTGCTGTTGGCTGCTGCCCTCTGCCCTGGCCACTCCCTGACACTCCAGGCTGGCCAAGCTCAAGCTCTCTCCCTTTGTGTTGAACAGACCAGAGCATGCAAATGGCAGTAAAAAGGGACTGCAGACAGACGGGCAAAATGCCCCCAGAGATGTGGGCCTTAGACCAGTGTGTTTTAAAGCAAAAGGCCCTTTAATATGGTTCAGGTTTAGCAACTACTTGTTACTTATTCCATTATCAGGCACATTACTTCCATCAAAGGTACTTTTAAAATGTCTGTATGAGGCTCCTCTCAGTGGAGATACACATCAGAATGACTGTATCTTTCCGGCCATTTTCCATGGACCTTTCACATGGGCCGCTTCACTGCCATGACACTTGGTCTCATCCTGAGAAAATGAGTCTGGCTTGTTGGGGAAGGGCTGCACCAGAATGATGATATCTTGAGTGATTATGATAGATCCATGAATGCTCTGAAACTGTACTTTGGCACCTGTTGAGATTACTCATGCAAAATGGGGCAGACTGAAATAAACAGGCTTCAACAATCTACTAAGGAAGCACACATAAGAACTAAACAAAATTATCTCCTAGGACAATAAGCAACACTGTTCACTAGACATGGTTAAACTAGATCTTAAGAGTTGTTATCTGGCTCACAGATACTGTCTGGTTCAAGATCTGCTGTTTATTAAATTGTCATTGTAAACTTTTTCCTCACATTGATAGTGCACTTTCACTGATGTCTCAGCAGAGAAACATTGGGTACCAAATCACTTACTATGCAAAAATGAAAAGACTGATGTGATAAAGTGGTTAAAATATAAAAATATAACTAAAAACATAAGGTCAAGATTCGGACACTGGAGTGAATAAAGGCAGACTCTGAAATCCACACCTCATTATCCAAATAAGTAGTCAGATTTCCAAAGACTCTGAGGACCCTGCAGTTCCCTAAAGATGGTTTCGCTTTGGATTTCTCATCTGTTTCCAGTTCCATGGGAATTTGGTTGAATGAAGCTGCCTGTTCCTGGCTAAGAGACAAAGCATGCATTACAGAGCTGGTTCAGGCAGAGAGCAGGAATGCACTGCACAAGGATGGCCGGAGAGCCAAGTGGAGATAGGCAAAGAACTGAAAAGAAACAGGCATCTGCTGAGGAGCTCTCCCATTTGGACAGGCAAGCAGGGACAGGCAGGAATACAGGCAGAGATCAAGCTGGCTGTTGGGACGGTATCATCCAAAGAGATTTCTCCAGCAATTCCCAGTAGAAGGGGCTCCAGCTGCCTACAGTCTGCATGTTGTGTGTGAGCCTGCATTAATCATTATTCCCAGTAATCAAAGAATTGTAATAAATAACCAGAAACAGCACAATTTATGCCTCCCTATAGGTATTTCAGAGGGCAAAATGTAGCTTCATGCTTTACAGAGTCCACTCCTGAACTGAGGCTGGCCAAAGTGAGAAAAGGAGCTCCTCTTTTCATGCTCCCATCCTATTCTTGCTCCTTTCAACTACAGCATGCAAGCACAATATTTCTTAATCTGAATTTTATAAGTTTTTTTTTTTCTCTCCTTAAAGGCACTGGTCAAGTTCTCTCATTTGCACCAGCAAAGCCAACCGGATCATATCACTCACTGAAATGTCAATATCTGGCCTTGTGTTTTTCCCAGGCAATGAAGCTTGACTGCCAGGACATTCCTCAGCCACTGAACTTTATACAAAGTACCTCCCTAAGAATTGCCTATGCACACCTTGCTTTAACCCCTGGAGGCCCAGAACCACATCAGCACTCACATAACAATGTTCTGCCATGTATTTAATGCAATTATTCTTCAAAGATGTGCCTCCTTATATCTTCTGTCACTTCTGTTAAAGTATTTAACAAAATTATTATTAAAAAAAAATCGTGGTTTCCATTAAATGATGTAAATAGAAAAATAGTTTGTCTTCAGAAGGAGAAGGTTGTAAGAACAACCAGCAGTATCTCATTGTTCCCAAATTATTTCCCTTGGCAGTTGTCTTTAATATGGCTTCTTAAGCACTGTATGTCAGGTCTTTGCAATCTGCAGACAAATCATTCAGCAAAAAGTAAAATTTACTATAAACAGCAAATACCTTATTGACAAAACAAACTCTCTGGCTGATCCAAGAGAACTAGCTTGGCACTGTTAGACTATACTGTTAGACTATCCTTATCACAACACAAGCACAGACTGCTTTGTTCAGAGCACCATATCCAAGATACCTAAATAGAAGGACAAAGAGATAAATGAGAGCGAGAGGTCAGAAGATGAGAGCAGAATGAACCCTTTCTCTTAGTAAGCAAAGTTGTCATAGTTCTGCAGGTGGGAGAGAGCACTGTGTTCCAGACACAGTGCCGCTGAAAACTTACCAAATGGGCAAGGAAACCAGCCAGACCAAAAGTTCATGTGTCAGAGCCCCACTGAAGGCTCAATCCTGTGTGGGAAAAAAAAACTGCACAAAAAAACCCCAGTACCTTGAAACACCTGTTTGAGGTATTTGTTGCTCTCCACAAGCAGCTTAGGCTTCATATTGTAGTTCTCTAAATTCCACCTGTGTTAGAAGCTTAAAAATGTTGAAAATGGCCTTTGTGCCTAGTTCTCTTTCTGTCTTTCTCCTGGGTTTGCAGTGTGCTGACAGACACAACACAGAGTTGCAACCCCCTGCCTTTCTTCTCTTCTAATCAGCAATGACAAGTTCATGCAGCATTAAAATAAGAGACTGGCAGCTGTGGATCACCTTGCTGCATAAACCAGTTGCTCGTGGGAGGACCCAGTGGGAGGGCCAGGAAACCATTGCCCTCCAGTCCTCTGTCAGCTGGTTTTGATTGTGTTATGGTCATCTCGTCACACTTCACACACAGACACTCGTGTACTATTCAAGCCAGACCTTGAGCAAGAACATATGTTTTATATATACTGTCTTGACTGGCACAGAGCAAAACAATGGAGAATTCCCATTTTCCTTAGGGAGTCATCCCAGGGGCAACTCAAGTGTTATTCTCAGTGTTAATAGTTCTTGCCTTGTTTAATCTCTGGGTTTTTCCAGTTTCAGCTTCTAAGTACCAGATTTCACTATGTCTTTTCCCAATAGATTAAGAAGTTATCAACTATCATTAAAGTAGCCCGTGATAAAAAACTTAACTTTCTTCTCTATAAAAATACACAGATGTAACATCTCTCACAGTAATTAATATTTTTTAGTCCTTGTATTCCCATAGATTTATCTAGATCATAGATTAGACAACTGGATCTTAAAAAGCCAGTTTGGGATTGTTATCAGCATGCTCATGTGTGCCTGTTCAACTCCTGTTTCAGAACAGGGAAGAAAGGAGGATGGCATGTGGGAGTCTTCAAGCTGCAGAGAAGGAAAACAGTCCTTACAAGTGTATTTGTTTTGTGTGGTCTTCTTGTGTCTGGCATTGGCTGGTATGCAGCCCCAAAGGTTCCCACATACCACAGCACACTTTGAATCTGTTTCTGAGTCCACAGGCTACAGCTGTAACTGCTGTGCAAGTGGTGCTGCACATGATGCATACCACAGCTAACCAGTGTCAATCCAGATGCTGCAAATTCACAGAGCCGGCTCAACAGCTCTCAAAAAACCAAATTTTGCTGCCCTTAGGATGAGAGGCCTGGCTGCTCCTGCCAAGGAGAAGGAGGCATAGAAAGAGGGTGGTGGAGCTGTGACAAGGTGCTGGAAGGAATCAGGAAGAGCCCTGGAGAGTTGGACCTGCTGCTCTGGCAGCCCCAGTGCCGTGAGAGAGGGCCACATCTGCTGCTGCAAGGGACAGTCCACACCCTCAGACCTTCCCTGAATAGCAGGAACAGGTCTTTCTTCCCAGGGGGAGGGAAGCTCAGGAAAAGTAGGCAACAACCTATGGAAATTTTCTTCCTGAGGTACCCTGTGAAATGCCAGGAAAATACCTATTTACAGAGCTGTCTCTGGAAGCCCAATGCAAAAAGCTGCACTGGAGAAAGAGATCTAAACAACATGGGGAGCAGGGCACCAATTCATTTATAGATTACTGGTTTGAATTCAAGCCAAGTAAAAGAAATAACCACTGGTCAGCTACCCTCTGAAAGCAGCAGCAGCAGTGACAGCTGTATGGACAGACTGGTCATCTCAGACCCATTCTTAAACATCATCTGTCTGAGTGGTTGGGTAGGCTAGGAGAAGGTGCTGTCCACGTCCATAGCAGAGCTGGGGGAAAATACTGGGGGAAATTTCCAGACTTGCTACATCGACACTTCTATTGTAAAGTAGGTAGTAGTAAAGACCAAAGTAGGTCCCAGCTTGCCCTCTGTTTGGGTGCTGATCTAAGAACTTCGGAATGGGCATCTGGGACACCTGTGTGGTCAGAGGCAGGGGAAGCTGCACAGGACAGCCTCTGATGGAGAATCTCTGCCCTTCCACAACCAGTAGGGGTGGTCTGTACTGGCTGGCAGTGGGGAAGAGAAGACACTAGTAAGAGATGGGGCTGGTCTGTGGGAAGGGTTTTGGCTGCATTCCCAGTATTGCAATGAAGTTATGCCTACAGCTGCCAGATGTCAGGATGGGGTGTGGAGAAGAACACGGTTCCTTGCCATAGGACTCCTACTTGCAGAGCTTTTGTTGCTGAAACCAGCATGGAGGCTGTCCTCCATAAGAGTGCAGGAGGGGTTAGCTGGAGAGGTTTTTGGCTCTGTTCCTGGTCTCACACCAGAGCCAGGCACACAGTTCCCAGACATTTGTGATCTTTGCTCTGGGATCTTTCAGACTTGTCAAGGCATTGTGTAAAGGGAGGAATTATTTCACTTCCACATGGAGGGTGGAAATGTTGAGAACTCCTGCAGAGGTCCCTCTGCCTGCTTCTCTCAGGAGGGGTCATCCCTGGGTGAGCAGCTTTGGAGAGAGCTCCATCTCTACACAAATGAGATCCCCAGACAGCACACTCCTAGAACAGTGGTTGTTGAGCTTCCCTGGCATGATTGTTTCTGGCAGTTTCCACGGTGATCCACAAAACCAGCACAGATCTCTTTGGGAAGGCAAATAACAGAACATGATAGTGCATATGCCAGGGGAGGGGGTAACAACCCCACTTTTATACTGTCAACTGAGTTCTAGGGTCAGTCCTGGGGCTTGCCCCCTCCCTTCCTGAGCTGGTAAGGAAAGCATTTCCGTACCCTTCCCCAAAGGCTCAAAGCAGTAGCTCCCACTCATGGATATTACAAGCTGCCATAAGCAGGTTCAAATGGTATTGCAAATTGGTTTTTGTGGACAACACTGGCAAATGATGTCAGCAGGCAGCCCAAACAAGCAGTGTCTGATAGTGCTTTGCCTGCTTGGGATTGGTAGGAAGCCCTGATGAGGAGCCCAGGATGTATCACTGCATGGTCCTGCATGCAAGCAAACACATACACAGGTATGACATACCTGTAAATTTCAGGAGAAAACCTACACTGTGCCCTCTTTCCTGCTATGTCTGAAAGCACAGGGACAAAATCTCAAACTTTTATCCTTGGTCATAGATGAAAACTATTCATGAGCAAGGAACAAACTCAATCTTACCACAACAGTGGTAAGATGCCACCACAGTCAATGCCACCAAGACTTCACCCTCTGCTCTCAAGATCTCACCCTGCCCAGAAGGGTTCATTACAGAAGCAGCAAGTGTTACTGAGCACACTCTTCCCCATGCAGCTTGGAGGTGCCTGCCTGATACCCACCTACTCCTCTGCATGCAGCAACAATTGCCAAACAGCACAGCTGCCAGGATGAAGCGACATGGAGGGAACGGGATGAAGGGTTTCTGCTCTGCATAATTTTTGTGATTCAACTTAAGATTCCAGAAAATTCTGGAGGGGAGGGGTAAAAATTATAAAGGATAATATGGCTTTCAAACACAGCCAACATGCATCTTAAAAAGGAAACCTAATTTTGTGTGCCTCCACCTCTGGGCAAAATGTTCTTGGCTTGGTTTCAAAGGTGCTGGGAAATTCAAGGGTTGGGTTTCTCTGAAAATCAGCCCCAGGGTTGGTTGCACCACCCTGCAACAGGGTGACTTGGAAAAGGTGCCAGTTTTGAAAATGTTATCTTAATTCAGTTTTTTTTTTTTTCATTTTGTAATTTCCTATCAATGCGCTCTCCCTGGGAGGCTCAAAGATTGATCTAGAACTTGTCTTTCACTCTGTGCACTGCCTGAAGCAGAAATCCTTGTAAGAGAAATGGCACCTTAGTTGTAGGTTTAGATGGTGCTTGGCTTTCATTGCGCTGACTGCTGCAATGTAAGAGACTCTCTCTCATTTCCTCATGCTATGCTCCCTTGCCCAGAGTCCTGTAGGTCCACAGGGGAGCTTCTGAAGCCAAGGTCACTGTCCAGCCTCCCCCTCTGTCCGTGATTGCCTCCCCTGCTCTGGGGCAGCCCTGTAACCTCAGTCTCGGTGTCGAGGTGTTACCTCACTCCTGGTGTAGAGGTGTTCTATGTCTTCTTGCACCCTCAGAAGCCCATGCCAGAACGCAGCACTAGACACACAGCCAATTAAAACAGCTCCAGCAGCTACAACACAAAACTGAGTTAGGGCCTTCTGCAAAGGATGTCATGAGTAATTTTTACTTATTTGTTTAATTAGTGTTAATTGCACACAGTAGGCGGTCAGAACACTGCCTGCAAATGCTCAGTTGGCTGTGAAGCGTGAGTTCTCCAGCCATTCTAGAAACTCCAGTCAAGGGGCAGGAGAAAGACGAGGATTTCCATTTTTTTGTCACACCGTCAGTTGCATTCACAGCAGATGAATGAAATTCTGGGAATTTTTTTCTGGACCAGAAGGAGGAAGAAGTATAGGAAGTTCATCCAGAGAGCCACCAAGAGGGTTAATGGGCACCTTGGGCCCCATCTGTACCAGAGACCTTGGCACATCTTCCTGGCTGCACAGGAGGTGCCTCCCGAGGCAGGTATGGGCGCTCCACCCCTGTGCCACATACGAGGGCTTGCTGTGGGATCTAAACCTGGGGGGACTGGGGGTGTTCAGCTTTTCCCTTTTGGGTTTTTCTTTTCGCCAGAAGTGTCTTTCCTTGTGTAGCTGTTATAAATCACACTGCTAATGAGCGCTGTGTTTGCAGTTCTGTGCAGTAACGTGCCCAGCGTGCCCGCGCGCTGCCGCTGGGCTCCGGCGCCGCCTGGTGGCGGGAGGCGGCACGGCGGGCGGCGCTCCGCACGGCGGGCTTGATTCCAGGATTTGCGCTACCGAGGGGACCCCCCGAAACCGAGTGTCCTGAGAGTGGGCGACGCTTTTGGCTGGTTTTTGCCTTACCAGGAAAATAAACTTCCCAGCCGGAAAGTCAGGCATCGCCCTCTCACAGACATAAACACAACCTCTGCTAATTAAAACTGATAGAGGTCTTCATCTGGAATAAGTAGAAACGGTGGATCAGGCAAACACCCAGGCCGTTTCCAGGGACCATTACGGGGGTACAGCTCTGCGGGGAAAGAGAGTATGAACGGCCATAATTTGTTAAGGGCTCTTGTTGGAGGGGTTCTAAGACTTAGCGCAAACCATGTGTCCGAGACATTGGATGCACATGCTAACATATAATCCTGACTCAGTGGGCACTTGGGTAATTATTCCTAAAAAGCACATAAGCATTGGATTGTTTTGCCAGATAAACGTATGGGAATGTGTAGGGGAGAAAGAAAAGGTGTTCCTAAGTCAATGATTGCATACATTAGCTATGTTCACTTCAGCTATTAGTTCAAAGAACTATTTTCTCTTTGGTCCAAATCCGCAAAGCCCTTAAAACATTTTCTCTAATATTCGTTAAAGTTGGACCCACTTCCACTCTTAAAACACGTCAAGATTCAAGCCTGATGTTTCTGTAGAAACCACTTGTCTCCTCTCAGCCTTGATTTTTTTTCCTCATAAGAGCAAATTGACATGAGTCATTACCATTTATATTTGCCCAAAGATTATTTTGCTTCTCTGAAGACATCACTGAAATCAAAAGCCATGTATTAAACCTTTCATAAATTAATTATTTAAAAAAAATATTTTTGTGCTGGATCAAAATTACAATGTCATTCTTCTAATGAGCCAAACTAATGCCACCATTACCACAGGGAGGGTTTGCTTTTGCTTTTAAATATAGGAGAGCTTCAGAGCCTGAATTGCTACCTTTACATTCCCTCTGCAAAGCAGTTGTGGCCATACAGAAATGCAGGGTACTGACTCCAGAGTTCTACAGTCTTGTCTGAAATCTAGAGTGCTCTATCTGGGCTTAGATTTATGTTGAAGGTAAGCCTGCTGCTATAAAAGGTAGTCTGTGAATTGTAGCCATGTAGGTATAAAAGAAGAGAGGATTCAGGGCATCTTCCACCAATTTTCCTGCGCAGGTTCAGGCAACATATCCCTGCTTGCAAGAGGTTATGCTCACATGGATTTGTGACTGGGTCACGTCTTACCACCTCTGCGGAAGAGACAGCACGTTTTGGATAGCAGCAGTTGTGTCACTCCTGACAACTCATATTTGGTTCTCCTACAGACCAAAAGCTCTGGGAAATGTCCTGAATTTCCAGTAGCTGCTTACACCATTATCACAAAATCGATCACAGATGGTGCTTTTGGTGCTGGCAGGTTGGAAAAAAAAAAATCTCTTGGTTTATATCCTGAGCGCATTTGACTGGACTGACTGGATGGGATCGTGACAGCCCATCATCTTGTCATTAGAACAGAAACAGTTTCCTGACTGCAAGAAACATTTGGGTAAGGATAAACACTTTCCTTTAAATAGCAAACTTCAGCCTTTAAATAGTTACACTTTGCCCTTGTTGTTCGGCTCTGCATACCAAAGACTTAGCTCTTAGCAACATGAAATCCCATCCTAATTAGCTACTGTTTAACAATACCAAGCTCCTTCTGTTCTGGAGCTACAGAGGAGGGGAGCATTTCATATCAAGCCTAATGCAATTCAAGACTCTTAAGACTCTTTCTGGGTTTTTTTGTTTTTTTTGTTTTTTTTTTTCCTCCCAGTGGAAAGTAGCCCTATATGTTAAACCTGAGCCACTCTGTATGAGCAAAAATGACACTCAAGAAATTAAACCAAACAGCCTGGATAATCACTTGCACGAAGCATCAAGACTCATGTACCTCACTAGAATAAAAAAAATAGCAGATGACACATGCAGCTCTGCCCACTATAAATGCCATTGACTAATGATGATCGTTCAAACATGTGGGTTTGCATGTGGTCCCCTTTTATGCTATTACAAATACTTTCCTTACCTTACAGCATAGTCCCTGCATTCAAATTTCTTTCCTGAAGCAGTCTCAGGATACACAGAATGACAAGGCAAAGATTTTTTTTTTCAGCCTTTCAAGAAAGCTTGTTACAATCTGTTTCACTTACTATCCTTGAAACTTTGACCTAATTCCCATCTCACAAACTTACTCCTGATGACAACATTATTCACAATAATGAAGACTGTATGGTGACCCGAAATAGGTCTATTTGCTTTGAATTCTAATTTTTTGTGGTTATATAAAATTCTATAATTTTCTGTACATTGTGAAGTTGTGCAACCCATATGTTCACATTCTTGAAAAGAAGATTTTTGTCTTTTGAAGTGAACAAAAGAACCCCTTCTTGAAATGGCTTTGGTGTCTATTTTAAAGGGAAAACTCCATTGTCATATGACACACTCCAACAACTGCAGGTGAGTATAAAGCAACCTGGGAAAAAACTTTTCCTCAGAAAGCTTTGTTGAGATAAATCTAAGGCTGCAAGTCTGAGTCACTGTAAATTGGATTGGGCTTGATCCTGTAATATAACATCCAGCAAAGCTTCATTTTTCAGATCTCAGTGCCCCTAAAGCCCTGGAGTCAGGGACTGAAATTTGTTGAGGTAAATCCAGCATGTTTTGGTTTCTCAAAATCAATGGGTACCCCTATGAAGCATACATCACTACATCTCTTGACCTCCTGCTCCATGGAAATGCAGTCAGCTCTGCAGAACTATTCTGTTTTCCTCAGATCACAGAGCTAAAAGACCACGTGCTTAGCCAGCTATGGAGTCTGAATAAGGGCTAGATGGTAGAGGTTGCTTCCAGATAAGATTGTTGGAAATTATTAAGTGTTATGGAGAAATCTGTATTAGTTCCTATCAGTGACGGAGTTTGTATTTGTTACTCAGGCTGGTAACACATACCTTTAAAAATTATTACCTTTGGATACCCAGATATCAGCATGGACAAGAACCACAGAGAACTGCTCAGACACTTAAAGAAAAATTCTGCAGATAATTTTCTCTCCTTTTGTCATCCAGCAGGTGGGAGGAGAGCAACACAAACAGTGAACTATAGGGTTAATGGTTGTAGTGTTCCCTGGGAATGCCTGATTTGCTTGTACACACCACAGGGTATATCCAGTTGCCCTAATTTTCATAAGACTATCTGCCAGCCTCAGGGAACATGGCAGCACCATTTTTTACTGTCTCGGAAAGAAAGGAGTTGGATATCACAGTGTTTGATATTCATGGGTCACAAAGGGACACAGGAAACCCAGCAGTGCCTGATTCACCTTGGGGTTGCCAGCTGGAGTTACAGACCTGCTGTCAGCAGGTGGGGGCAGCTTGGACATTGACTTCTGTCTATCTGCATCTTTTCACTCATTGTGTGCACATTAGTTTTAGATGTTTCTAAGGTTAACTCTAAACACAGCTTCTTGGGAATTCCAGGAAACAGTGTTCTGCTATGCCAAAAATGCCCTAAAAAAAGATAATCAGCACAAGTCTAGGGAGGTTGCTCTGCCAGAAAGTGTTAATTTGACTGCTGAGATGCCCACCTGGTAATGAACTTTGATCTTTTTTCCTTATCCTGATCATGGAGCAAGGGCAGTGAGAATAGAGGAATTGTAAAAATTGGGGTAAGGTTGTAGAGACCTGGTGAAGTGTAAGGGAAAAGCAAGGAACAGTCTGACTATGGAAGTGGGGTTTGGGATTTCCTAGTTTATCCAAGTATTACTCATGGTGCAGTGATGTTTGCAAATAAGTAACAGCTAAATGTTCACAGAATTATGAGCACATAAATGTTTTATAGTCAGTGCAGTACAGTTAGTAGTGTTGGCTCATGCATGGGATTATGCTAGAGAAACAGCTTATTTGGGGAAGATGTACTATTTCTTTGTCCTCTGGTCTCATCAGGGGAGTTGAGAAGAACATTGATATTATGGTGAAGTCTGTACCTCTAAGATGGGCTAATAAAGAACCCTTAATTGCTTGTATTAGGATAGACATCCCTTAAGAAAAAAGCCTACTGAAAATGTAGCTGACTCCAAAAGGGTTTTATAAACTGATATCATCTTTGGCTGTGTTAAAGCATAATAGCATATTTCTCCTTAATAGCATGGCCAGTGTTACAACAAAATTTAAAATGGCTTTGAACCAAAAAGCAACTATGGATTTTTTTTTTTTTTTTTTTNTTTTTTTTTTTTTTTTTTTTTCTGAAGAAGTGAAATTCAGTCCTGACACTTTTACTCTCAAATTCCCCTTCTATTAGCTTGTATTTTTCCTTTGGAAGGATATAAAAGAGGTCATTTAGTTCGCATTTGCAAAGACAACCACCAAAAAACTTTTGAAAGCATTTGGTGGCACAGGTGTGATAGAGGTCAAATTATGAAAGTAAGATTTCCTTGTGAATCAGAGCCTAATTTGGGCTTCCTTCTGACTTTCATTGGACCGGTTTAGGATCTGTCTCATGTAGTTTGTCAGGATGTTATGAAACAGAATGTATCTAATTTGACCATCAGTCTGTGATTATTTTGCCTGACTTCAGCTACCCAGGAGTCAAGAAATGAGCCAGAACTATTCATCTGGCTCCATCTATCACCAGTGAGGACAGGGAAACTTGATAAGTCTCCTTAGGATGGAGTGCATCATCATGCAGAAGTGTCCAGTTCTCATGACTGAATAAGTGGTGATTGCAGCCATACTGTTAAGACTTGGATCAGTCCATACATAAAGAGTCACAATTAATTGTGCAGATGACTTTTACAGCTGACCTCAAAGTGCAGCAGGACCTTTGCTCACATTCAGCTCACTTGATCTGGTTCTGTGCTTATATTTCTGAGGTCAATTTCTAATGACCAGCATCAGTTTTACTAATTATAACTGAGAGCTTTGCAGGATGACTGGGATTATTTGGTATCTGGGACATAATTTCTGGTCTCTTCTGGAATAGAAAATTCTATAGATCTCTGGACTGAATATTGTTAAGCAGGCATTCATAGTCAGTGTAAAATATTCAATAATTGTAAGTTACCCTATAACAGAAAACCTAATTTCTTTTGGACATATCATGAACTAAACATTCTACAGGATTATATATTTACTTAATCTCATTAAATTCTTTATGAAAAAAATCTTCTTAATAACTTTTCAAAATGAAGATTTACTCTTTAGACAATATTATGGCCATCCTTACGCAATCTATGCTGTGGCAGTACCTATTGATGGGGAACTTTGCTGTGTAAGATATAGATGAATATTTAATGAAGTAGTTATTTATTTAGCATATCTGTAGAGAGACAGTCTTTTTCATCTGACTCTTCTTAGTCATCAAAAAGATTTTGGGACCATTTAGGTCCCACCCTACCTGACCTGCTGACATTTGTTGGACTCATGTGTTTATTGTGGGACTGCTACCAGGACAGCAACAAGATCTGAAAACAGAGGAAGGAAAGAGCTACTTTTTGAAATAGTGCACTAACCTCCCTGTGCATCACTTTAATGTGCTCTTCATCATATGCATGTATATGGCAGGTGAAATACATGATGAGATTAGGTGGCTGCTTGTTCAGGATTCTGGATATTCTTCAGTCCTTTGTGATGAACTTCAAACTTCTTTAGGCCTGAGGCTATCTGGTTGAATGGGAAAAAAATTCCTATGTAATGCATTCTGAAAGGGACATAACAAAAATAAGGTAACAGTGAAATATCAGCTACTCTATCCAGTGGAGACTGCAAGAGGACTCTTTTGCTAGTGAAACTGTTGTATAACTCATATATTGATTGTTAAGAATAATATTAGTTGATAATAATTCTAAAGAAAGTCATTCCTGTATTCATTGCTATAAAGAAAATTAATTGAACCAGCATTCTGAAAATGGATGCAATAATTTATACAGTAAAATTACTTGGTTTAGTTTGTTTTCAATGAAAAAGTTAAAAAATTAGTATGAGAAGGAGAGTGCAAAAAGAAGGTATGCTCTCTCTTAGGTACATCCTCCCAGAATTTTATAATTATTAGTAACTCAGACCCACAGGTGCTTTAATGCAGAATGGATTAATGCACTAAATAATAATAAAACAAAAGATACCTGTGTAGAAGAAGAGTCTCTCAGAGACCACTGAATCAGACTAGAGAATAGAACAAAACACATTAAAGCTGATGAAGAGAAACTCAGACAGAAAAATATGGCAGATAACTGAAAGCTGTGTAAGAGTCGCTGGATTTTTAAAAAGTCACAATTTTGTAAGCATAATAGAGAACAATATTGTTTAAAATGCCATCCTGGATCAATGTATGAAGTGAAGGCATAGTTAAAAAATAAAAGGCCTACAAAGCAAATAGATAAAATGGGAACTATTTAGCAATCAATATGAATTGGAAGTTACATAATATAAAAATAGACAAAATAAAAAGACAACAGAGGAAAATCATTGGCTGGCAGGCCTTAAGAAAATAAAATGAGTTTAGAGTATATTAAGAACTATAGAAGTCTTAAGAAGGGTACATGCTGCTGCTCGATGCAGATGAGGAAATGATAAAGTTGCAGTAAAGGCAAATATTCCAGACATATTTCTGTTCTGTATTTGAAGAGAAGAAAGATGATGCACTTGTATCACATGGGCTGATGAAAAATTTTCCACTCTGTTAGTGACCAGGAGGAATGTAAAGTATGTACTGGAGGTAAATATTTTAAAATCAGCAGGTGTGGATGGCTTACATGGGCAAATTTTAGAGCTTATTTAACTGATCTCTAGCCTGCTGATACTGATATTTCATAAATCCTCGAACAGCAAGGAAGTAGCAGAATACTAAAGGAGTGTCTGTTCTATAGCAATATATTTTAAAAATGACAAAGTCAATAATCACAGTAGATGTGCACTAGCAAGGCTAACAGCAGTTCGTGGAAAAAATATTAACTGATAAGAGAATTCTTTGACAAAGAATAAGAAAATAAAGAGATGTATTTTCCAGCATCAGAATAATCTTTATTAAAAAGTAAATTAAAAAAAAAAAAGGCAAGAATAATTTAAGCACCTCTGCCATGAGGAAGAAGATGACTAGAGATGCTCTCAAAGTTCTTTCTAGACCTACCTGCTGCAGTTCTATGAAGACATAACATGGTAACCAACAGAAAGTCCTGACTGGACAAGAGTGAATACATATGGGTTGTGAATCCTGCTTGATTTTATTTCTTAAATTGCTTTGTCACTGAATCAGAATCAGGAGCAACACTGGATGACTCTGATTCTCTGAGAAATACACAGGACACAGGATGGTTGAAGCACAAGGAAAGTAGTCCAGCCAAGTTTGTCTGCTGGACGTAGTAAAAAATAAAGCCATGTCACTTGTGCTTTGCAAAAGCCATGGAAGTAGTATGAGGATGAATTTTAGATTCAGTGCTATGCACTGAATTTCCATCATTGCCCTAGAAGTAAATAGAAACTCACTGCTGATAAAATATGCAGGTATTGGGAAGCCTGGTGGAATGGCAATGATGAGGGGAAAGCATTTATATAGGGCAGGAAGGATCATCTTCGTGTTCAAGCAAAAAGCCTTTTACTACAGCCAAATGCAAAATTATGCATGTGGGAACCAGATAGGAGATTAGGAGATGTGTAATCAGAAACTCTACCCTGGAAAAAACAGCACTCTGTAAAGGATCAGGATCATCAGAATATGGAGCGGTTTCACTCCAGTGAGATACTGTGGCAAAAAAAAAGGTGAAATCAATCCTCGAATGCATAAACATGGGAATAGTGAGTACCAGTACCAGGTTGCTGTTCTTCCCTTTGTGCCACTCATTAGCCTAATCATATGCAGGATATTTATTTTCAAAGGTTGCTGAAAAGCTGGGGAAGGTGCAAGGGGGGCTTGGTAATTATTCAGGATCTAAAGAAAATGCCTTATTGTAGAAACCTTTCAGTCCTCAACCTGTCTGACTTACTGAAAAGGAGATGACTTGATTTATGGCTTGATTAATGAATTGGTACTGTTGGAGGCATGAAATACTAGCAGGAAAGGGCTCTGAGCAGACTAAGTTGTACTGACGACTGAGTGGAGGAGCTATTAAGCCAGACAAACTCAAGTGAAGAATGAGACACAGAAAATGATTAACCACTAGAACAAACTAATGTGGTGAATTCTTAATCTCCTTATGTCTTCATCAAAATTAGACATTTTTTATAGTCCTACAGCCAACTGCAAATTGTCAAGAATGAGTTGTAGCTTTTAATACTGGACTATATCTATGAAAATTAATGGTCTATGATAGCTAAGAGGTCATTCTAGGTGATAGTAATCTCTGAGATCCATTACATTGTAGAAGAGATACATATTTTTTTATTATTATGATTATGTCAAGAAGCAGTAGATAAATATGCAACTTCCTCTCTGTTTGGACCTTTAAGTGCTACAATTTAATGATAACAAGATGAATTTAGGTTGCCAAGGCAGCTGATGATGGAAACTGGAGGACTGTAAAAGCCCATTACTGATTTTCTCTCTTTAGATACTCTAGTATAGTGTCCCTTTATCAGGTGGATTAGCATAATACAAAGGAAATAGAATTTTCTGGGTGACTTCCTTTCTCTTTCTTTGTTCCTCTGTCTAGAAATGTCCTTGTCTGTGACATGCGTCTATGATAACTAAGTAACCTGGCCTTATTTCAAAAGTTTTTGTTATTCAAAAAGCTCCTGGCCTGTGGAATGTTCTTAGGCAGCTCATTGTAGATATTTGAAACATGAAAGTGAGAGTCAAACCACGACTTTTATATCAGAATCATTCTATGTATTCCTTTGACACATCCACTCTCCACATCATTTCAAATCTCAGAGGAATACTTTTTCAATTTCATTCCTATTACGTAATTTCTCTCAACCATCTTCATTTATCTTTGTTTTTATATTGTAACCCTTGTCTTTTCCATCACTTCACCTTATCCATTCCCCTCTAATCCCTAGTTTATTATCACTACTTGACTGATGTTTGAGAAATGTATTGTAAGTGACTTGGAGCAGACACTTGTCATTTTACTGTTGATCAGAGCACTTTGCACATGTCGCGTCGTATAAATAAAAACTACTGTTCCAAAAATATTTAGTGTCTCAGTTATATTTTGCAGTATAATATGTAACAGAGACACTTTATGAAAAATAATTCTTTATTATAATTATCCCATCTCTGGTACTGGCAATCAAAAGCATTTTAGGTAAATCATGTGCAATGTCTCTTCTCTGTCTCTGTTCCTTAGCTAGTTCAGAGTTACAAGACGTGTCAATGAAGTGCTAGCATCAGGTTTTTTGCCATTCTAGAAACTCCTCAAATGTAACACCTCTTCATTTATCTTGTTTTCCTTTGGCTTGTCTCAAAGCCTTCTAGCAAAGGAAATGTGTTCCCTCTTTTACAGCTGGGGAAAGAGAAAAACAGAGAGGTGAATTTGAGGGCATTGGAAAGGCCCGAAGCACATCTGTGAGAACAACCCAAGCCTCCAAGCCTCCAGTCTCCTGTCAATTTTAATGAAAAACACATCTCCCCAAAACAGATTATTGGATCAAGTTGGACTGGACATGTGCAGGTTTGTAAAGTGGTTTGCCTCTCCCCAAACCTATGTTTTCATTTTGCTGAACCTGGCAAAATAAGACAAAACAGGGTTGCTGCCAAACCCTTCAGGTTGTGTACTTTCCATGTATATAGTATTTGCTTTTCTTCTGCCCTTGACTCTAGAATAGAAATCATGAAGGATTCTTACTTATTGTCATTAAAATTTCAAGCAAACACAGGGTTACTCAGTCAGACATCAGGGTGACTCAGTCAGTCACACCTCAGGTAAATCTTGTTTGCTGCTTTTTCTAGAGATCTCAGGCTGCTCTGCTCCAAAGGACCTGTCTGGCATCTAACCCACATGAAGGCAAAGGTGGCAGAGGGTAGTGGAGGACACTAGTTCTCTGCTGAGAGATTTTTCTGTCAGTCCAAAGAGGTGAACCCTGAACATCCCAGAGGAAACTTACAAGCTTTGACAGTCTCTATGAAATAATGTCTTACTAACATCTTTTCCCATGGATACCTTGAATAGGAACACCCATGGACAGAGCTTTTCTAAACAGAGAAATGCTTTGCTGCATGGCACTTTAGTCACATTTCTTAGGAGTAAAAATTTCCTATTTGCAGTGTTTAGTTTCAGGGCCAAGCTCTTACCAAGCCAAAAGGCATGGCAGGTATCTATTAGAGAAAAATGCTTTGAAGGACAGAAATGCTAAATACTAATGTAAGCTTTACTATTATGATCTATATCTAAAGGAATTAAAAATGTTCTGAGTAAGGAAATTATTTCAGCAGTCCCAGGGAGAAAGCCTAGAGTTTTCAAGAACAGCTCTGGCTTTCTTTGGGGATTGCTGTCTAGTCTTCCATGTTTTGAAGCTGATCCCAAGGACTGCACCATACTACAGAGATTGGTACAGCCACCATTAGAAGAACAAATGTTTAAGTGGCTTCAATTTTGTGCAGAGATAAGTCCAGAATCTTCATGGACCCAGCTTCTGCCTCTATCCCTTGATGAATCAAGTACTTTCTCAGGAGTGATGAATATGGAGCTAGTGTCTGAGCCATAGAAAAAACCCAAGCCCCTGACACAAGCAAAAGAAAGAGGGGAGCCTTCATTCCAGGGAGTATGCTCCAGCTTGGAGGATCCATGTTTGAAAATTTCCTTCATGTTTTCTTCAAAAAACTCAGCAAATCCGTAGCTTGTATTTTTTCTACCTGCACCATAAGGAAAAAGAGACAAAGAAAGCCATTTCCATGGTATTGCATGAAGACCTATGCAAGCTGATCTGAGACAGTACATGACTTGTGATATTATTCAAAATTAATTTCCTACTTTAAGTATTTGAATAACATTTGTCACCACAGTGGATGGGGCCCCTTCAGGCAAAAAAAAAATAGTTCCTTCTTTAATTTCCTTAGTTCCTTTAATTTATTGCAAGCCTAAATATTACTCTTTGTTCCTCAGTTTCCTGTCAGAGAAGCCCATGTTTTGGATGTACATCCATGGGGGTTATTAAATAAACACAGCACATCTACTCTTTATTCTGTAGACACAGGGAGATGAAATTCCCAATTTCCATTTGTGGGACCTCCTCAGGAAAACAGGACAGAAAAAGCCAAACTTCCCCAGGGAGGGAAAAACTGTGACTGCATCTTGACAGGTTTTAAACAATTGTGATGAAGTTTTTCACGACAGGTGTTTCCTTCAAAGCAGTGGCTGGGCTGTGTAGAGAATGGGGAGTGTTATAAGGTGAGATTCTCATTTCATTTGCTGCAGAATCCATTAGCACGTTTAAAGTGAATCAAGAAATTAGGCCAAGCCTACAAATCCAGCATTAAACCCTGCTCTGGAAATATGGACCCTGTTACTCATTAGTTCCTAAGCAAGGTCAGACAAGCCACTTGGACTAAACCAGTAAGACTAATTTCCAGGTGCTTCTTTTTCAAGACCAGGAGTGGATATACAGAAGGAATGAGCATCCACTGGATTAAACTTTAATTTAAATATAAGGAGCCACATAAAACTAAATTCTCTGGGGAAAAAAGAGATGCTATGAATCTCAAATTTAAGATTCTTTTTAACTGAAAAATGTCTGAACTTCAAAGCCCAGTCTGTAGAGCAAGATCTTACCTCACTGGGAATGACTACACTGGCAGTGATATTTGTGATGTACTCAGATACCAGTGTAATGACCACATTAAAGTGTTCTTCCTGAAGACATAAGTAATTCTTTTTTCTTTAGTGTAACAATGTGCCACAAATAAAACACAAATTACAGTGAGGGATTAAGCTCTGCCTGTCACAGAATGGATGAGTGAGGAACCAGCTTGGATATTGCTGCACTGCACTCCTTATCATGCCCAGATACAGGAGTATAGCTGCAAACAAATATGATTATGCCACTTTCCAAGATGTTTCCATTCAGTGACATGTTATGCTAGACCCAAATGAAGAAACCCTTCCAGAACCAGACAGGCTAGTGCAGAAACATCTGAACTGGTTTTGGGCACACATATTGGAGCTAGATCAGGTATTACATATGGTGTGTGCTATTTCAGAAAAAGGCAACACACACATGAAGATCAGCAGCATTCCTTGTGCCTGTTTGCAAGTGGCTGCAGAGAGACTAGAGCACCCTTATGTCACCACAAACTCTTTTCATCTTGGACCTTGCTTCCTGCACATCCAGAGCATCCCAGCCTGGATGCTCTGGTGAGAATGGTGCTCGGTCCCAGCACGGGGCCTTGGAGAGCTCAAGCTTCCTTGTGAATGCCTGACAGAAGGGCAGCTCTAGAAATTGTCTTGCCTTTGTCCCCAGTCTTCATCCTACTCCAAGTTCCACTGTATTATAATCTCAACTTCATTCTTTTTCTCTCTTCCGTTACCACCTCAAGCTGAAAGAAACAAGGCTGAATAGAATAATAATAGCTCTTCTGGACCAGCTAATGAAGCTAGGGAGAGCTGAACAAGCTCTCAGGTGTACAGCACCACCATCAGGTGCTTGCTCTGACATTTCTCCCTCCTGCCTGTCCCCTCAACACAGTACAGTGTCTTCATTCCCCTCACCCTGCTTCACTGCCTCCTCCTTCCTTTCTCCTCATTCTGGGAGCCCTCTCCTTTATCCTTACGTCCTCCTTCCTCTCTCTGCATGATGTGACTAGACAGGAGAATACAGATTTATGTATTCCCTACACGTGCTTATCATTTTTTCCGATCCATCTTTGGCTGTTGATTTCTCCTTCTTGTAGGTGAGTATCTCTCAGCTCTCTTCTTCCTCTCTCTTTGACCTTTCCTCTGCTCCTTGTAAGACATTCTCTCCTCTCATGCTGTGAAACATTCATGCTGTCTCATACTGTGGAATGATCTCTTTCACGATCTCTTGACTATATCTCTAGCATGGTCCTCAGTGCTTTCTAAAGGATGCTATTTCACAATAAATACATAAGCACTGCTTCAGGCTGCTGTCTTCTCCAACTGCCTAATTGGATATGGTATTTTAAGGTGCATTTTAGAACATCAAAGATGCCTTGGCTATTTTACCGTTTTCCTTCTCAGCTCTGTTGGAATTCATACAAAGCAATTGTGGGTTTTTTCATCCAGCTTGAGGTCACCAGCACACGCAGCGCTGTCCTAGCTTGCATAGCTCGGTTGCTGAGGTAGGGATAGCTGTGCGTTATTCTCCATTTCCCCTTTAAAACGCTCCATCTTTCTGCATCTACAGCTCTCACAGTGAGATTGTGCAATCAGGTGACTCGGTGACAGGCTGGTTTGCTGCATTGTGGCATCCTCGGAGCAGCTACAGAGGTTTGTACACAGAGCTCCCCGGGCGAGCGCAGAGGCAGCGCCGGGCAGCAGCCCGGGCACTCCCGGGTTACGCAGAGCTGTCTATGCACGGCCGCGGCGCCTTTGGTGTGTGCAGCGTCTGCTGGCCCCGCAGCTCTGGGGCTGAGGGAGCAGCCTCTCCAGAGAATACCTGCCTTTAAGAGTCACTGCTACCAGACATCTTGAGAATCCTTCATTATAATTGCTTCGGGGCCTGCACAGATCCGATGTTGCCTCATTATTGGGACTATTTATTATTGAAATGAGAAACGCTGAGTCATTAAACAGAGGTCATAAAAACATCCTTATTCTGCTAAAAGCATTAGCTCATCATTTCTAGTACTACAGAAGGTAGGAGATACCAGGAATCCTTGTGCCTGTGAGAAAGAAAATGTGGACTGCATCAGAGGCCTGGGAAGATAAGACAAGAGCCCTAAATAAGTAATCCATTATAATGGAAAAGCAGGGTGCTGGTTAAAGACAGATCTCTGGGCTCAAGATCAATTGCCATTTCTGCATTTGTGTCACTTCAGGTTACCATTTTATCCCAGAATATGTTAATGTCTCTCTCCAGAAATGGACAGAACTAAAATCCTTGCTCACTTTTGTCTGAAAATTATAAGGCACTTCAGAGGCACTACCCGGCTACACCTAACCGCAGAGAGCTGCCCTTACCTCCACCTCCATTTTTCCAGAGGTAAGCCAGAGGTACGGAGGAGGCATTTGTTTGCTTGAACCCTGGTTCAGGATTGTATACTCTTGATTTCTCATGCTAAAGAAAGGCATTTTTCCCCGTGTTCTTGTGCTGCCAAAGAGTTAATGTAGCCAGAGAAATGATTTTAATTTATTTTTACTACCTATGCTTGAAATTTATTGTCTTATTATTCTTCCTCGGGCAGTTTTCTGAATCTGGAGAGATCTTTCTGGGTGGAAAACCACATTTTTCAGAGATTATGTTTCCCTATTTTAATACTGAAGCTGCAGACAAATACTTCCTTTGATAGCTGTGTTTGATTTCCTGCACTGCAGAGATGTCCTGTCAGCGTCCAGATCCAACAACAGGCGTATGGAGGTTACACCCCTCAGCTGATGGGGTGCGTGTGTTTATTTGTTTTTGTTTCGGATTTCTCTGGGGGAGTAAATATCAAGAACTCGTACCGCAGGCTCACCAGCCAGGCGCACTGTGCCACATCGTGTTCCCGGTCGGAGCCAACACTCCAGGCGTTTGGGTAGGGCAGGGTGTTCCCGACGCTCACCTGAGCACACACCGGCCCGTACCAGCAGGGTCCGGTTCTCCGGGGGACGCAGGTCCCTCCCTTGGGGCTCGCCCGCCGCCTTCAGGCTCTGTGCCCCGCGATGGCCCCGGGAGGGCTCGCCGGGCCGGCCCCCCC
>WBNO01004119.1:250817-279893 GCA_013400575.1 Peucedramus taeniatus
CCGCTGTGTCGCCCCCTCCCGGGGAGCGGCGCAGCCCCCGCAGGCCGGGCCCCGCAGCTCCTCGGCGCGGCGGCGCGGTGCGTGTCGAGGGGCTTTTGCTCGGGAGCTCCCGACCCCGGCTGCGAAGTTTTCGGGGCTCTGGGAAAGCAGGGTGGAAGGGTTGTTGAAATCGGAGCTGCGTTTTACTGGACAGTGCCTTTTTTCCTTTTTTTTCTTCCCCACACAAAGGAGAGAAATGTCTCGAAACATCGTTTTGTATTGATTTCTGTAAAACTTTATTCCAGGCAAGGGGAAATAGCTCTGAATGAGCTCAGCGTTTGCAGAGCTGAACTGGGAGGTGGGAATTGGCTCTGATGCGTTCAGTGACTTTTCTGCAACCTTGGGAATTACTCCTGTGTGTAAAGCCAGAGGTCAGGGATGCAGATACTACTATCTGCTGAAAATCAGCTGAGAGTTTTTTGTTTCCTATTTTAAAAAAATTTAAATTAGTCTCAAGATGTTTGCTCTTGTTCCATTTTTGGTATGGAAAAATATTCAGAATAGTTGAATTTTTGCAAAATGGAAAATCTGATTACTTCTGTTCCCCCATTCAGTCATTTACTCTAGGGTTTTGCAAATTGTTTTTAGGATGTTTAGGAGCAGGGATGCTGGGGAGACTGCCCTGTCCTTCATTTTAAGCTGGACCGTTACACTGGGACTTCCTAGAGATCATTTCACATTGCTGGTCCAAAACTACTGGGGATGTACAAACTTGTTAAGCTTCATAATTACACAGCAGATGCAGAAAAACTCTGTCACGTGAAATACTTTGTATTGTTCTCTGGCATTGTTTATTTGACAGGTTTTTCCTGTTTTCTCTTACTTCTGAGAAAAAAAAGCAGTCCCTGCAGGAGCTGATTTTTTTCACAGGCAAGGTGGTAACATCTCTGTGACTGTCAGAGCTGTGTGCATTGGGGATTTGCAAGAGGAACAGATTGTCCAAAGAGCTCCATTCTGCAGTTTCCAGGGGCACAAATGCATTAATATATGTACAACATCCATTAGAGATGGGGCTAGCTATTGTTTGGTGGTAAATAGGAAGTAATGAAAACAAAAATTACCATAACTTATTAGGAAACAGAAAAGAAAGACTTATTGACATAGAGTCCATAATGCCTGTAGGCACTTTCAGCCAGCACTGAGGAAAACTATGTAGGAAATCTGTAAGATACTCTTGTGTCCATGACACATCCTGAAGGTCCTTCTTGAATCCCAGCACCTTGTCCCAGTGAGAAGGTATGACTTCTTCCATGGAGAAATATCAGTTTTCCTGTGTTAGGTGACAGCAGTTTGCTACTGTGGATAAATTAAGATTTTTCACTCAATTTGAAAGTAAGTATTTTCTCCCTGAGGAATATATGCTCTCGGTGTGTATATCTGAGAATTTCATACTTCTGTGTTGAAGCTGCCGCTGAAGAACATGGGTGTCTCCCTTCTCCGTAGAAGGGGAAACTGAGGTGCAGGAAAATGTCATTTCACAGGTCGCTGCCAAATTGAAACAAGACTTAACTCCAAATCCTTTGGTTTAACTAGTAGCTATAGCAGCTTTCTAAACAAAGCTCAGCAAAAGTGCTAGAAGCAGCTGATTCAAAGTGAAACATTCTGAGATTCTCTGATCACAGAAGTATTGAAAAAGCATGTAGTACAGTCTGGTGGAAAGGAAATGGAGGGGCAAGCAGAAGTTGAGGCAGTACTGCTTGTTACTGCATAACTTCTTGCTGAGGCTCTTGCAGCATGTCTGTAGCCTTGGTCAGTATTTCTGTGCCCACTCTACTGAAGGCTGATGGTGGAGGCAGAAAACAAGCTGCTTCCTTGGAGAGTTCAAACCTTGGCATTCTTATGGTAAGATCCCGTGGCAGTTTGCAGAAGTTGTAAAGGGGTCTAAAACAAGAGGTATGGATAACACAGATGTGCAGGTTGAGGGTAACTTAGATCTCTGTGTCCATGTGGAAATGGTAGCAGGTAGTGGAGACTCTGCAGTTTTGCTGACAATGTTGTGTTATGTGGTGCCAAACAGTGAAAGTCAAATTTAACCTTGAAGGGAGATGCAGGTTTCTGGATTAGAGTGTAAGGCAGGAAGAGGTTTTTTGGATAAGGTGATGAACTCGACAGCATGTGGAGTCTTTTAAGATAGCTTTTTACAATCTATACTTTATTCAGCATCTAGGGAGATGTTCTAGGGAGTGAAGATGTAGAGATCCCTTTGGCCTTGTAATTTGTGAATCTACTTATTCCCACATATCAAGAAATGGGGGAGAGGAGTTGTTTTCCAGCATTGTAAATGTGCTTTTAATACCTGTCCGCTTGGTTAAGACAGTAACTGTCCTCAGATCCGGTGTTTCAGGGCTGCTGGCAGGCACTGCATTGTGTCCAGGAGGGGTGTTTCTTCTCATGGCATAATTAGATGAATTTAATTTTTACCTCCATCCAAAGCTTTAGAAATGAACTGCAGATGGGGACTGATCATGTCAGGAAGAAGGTATGGAGGGGGAATGAGGGGTAGGACAGCACACTGTGCACTCTTCCTGTGGAGGGTGGGGAGGGAGGAGTGGGGGAACCCCCAACTTTTTGCTATCATCACATGCTTTCATGGCAAGTCTTGTTTGTACGATCCTCAGAATCATACTTATCACAGAATCTGGGGCCAGGCTTTGTAGGTTTCTCTTTTTTCTGCAGCAGGGAATTGGTCACTGAGTGTCATCTCTGTGAGACTTGTTTGAAGAGTCCTTTGCAAGTTTTGGAGTTGCCTCATGCTGTGGTGTGCTTTCTTGTGCTCCTTGTTCACAGTATGCACATCTAGTCTCCTTAGACTAAAGAACTTCTGCCCTTATTCAAGTTGTTGAGCTGTGTTGCAAGAAAATGCATGAAATTTTAATAAAATCATCTGCAGATTTGACTAGGTTTTAGGCAAAATAGTCCTTTCTGTTAAGCTGTCTGACAGCAGAAAGAAGTTTTTTCTCATGGAAGATGATTGGAAAGCATCATGAAAAAGCTTTTAAAAATGACAAAATATATTGAGGAGGCCTAAAGAGTGGTGGTGTGGAGGAGACCTTGTTCTGATAGTGAAATCATAGAAGTAATGAAAACTTTTATTGTTGCAAATTGTACCTTAGGATTCTTTGTTTCTGGATTGCCTTCAACAAATACCATGTTTAAGAAAATTAAATTAAGTTGTTGTGTTGTTTTGTTTCTTTTTTCAGTCTCAGACAGCCTGCTATTATATGGTAAGAGGAGAGGTAACAACTTGGCTAATTAAAGGCCAGCAGTGCTTCATTCCTTAGGGCTAATTATTCTCTAGAAAATGGGTCAATTACTTAAAGAAATTGTTTGCCAGCAGGAGGTAGGAAAAGTCTTTATTTCCACTCTTCACCATCCTTTTGTGGGAAGCACTTCCTACCTCCATAGCAGTTGCAGTACCTTGTTAGGCTTTCAGATGCCAGAGCCATGCCCTGCAGATGGGGAAGTGGCACCTGGACAAACTTACATGTGGTCACTTCTGTCCTGCTTGTTCCTGTGTAGCTGCAGATGAGGCAGTGTCTAGTGGTGTTCCTGGGTTGTTTCTGGAGTGAAAGAAATGAAATGGAACAATACAAGTGGGAGTTCTGTTTCAAAACAAAATTTGCTTGATGTGAAAGGTAAAGTACGGTATATTTCCTTACTTCTTCTGAAAGAAGTTTAATCATCTAGTTAGCTAATGTTTTCCAACATAAAAGGTATTACCTGCTTGTGGCTTGCTTGGTACAGGTTTGTAAATGATCCCTTCTCAGATCTGCTTCCTGTACGTGTTTCAATATTATCTGGTAGCTTTCTCACCTGACCATGCTGCTTGCTTTAGCTCTGCAGGCTCAGTACAGACTGGGTGAGGGAGCAGAGGGCTGGTCAGCTGTGTACGTCAGAAATGAACTGGTCTGCTTTTCACATTTCTGTTATGATATGTGAGGCAGGACTATCCAGATGGTTCCTGAGTTCCTCAGTAAGGTGGCTGTGCAGGTGACTACAAGAAGTCTTGAAAGAAAGCCAGACTGGGCAAAGGCTTTGGCTCTGCAGGAGCAGATACCAACATCTGTGCCAATTCAGAACAACGCTCTCTTTCTGGTTAGTCAGAGCACTACATTCCTGGGCTGTAAATGATACACCCAATAATGTCTACTGTGAGCCAGAGCTTATGCACCTTGCAGTCCAGCTGAAATGAGTGTAAAAGGCTTTGCAGGTGCATGCTGCTCGTTAACATGTCCTCAGAGGTGAAATAAAAGCTAGACTGCTTTAGAGATTTGTTCCTAGGCATATCTGAATGAGCATACCTATCAGTTACTGGGTCAGAGGTGTCTGATCATTGCATAAAAGAGGGAAGTGTTTTATGTTACCCTTTCTTTTGTTCTGTATTTTTGTTGGTGTCGGTGCCCTAGAGCTCACCACAACCTTATTTCAAAACTCCCCCGCCCTCACATGCTTCTGTCAAAGCTGGATTAAATGACTGAGGGAATCTTCCCTACCACAAATGCTGTCTTGCTTTCATTGCATAAGATCCAAGCATTAGTAGTCACTAGGTGAGTGTTGATAGCATAGCATGGTGAAGCTGCTGTTTGACTTATTCCTTGCTGGATCTTTGCTCTCAGGTGTGCCATTTATTGGATGTAGCCTATATGAAGAACTTCTGTGGAGCACCTCTCTGCCCTGTTTTCATGATTCTGCTGGGAGCATGATGAAGTACTTCTGAAGGGGAGAGCTCTCTCTTTCGTATGGGTAGCTCTAGCATAGTGCTGTGTGTACTGCCAAGTGCCTTCTGGGGATGGGGAGTCTTTTGTTTTTATCTCTTTCATCCAGAACGCATGCACAGATTGTGATCCAATTCATTTGGCTCCACCAGCCTAATCTGGACTGAGAAATCTTGGCTGGGGCTGTGTCTATGCAGAGCTCTAGGTAGTCATTCCTCTCTGCTTGTGGCAGAGTGTTCCTTATGATAGTGGTGTATTTGGCCGTTTCCTCTCCTGCTAAATGACCTAGCAAAGCTGGACTTGCTTAACCTATGGGACACTTTGAGCCACGTGTTTTCTTTGTATTTTGTGTCAGCAAAGGCTTATGGAAGGGAGGTTCCAGTAAATTCTGGAAGAAGAGTTCTTTATTTTTGTAATTTCTGTTGTTTTTAAGATGTGTATAGTTTCCCCTAGTGGTACGGTAGATACCATGTGATTTGGTTTATTTTGATCCAGCAGTTCTTTCCAAGGCACACCTCACAATTAAGCTTTTAATTGGAAGTGGACTTGTACAGGAACTTCAGGATGTAGGGCATGGTTTATAAAAATGCTGGAATGTCTTACTAGGGAGAGAAGAGCTGCTGTGAAGGTAATGTAATGATTCCTTAGCAATATTGAGCTTGGCTGCTGTTGCTTTCGGTTTTCCTTTGCTGCTTAATACTTTACCATGGAGATGAGATACTTTCCAAATTATCAGCCTCAGCCACTTGAGCTGACAGAGGCTAGCATGGTATTAGGAGTGCCCTGAGCTGCTAAGCCATTTCCTGTGCAGTGGAATACTAAGGTGCATATAGAAAGAAGGCAATTCATTATGTTATATTATGTTGCCTTATAAATTGTGGATGTACAGAAGGTCAACTTCTAGAATCCATGTCCTTCTCTTAGATAGTTATTCCAAGTTGGGGTATGCTGCCTTGTGTGTGGGGCAGTGGGAGTAGGCTTTTGTTCTATTTTTTCTTTCCCCAGCTACATATCAGACATAGAAAGTGGGAAAGTGTCCCATTCTGATGCAAGAAATACAATTTCCTTGGTTTGAGAAACAAGGACTGGACAATGTCATGACAATGATGAACATTTGCTACGCTTAAGGACCATGGCTTAGCAACGTTTGGAGTACTAAAAAGCTGTAAGTGCAAGCACCAGCACTTCCACTGCATCTTTCATTTGAGAATCTCTCTGTTCTTAATGAATTTTCAGTCTGTCTCTGTGAGGCTCATATTATTAGTGTCATTTTGCAGACAAGTAGATAACGTAAAATGCTTGTATAAGCACATTCAGCAAGCCAGGAAAAGCAGGAATAAAATTCAGGAATACTAATGTTTCAACCTGGTTTTGAGCTACTGTCTTGTACTTTTTTTCCAGAAAAGAAAGACATGAATTTTTGTAGCTTTCCTGCCCCCATCCCCCTCTTTTTTTTCCCCATTGGGTTAGGCTGCATAAAAGCAAGACATTATTATGCAACATATCTAAGTGTGCATGTGATACTTGAAAAAATGGTAATCAGATAAGTTGCCAGGCAACAGTACCCTGCCTTCAATTACCAAAACGCCAGTGAGTGTGCTTTCATGATATAACATGGGTGCTGTACTTCTTCATAAAGAAAGTGTAGGTGGAGTTTTGTAAGAGTTGCTCCTTTTTAACTCCTCTCCTGCTTAAACAGCCATATTGTGAGGTCAGATTTGACGCCAGTTTTAGAGAAAAGTATTCACCAAACCTGAAATCAACAACAACAAAGTTAGATGAGCTCTCAAAGATAATGAATGGTGTGTGAGCATATATGAGTAAATAACCATTCCCTGCGATGGGTCTGTGAGTGTTTGATGGTTCAACAGCTTACAACAAATAGGCCAGAGCTCATCCTAGGGACCATGAAAATTAAGAAAATGGGTGAGAGATTTATGTTAAAATGTAGATGACAGGAATACATGGCAAGCTGTGAGAAGTATCAAAACACTCACAGTGGCCCCTTTGCCCAAAAATATTGAGAGCCATGGTAGTTAATGAAAATATGAATGTAAATCCAGCTGGTTCATTTTCATTGCCTTAGCAGAAGCAGAATGGAAGGAACATAAGAAGGGATGAGTGTAAAAAGTGATAGTCTAGTAATGGAAGACAGCATGAAGGAATTCAGTTGTGTGTTTGTTTGGAACCTGAGTTTAATTTTTTTTTCAAAAATATTGCAAGATAACAACAGCAAAAGATAAAGACTCTTGGAAGTTATTTAACTGCATTTTTGGTTTTGGCAATAAATAACCACAGAAGCACTTGCAGAGACTGTAGTTGTGTGGGGATGCAGGCATCTGGCCAAGCCTCTTCAGCTGTTGGATGGTGACTTGGCTTTTAGAAGAAATCTGAAACTCCAAAGGTCTAATGTGCTTCTCAGGGCTTTGGCAGAAGTTTTCAGTAGAGAGGTAGAGGCCCACCTAGATATATCTGGGAAAGGATGCACATAACCTTGAAATCACTTGTTTTCCTTAGGTAACTGCAAGTTGTTGCATTACAGAGTTGTTTTTCAATTTGTTGTTGTTGTTGTTGTTGTTCCAAAAGGAGCAAAAGGCATTTGCATTTCAGGAGATGAGGGACTGTGTCCTACTTGTACCTCTGCAGTATTTCAGTCCAGTGTAGGAAGAGGTTCAGAAGTCCTCATCAAGAGACATGGTGGGACTTCAGTTAAAAGGGAAATCTGTATCATGCTCTGTGTAAGTCCTGCCAAAACAGGGGGAGTTTCTGAGAAGACACAGACTCACTTTCTGTTTCCAAATTTGGCACTTTCTTCCCGGGAGAATCCCAGATAAGTCACAGAGCAATGTTGTGACTTGATTTTTCTGTTGCACAACTTATCACCCATTAGTTGCATGGACCTGAGCTCTCTTTGTAGAGAACTGTAGAAATAATGAAGGGATGTAAATACTAAAAGAGACAGTTGAATGAATGCTCAACTAACCACTTTCCAGTTAGGAATTTGCTTTCTGTTTTGTTTGCTTTTTTTTGTATTCTCATTTGATGAGCAGTACTGCTAGATTGTGCTCATGTGCAGTCCCCAACCTGCTGACACCAGGAATGTTGGTGTCTTTGTCAGAGGAACAGTCAGAGCAGGAAGTGCTGCTTTGGGAAGTCTGAGATTTTTAGTTTTTAACTATTTTTGTATAAGCAAGTGGATGTTCACACTACTCTGTTTTTTTGTTTGATTTTCCCATACTACAAACACTACACATTTTTAATCATCAGTATTTTGACACAGAAAGTCCATTTATATACCAAACAAAAAACAAATCCCCTTTTCTGAGCAGTTTGAGCTTTTTATTAATCATGAGAGTCTTAAGGTCAATTTTTTTCTCTTGAGCTCTACTGCTCTGCTAAGGTGTATTATGATATAGTCTTTACTAATGAAGATTTTCTTCCACGAGTGTTTTCTTTCAAGTGTAGATACATTTGTAACCAAAGGTATCGTTTCTCCAGCACTCTGAGTTCAAAGTAATGACGTGTTTTGTGAAAAGGGGACTTCTTCCTGCTGGGCTATGCGCTGTGAGCCAAATCTGAGAGACGATGATACAGCTGAAAAACAAGCATGGGGTAGCATTCAGAGGGCTGATGAGTTCCTTGGTCAGGCTCCAGGTGAAGCTCCATGGATGGCCAGAGCGCTCGTGCCAGGGAAAGGGATGGACTGAGCAGGACTGTGTTGTCCTAAAGTTAGGTTGACTTGAAGCCTTTTGTAATGTTCTCGTTTCTGCATTTAAGGAGTTGGGAGTGTGTTGCAGTTGCTTATTTTGTTCTTCAGTCTTTTACATACCAAGATAGACAGGTACATCTGACTATGTAAAAAGCATTCTCAGTGTTTTTGTGATTCTAGGGAAGTGCCTTTTGAAATTTTGTTTGCATATGTCTGATAAATAGTTCAGTAGAAATCTGTGGCAAATATCCAACTGTGGCAAAATGCATATAAGGAAAATGGATTACGTGCAAATAATTTTAGGAACATTGATGTGACAACAGTTTATACCAAAGATAGACAACAAACAAATTCTTTCCCAGTCTGATATACAAATATGTAGCTAGTAAAACAGCAACTATTTCTCATGATGAGAGACTCCAAAGTAGATGCAAGCTTGAGTGCATAGGCAGAAGGTGCTAGATGTGTCACAATAATACCCATATTACATTGATTTAATTAGTGGGTTTATGCTATTCATTGCTCCATTAATCTCATTGGGAAGATTTTTTGGGAGGGGGAGGATTAGTTATTTAATCTGCATTTTTAATTGGAGTGGTTTTATAGTTCAGTGTCATCTAAATAAAAACAGTGTAGGTTTATTGTGCTTTGTTTATTAAGGAAAATGTGTCTCTTGAGTTCCTCTTGGATTTTGGTGCTCAAAAATGCTGAGATTCATTTGGATAACATGAAGAACTCATTTGTTACTCAGTCTGACACATAAATGTCCTTGCTTTAACTTCTTCATATGCAATTAATCCAGAAAAATGCTATATATAGACCAGCTCTTGGGTTGTAAGATCTGTGAGGCTGATGTAAATAAGGTTTGGATACTTGTGTGTTGAAGCTGTCACCTCGAGGCATGACTTCTGTAAAAATCAGGAATGTGGCATCCCAAATGTCAGCATTTGAAGAGGAGAGCCCCAGCTCATGCGTTCCACTTGCTTGGATCATGCAGCCATGCTGCCTGAGCCCAACATGGAGGTGGAAGGCAGTCAGATCACCGGCCAGGAACAGGTTGGGGTGCTGGGTGGGTGGTGCTGGGAAGGGCTTGTTTACATGAAGTCCACACTCTGTCCTGGAATGGGGAAGAGAAAAGTGTGATGATTGGAGAAGTGAGGATGAGAGGAGATCGGGGAAGATAAGGAGGCAGTGTTAGGAGAGATAGGTTGGGGGTGGAAAGGTGTCAGCAGTGAAGCTTACTTAAAAAATTGAGACACTGATGGGGAAAATAGAAGTAAAGCAATTTCTGGCAGACCCTCCAAGGGTTAACTGAGACCTTGGCTGAGATGGCGGCAGTGAACCTTTGGTCAGTGACTCCAGTGAAGTTGCTCTGTATGTTTGCTGTGGCTGAGATCCAGAAGGACAGTGGAGAGCAGAAAGGCTCAGCCTCACCCGAGGAGAGGCAGCTGTCAGGGTGCCGCCCTGGGCAAGGGGCAGGTACAGCTGCTGTCTGGGGGCTCTGAAGAAGTCAGGTCTTCCAGGGCCCAATGTACTGGAGCTACGCTATCCATACACATAGCTCATTTCATGTTTAAAACCTCTCTTGCATTGTGCTGTATTAAGATTAAAATGTACTTCTTTGGTTTAGGAAGGCTGTCTGGTTGCTGTATTAGCTGTTGGTCACGCACACCTGGGCTGAAAACGACTGGCATCTGAAACCCCTTGGACTTGCTGAAGGCAGCGTAGTCTACCTGCGG
This sequence comes from Peucedramus taeniatus, assembly GCA_013400575.1. NCBI lineage: Eukaryota > Metazoa > Chordata > Aves > Passeriformes > Fringillidae > Peucedramus > Peucedramus taeniatus. The sequence goes on from WBNO01004119.1 coordinate 261,020, forward strand.
ATGTTGTGAATTAGGAGCTGGCCAAAGAGTGGGAGAGCTCCAGGATCCCTCCCCAGAAAAGGTAAGGTCTGGAGGCTAAAACTGGTGGGACTGCACTTGTAGACCAGAAAAACAGAGCAGTTGTCTGAGTACAGAGCTGACTGCATTGTAGATGGGACCTCTGAATTTTAAATATGTAGAGTACAAAGTTATTTCCATCGGTTTAAATCTCAAGTTGTTTTCTGGAGGTGTAAGAGTGTCATTTGCACACATCACCCTTGATTTCTGTCTGCTGTGAGACACATCATTCTGATTGCTTGTAATTTATACAGCCAAACTTTTCAGTGTTATTGTGTCTTTAAAACCTCACACTCTGATAGCCTTAGGCAGTTAGAACTATCAGGACAGTGGAGCAGTATCTCCCAGCTAAACCAGAGCAGTAGGTAAAAAGCAGAGTTGCTCTCTCCTGTGAAAGCACAGGTGTGAGTCGGATGATGAGGAATCTATTCCTGGCCCTAACAAGCAGTGCAGTCTCTGCACCTGATTCACCAGTGTGTTACTCTGCTAATCTTCTTAGCCTCATCTTGCCTCTCTGTATGCTCTCCTGTATGCTGTGGCATACACATTTTACATGCACTTCCACAGAGTGCATGTAAAATGCTATCAATTTGGAAGGGTGATTTATATCCCAGAGCAAAAGTTTATATTGATTCTGGTTAGTGGGGTGGACGTTGTGGGACCAAAACAATTCCAGACCCTGCAGCATTTTTGACTGGCTCTTTGTGTCTGCAGTATGTGGCATGGTTCAGGCTACAGTATTGTTTTGCCTATTGTGGATCAGCTTTCCTGGGTAGGTTGTGCACAGTACTTTATTTCTGGTTGGGAACTCACTTTGAATATGTACATGCTACATGTATAAACTTCAGATACATGTAGCACCGTCATCCCTCAGTCTGTCCTGTTTCCTAGTTGAAGTGCCCAGGAGATCCTCTGTTGTAGTGCCCTGGAGATCCTGTGTTGGGCTATTCTCTTGTCCCACTCCTCTGGGTATTCTTGCTGAGAGGCCCCTGATCCTTTCTGAGACTGGGGAACAGACCCAGTTAGCTGCTGAAGGAAAGCAGCCACTTAATTGTGGCAGTACTAACAGTGTGTATAAGCAGGGTCAGCTCCTGCCTAGAGCTCCAGTTGTGATTTTGCTGCCCATTGTGTAGCTGATTACAGGGCTTCAGTTGTCATCTTTTGAGTGGCAAAGTCCAGACTAGTGCTGCAATGTTATAACAAAGCAAGTATCAGCAGCTTCCTGAACAGGCAGCTGGTGGTGGACTGAGCTTTGTATGAGTCCAGCTGATATGTCAGTGATGCAGCCATGAGTATTTCTGAAGAAAGCTGTGTCTGGCAAGTGCTCTGGTGTGTGGTACACTATTGCTGTGAGTAGAACAAATGCTTCTTCTTGCCTGTCTTCAAAAGCCATTGAATGTAGCACAGAAGTCTCCTATTACTGTTAAAATAAAAATTGAGCGCCGTATGGGCACAAGAAAACATAGATCCATTGGCAGCAGAACAAGACTATGAATTATTCATTCCTGCAATGCCTCCTGTAGGTTCCATCCACTTAGGCTGTTCAGGACGCTGTCTGTTGGAGATGCAGACAGTTCTGCTTTCAAAGCCATGGGGACAAGACCCTGCAGACTGTCATCACCACTCTTGAGCTTGTCCTTCATTAAACTGGCTTGGGCATTGTTGTGACATCCTTGAGGACACAGAAGTAACCTCTTATCATTCCATGGGCTGTTGGTAGGAATACTTGTAACACCAATGAACTTGGAACACATCTGACTGGAATTTTCTGTGAGGTGAGGGCAAGGAGTTAGGAGCAAGATGGAAGCCCTGGCTGCCCTGACAAAATGCTCTGGCCTATTTTGCAAAAGGGAGGTGAGAGAGCCACGTTTTGTGCAGCATTGCTTTGGTTTTTGTAAGAGAACTTAGACTATGTCAATTTGTTCTTAGCTCCATCTTGCTGAGAAACCAAAGTGCCCTGTGTTAAAAGTTCCCTGAAGCACACGCAGGGTTTTTCTGTTCATGCAGAGTGCTCTAGTGGAGATGAGTGTATTTAAATGGCTGTTTGGAAACATCTGTAACACACAGTTTTTCTCAACTCATTTACTAGTAGGCATTTGTCTAAGTAATGGTTGTCAGCTGGCAGTTGAATTAGAGAGGCACTGAAGATTTTCAGAGCTGCAGAGGCTCAACTCTCCTCCAACTCTTCCATGAACTGCTGTGGGCTCAGGTAAGAGGTGCCCACTGTGAGGGAAGGTGTTGCTGAAGGTTTGTTAGAGGCTGTTCTTCAGCATAAAATGCACATACTTAGATGCAGAGGGATTTTAACTATTTTTTTGCTTTTTTCTTCCCAGTGGTTGGTATGAAGATTCCTTCAGCCATTTTGCATACCCAGGCTGCACTGTCTATGCCATATTACAGATTCTTGAGTCTTTCCCCATTTTCCTTCTGCATCTCTCTGAGCTGCACTTAGCTATTAGGCTTTTGATGAGATGTATTCCGATTTTTAGTTTGGGAAAAGCTACCTGTAACTAGCAACAGCTGTAGAAATGATGGTCTTCTTAAAGCAGGAGTTCAGCCTTTGCATTTACAGCTGTCTTGTAATGTGCCCTACTGCATTTTGAGAGCACTTCAAATGTTCCTAAAGAGCTTCTTGGAAAGGAAGGAAATGTTACTTCTGTCAAAACAAGACACTGTAGCTTGTGTTCAGAACAGCTTTCAGCTTCTCTTTATGTCAGCCAGCTGGATATGCCCTAGAGTGAGTCACCTTTGGAGTTGTTCTAGTCCAGATGCTGAGGGAAGCTGTGGAGGCAAAGATAAAATCCCAGACTGCGTTTAAAGAGTCCTCACTAAAAAAAGTGGTGGAAGCATGCTGAGGGGTATGACTGCCCTGCTGGGTTGAGAGGCTGAGTAGGTTTCACAAAGAGAGCGGTCAAAGAAGAAAGGGTTGCTTCTGAAGAAGGTAAAATGTGTTTGTCATCCTATGGTCCTGACCAAAGTAAAAAGGCAATAAACTGGACGCATACCTTTTCTTTGTTTGTTTTTCATCAGTGAAAGAAGTAGACAAACAGAGCTCGCAATGGATTTGTGGTTTCCATAGTGATGTAGCTATGGAAGCTTTTGTGCAGCTGAGCTTTGCCCTCACTGCAATCACACTTGAAAGCTATGAGTGTTCAGCTTTCCTGCCAGAGAAATGTAAGTATGTCTCAAACATGGAACTGGCTGAAAATGCAGCTGCATTTTCATGAATTGTTACATTTGCTGTGTTACCTGAATACGTGGATGTTTAGAAGCTCTGCTCATTTCTGCTTTATCTGTTGTTCTGCACTGGAACAGTGCATCCAACTATATTGATACCACAGTTCTTGCTGCACTAGGCAGTGATATATTGACCTCTGTCCTTTGCTTTCTGTCATCTGTATATACACACACATATCCCACAACACTGGTGCCTGTGACTCTCCATCCACATCAAACATGCACTGGTCAGGAAATGTATGCATAACTCTTTCAGGGCATGCTAACTGGTCAAACACCACCCTGTGACACTTGGCAGGTGAATTTCATAGACATCAACTCACTTGTCCTTTTATCTGACATTACATCATGCTTTATTTTAATGGGCATTTTGAGAGTGTTTTAATAGTCAAAATACATGATCCTTGGGGAATTTTTGCATGTGGAAGGAGCTGTTTCTGACTGTGAATGGTTGATTAATTCTGGCTTTCAAAACAAGTTGGAGGTGGAATTTTTCAGCATCTCAGTGATGAGATTACCAGTGGGTTCTAGAGGCAGGGGAAGGAAAATGCTCAATGTGAATGTTGCATGTGCACATCACGCAGTTATGCACACACTGTGTGCTGCACACTTACTTGCATTGTCCAGTCTTCGTGGTTCACAGGCATTTGTGCCTCATCTTTTTCACTTGTACTGCTGCTGGATGCTTTCTTGCTGTCTCCCTGAACAAATCATCCTTACCTTCAGCATTTGTTTTGCTTGTCTAATGGATGTAATGGGTCATCTGTTCCCTTTATAGAAAGGAATGTTAATTATTTTCAGAAGGCTAATTAGGTTGCTAATGAGAAACTCTACTGCAGAAATATTTCCTTTAATTACTCACTCTGAAATGCTGTACAGAGAAGCTTATTGAATATGCTGTTAAATACAAATGCTTTTATCTGGCTTAAAGATGCACCTTCAGGCTCCCTGAAAGAAATGTTTTGGTAAACTTGGGAATCCATATGACACAGATGACTGAGCAAATGAGACTGGTGCTAAGAGCTGCCTAGTTGTGCAGCTTTTTTGACTGCACCTTAATTTGGCACTTCTGCAAGTGACTGGATGCAGTTGCTCCTTGTATTTCAGTTTTCCTGATGACTTTTGTCAGTATAGATAACTATTTGTGCTACCTGCCAGCCCAATCTATAATTAGATGCAGCCCTCACACCAAATAGTTTAGCCTAATCAGCCAGATGGCAGTCAGAGGCACTGAGAGGTGGAGTGACATGTCCAAGGTCACGTTGCAGATCATGGCAAACCTAGTAATTATGCAGAGGTTTCATCAGTCCTGTGTTAGTTCACTGCACTATTTGCCCCTTGTGCCTCTCTTAGGGCCAGCATAGCTCATTATAAGACTTGCATCAGTTTGCATATTGCTTCATGAGGCAGCACAGCTGCTCAACAGCCCCATTTATGTAGCCACCTTGGCACTGACTTAGGAAGGTCCTTTTGCTTCTCCATCTGGGTCCTGTCTTCTACTTGCTTCACTTCCTTGTTGTAGTGATACCAAAATCGGGCAGAAAATAAATTTTCTAACACAATTTGAAATATTAGAAAGCAGGCATTCTTTATTACCATGCTGGACACTTTAAGAGGATATCTCCTCTAATCGAATGTATGTCATGAAACTTTACCACAGGGTATTTATTCCATCGTGATTATACACATTCATTACAATATACTTCGTAACTAATACATAAACATCGCTTCCCCTAAAATTAATTTGCATTCATCTGCCTCCTACTGGAAGACCTTTTATGATACTAGAGGGTCATCTAAAGGGATCTCTGGTTGTAGTTACTGAGTGCCCCAATATGACCATTCCTTGAACTTTTTTTTTCGGCATGCATGTTGCTTCTTGTTACATAACTTGCCAAAACCCCTAGTATATTCCTAATTTTCTGTTTATCCATTGGTTCCAGCTACATTTGTTATCCTGTGTGCATACTTTTGCATTCTTTTATCTTTTCTTGCTAGTTGGTCTTTAATTCTATCTAGCAACTTCAGGGAAACTGAAAGTTTTTATTCTTTGTATTATCTGTCAGTCTTGATGCCTTTTACAATTGCTTTGGGAGAGCTGCTGTAGTCTAGTGGATATTTTAGTTTTAGTACTCCCAGGATGAAAGTTGGAGTGGATCTCTAACATTCCCTGCTTTTTGACTGCTGAGCCTTCATGTAGCTCTGTAAAAGAGCTTCACTTTTTTTCAGCATCCTCTAATGTCCGGTCTGCTCTTAGCCAGACTCTTGGAACTTTTTACATGCCATGGCTGTACTAGGAAAAATGGGAGAGAAGGCTGCTGAATGGGGGCTGCTTCCATGCATAAGAAGATGCTCCTTATTCTTTTATATACTGGTCACTGTAAACTCAGCAGGAGAAGGAAGGAAGATCTGTCGATGTTGTAGATGCAGTGCAGAACTTTGCATCTTGTACTGTGCTGTAGAGCATCTAAGTGCAGGTGACTCAGAAGAGTGACTTAGACATAGGAAATACCCAAGAAAACTACTATCAGCATGGGATGTCAAAAGCCATCCTCCGTTTCTTTTTAGGCACAGACGTACACTGCTAAAACCTTTATCTGTGTGCCACACATGCAGCACTGTCTTGGCTGAGGCACATTTATTTAAAAGTTCACTTTGCATATGTAATATTTGAGTTAACTTTGCATATCTTTACAGATGTGGGAACTCTCAGAGACTCTCAGAGTGAAGCATGTTGCTTAGCTGCAGTGTAATCTGGCTTCTAAGTTAGTACAAGCCTATGCAAAACAAGCACACTTGAAAATGTTAACACTTTGAACACCTTGGCATTGCTATGAGCTGTTATGCAGATAGTACTGTTTGGTCTATGTGTAATGTGATGTGTTTGTTGTTGCATGTATCAAGACTAGTTATATTACAGAATGATATTTAGGTTGTTTTAGTAGGAGACAAAAACTTGCTTTCTAATTCTACCAAGAGTGTATTGCTTAATATCTAGTGATTGTCATACAAGTCCTGGTATACTGCAGGTTTCTGTGCATCTAAAAAAGAATGGATAACTGACCAGAGTGTATGTCTTCAGGGCTGCCAATAGTGAATGCACAATACAGGCACAAAAATGACAACTCTTAAGTATCTTACATAAACATGGACAAGAAAACATATGGTGCCTCTCTTGTTCTATTTGCTATGGGTCACCTGATGCTCTATTTGTTGAGCAGATTTTAAAGATGGTTTAAAAAGAATATAAGACTTGGGGCTTTTGAAGAGGGCTATTTTTGGTGTCCAGGGTGAGCAGTATCAAACTATTTTACTTAAAACTGAGGAATTCTTTTCTAGTCTTAATACAAGTCAGTTCCCAACACACAGATGAGAACTGGCATCTTTGTAAAACTGGCATTTTGCCCAGAGGCATGACATGCCTATTGTTGCCTGGAAGGAAAGCAAGATAAAGAAAAAAATCTTATTTGATAAGACCTGAAATTACCCTATGTAACCTAAAGTATTTCACTGAGGTGAATAAATCAGTGTTGTATATGCTTTAAGCACCTCTAAATAGGTACTGGAAAGGTGCAGGAAAGATAGCATCAGGAATGATCAAACTCCACTTTTGTCTACAGAATGCGCCCATCTCTAGCTGCCTTTGCAGGCTCTAGTAACTACAAACGGGAACCTGTACGAAAACAAAGTTTGTGAGGTACCTTTGTTAAGTGCTTGAAATTCATTCATTAATTTGGACCTCTGTATGCATGTGTGTATGAAATGTTTATACAAAATCCAAAATTTAGTAAAACCATGTCATGCTAATAATTAATTTGTTAGAATGGTATCATGGTGCAGTAATGGTGTAACTCAGATTACTGGAGGCAAACAAGTCACTGTCAGAAGTGCGTCAGTCAGTGAGATCTCCATGTCTGCTCAAAGGAGGGATCAGTTCCTCACTGCTTAAATAACAACTGCTAAATAACAGTGCTTCCTAAAATATCAACCAGCTGTTTAGAGTGTATCTTTAAACTTTTCTTGAGATGGTAGAATGAAGGGTATTAAGGGCACTACAAATGAAGATCTGGGCAGAAAATAGTGTGACCCTGGGAAAGCCATGCCTGTTTGAGAACTCTGTGGCCAGTCATTAATGGGGCAAGACAGACTTGTGTGATTCAAGACAGCCAGCTCAGCTTCACCAAGGGCAAGTTCTAGCTGATAAACCCAGTGGCCTTCTGTGATGGAGTGACTCCATCAGTAGAAGGGTGCAAGTGTCATTTATCTGGACTTCTGTAAAGCCCATGACATGGTCCCCCCACAACGTCCTTCTCTTTAAATTGGCAAGACATGGATTTGTTCAGTGGATAAGGAATTGTTTGGACTGTTGCATCCAAAGGGTAGTGGTCAAACAGCTGAGTCCCAATGGACGTCAGGGAACAAATGGTGTTCCTCAGGGGTCTGTGCTGGGACCCTCTGTCCTCATCAGACTCTGCTTGCAGTGCTGCATCCAGCTCTGGGGTCCCCAGCACAGGAAGGACATCAACCTGTCGGAATGAGTCCAGGGGAAGATCATCAAGTTGATTAGAGGGCTGGAGCACCTATCCTGTGAAGACAGACTAAGACAGCTGGGGTGTTCAGCCTGGGCGATAGAAGGTTCTGAGAATGAAACCTTACAGCACCTTCTAGCACCTAAAGAGGGCTACAAGAGAGTGGGAGAAGGAATTTTTATGAGGGCATTTAGTGATAGGCCAAGGAATGATGTCTTTAAACTGAAAGAGTAAGTTTAGACTGGATATTAGGAAGAATATTTTTTACTGTGAGGGCTGGTGAGGCACTGGAACAGGTTTCCCAGAGAATTTGTGGATGCTCCATCCCTGGAAGTGTTCAAGGCCAGGTTGGATGGGGCCCTGAGCAAGCTGGTCCAGAGGAAGGTGTCCTTGCCCATGGCAGGCTGGTTGGAACTGGATTGATCTTTGATGTCCCTCCCAACCCATATTCTGAGATTCTCTTATTCTGTCTCCCCTGTCTAAATACAAAACCACGATTACATGGTAGCTAGGTAAAGCCTTAGGTAACAGTTCAATGGAAGGAAGCCAGTTGAATTATCCATCCATTGAAAAGCCTCTACTGCCTGTGGATGAGACTCCAGGATGACAAGTTTGCCTCCATGCTGCAGAGAATGACACAGCCATAGTTGTTTTCTTTTCTGATTGTGCTTGCCAGGCCCCATGGGGAAAATGAGTCTTTCCAACCACGTGCAGAGTGCAATAAATGTCCTCTGACAAGCTGACAGAAATTAGTGGAAGCTCAGTACTTGGCAAAAAGAGAAACTAAGTATAGGAGGTGTTAAGAACGAACTGAACCTCATGGATGGGAAGTTGTGGTCTTACCATTTCCTCTTACATGCTCCTGTCTGGTGTAACTGGCTCTTTCAGTGTTTCAGCTGAGGGTGTCCTGTGTTTCATAGCATTCAGCTATTAGGCTGCCATGAGACTTCAAAAATAAGCCTCTTCTGGAAACCAGGTGAAGTCTGTTCAGCTCAATATTCCCTTTTCTAAGGAGAGGTGATGTGTTTTTCTGAGTCAGCTGGTATTGAGAGGGAGGTGGAAGAGGGCCAGTAAATTAGAGATACTCAGGCCGTCTTTGGGCTTGAAGCTGTTTGAAGTGGAGTATCATGTTTCTGTCTCTGATCTGACCAAAGCAGTAAGATCAAAGTTACTGAAAACATAGTCTTGATCTGCAGTAGCTAATCCTTCCTGGCATGAGCATTTTCTTGCGGAGCCTGCAATGGGGAAAGATTATGCATCACAACCCCAGCTGGATGGAGACACTGGGCCACCAACTCCTCCTTCTTCACGCTTGTGTCTTCACATGTTCCTAAGTCACCTTCATGACCATCACAAATACTTTTGTAAAGGGAATTCAGGGTTAGTGAAAGGTACTGTCTGGATTGTCCAGAGAAACATCAGTGCTTTTGTAAAGGAAAGAGAAGCTCTGATAGTGAGAACATGAACTTTCTGCATTATGCATCAACATGAGTTATCTATTCTGGAAAGAGCATCTTCCAGAGGCAAGTAAAAGAATATATTGTTATTTTGTCTCTCTTCTGGGATGGCCAAAGATCTTGGCCAATTAGTGCCTGTGTTTCAATTATGAGAATGTTTTATCAATCACTGGGAATTAAATTAATATGTACAAGGAAAGAGCCGTGTGTGTTTTGGAACATTTTCTTTTTTGAAGCATGTAAAACAGAATAAATACAAATACACGAGCAAGAAAATTGTGCTGTCTTCCACTGCAATAGCTGTGTGTGTGGACTCAAATTCAAGTCCCCTATTATCATTGTGCTTTGACCTTTTGCACCTGTACCATCTTTCTGCAGCTGAGAGTGGAAAATGTCTTCTGTGCAGACTGACAGTTGAGTGAAGAGGTGAGTAGTATTTTTACATCCTTGCTGAGTTTAGGATTAGAGTTAGCAGTTCTTAAGGATTTTCCTTTCTAAGGTGGAAACTTCTTTCCTTTTTCAGGTGTTTAGAAGTAAATGGTATTAACACAATGCAATTACATTGCATGAGTCCTGAAGCAGATGCATGTTAGCTACTACTCACAAGAGATGGTTTAGAATTTTTCAGAAGGCTGAATGTGTAGATTGGATCTCAGAAAAGGTTTGATCTCAGAATGTGAGTTGAGTCTCAACCAACATCTGTACAGTAGTCTGAAGCTGTGATATTGCTTTATTTCATGATCTGGGCTTGCTGTACTATGAAAGGTAAATTCCTGGACTTCGGGCATTTACAATATTCAGAAGCAGCCCTCTGCACATACATACAGACTTTTCTGTCTTAAGGAACCCAAAGTTTACACTTAGGTTGACTAATAAATACAGGTTGAAAATTCTTTCCAGTGTTGGAGCAATGAATCTGTTGGTTTTATTGGGGAGACTCTTCAGTAGGACACAGTCATTCGGACAAACTACAGTCACAAAACGAAATGTGGAAGAAGAGTATAAACATAATATTAAATGGATCTATTTTCAGAGGGGCTCTGTAAAGGCTGAAGTGAGCACACTCTGTGAAGCTGTGATAAATGATTGGCAGGTTGACGGTATGATAAATCCAATAGTAGTGTTTGTAAAAGGTCACCTCAGCACAAAAATGCATACAGTCAGAAGAGGCAGTTATAAGAAAAAAGATCCATCCCCTTCAAGCAGAGGGGAAAAGAGGACTAATCAGCCAATAAAATAGGACAGTATATGAAGGCATCTCTCTATATATCAGTACAGCTGTAGATGTAGAATTCAAATTTATGTAGATACAGCAGGTTGATTTTCCTGCATTAAAGCAGATATCTATGGTCCAGTCCAAACTAGAGAACAGTCCAGTGTTCTGTGGGCAATAAGGAATTCAAAAACAGTAAGAAAAGAACCAAGGTGGCAAGTTGATCTAGTCTGAGGAGACACAAGACATCCTTATGACCCAGGTCCCTGGCTCATGAGCTGGTGTGCATGAACCTGCAGCTGGGAGCACATGTCTCAGTTGGAAGAACAGTGCTGGGAAACACTACTGGAACAGTACCTTCATAAGTTGATTGATTAGAAAAGGAGGGAGCTGTAGGATGCAACAGCAAAAGCTTATGGACCAATGCTGAGTGAAGAAATTGATGGCTGAAGAGATAAGAGCTTCCTTGAATGGCAGGGAGAAATAAAATAGCCTGGCAAATACCAGTTCTGCATGGGGCACAAAAGTTGAGTTATTCCTTTTTTTTAAAAGACCTCCTGAGTCTTGCCACCTTTCAGAAGATTGAGTTTCAGTCACATTTCCCTGTGGTAAAGCTCTTGTGCTTCCTTTTTGGGACACGCAGCACATAATCAAATGAATGACTTGAAGGGGAGTAATAAACACCCAAACATTAGAGGTTTATGATGAATCTCATGCTTCAGGTTTACAAAAGAGAAAAATGTCAGGTGTGCATAAAACATGAAGATGGTGTCTTTGTGATTATAAGGTGAATGCTAAGCTTCCTGATACCTTTAGGAAATAACTGTGCTAAAAATGTCAGCCTTCTTTTACAAAGATGTAAATAGGAATAGAAGTACCCAACACAGTGGGGGGAGTATGTTTCCTGTATAGGAACTAGGCCCTAAAACCCAAGGTTTTGTTGACTTGTTATTCAGAACAGAGAAATTTGACAAGTCTGTGAATACAAATTTACTTAAGTGATGCTGAATTAAAATAAATCTGAACAATCAAGTACAAAACTCATCACTAATTTATTTGTGCATACAATATATTTCCACTGCTGATGATGTACTTTGGAAACCAGTGATAGCATGATTAATACCCATGCTATGATAATTGGTGGGCACTAGTGGGAAAAACTCTGGGAAAATGCTTAGAGGAGCTGCCTTTCCCAGCTGTTGGCATGGTTGTCTACTTGAGGATCTCGCTGGACATGATGAAGTAATCAATAGAATTCTGAGATTTATTCTCTTCTACCCTTCCTTTTCAGGATGTTTCTACCTCTGATGCCTGTGTGAAATTAGGAAGATGAGGTAGATGAGTTAATCTTAGAGGCTCCACAGAGATTCCTTTGTGAAAAAGGATAATTTAGTACTCTGAGACTGCTCAATTTTACACCAGAGGGGCTAGGAGGAAACTTGAGGAGTCACAACCTAGTGAGTAGCAGATAGCACTTGGGCCACCTGATTCTTTGACATCTCAGAAATAGTTCAATGTTAGGAAGGAAAAAATTTTACATTGAGAAGGAAAAATATTTGATGTAGAATTGCCACAAAGAAATTTCCAAAAGGGGAAAGAGAGAAGGAAATTTTTCATATGACAATCTTGGGCTCTGAATCTGAAGGTGCTTAAAAGTATGCTTCCTCCTGTTTCATCTAACTTTATGAAGTACCTTCTGCTTGAAGGGTTTAAACCTAACTCAGTTTAGACCAAGATGTTATGTTTCTTTATGAACTGCAGCAGTTCTGTTCCTTCTAGATGAAAAGTGACTGTAATTGCTAACTGCAGGTATTTAAACTATCCAGTTACCTACTATCAGTTGAATTCTGGGAATTTTAAAAGGCTTGTGCACCAGTGAAGAGTAATAAATGGAAAGAGAAATAATTCTTTACAGTTGTGTATATGCAACAAGAATTTCCAGAAAAGAAGCAGCTATTTTTATGAAATGATGCTTTGATCTTTACCTGTAGCAAACGAGGAGAGACTTCTTTGAATCTGTCGATGATACAGATTTAAGTGACGTGGATTGTGTCAGTATGTTAGCAAGCTAGGATTTTAGATACTTTAACAGCTTGATCATAGTATTTTTCTCTGCCAAGCTTTATTTTCAGTGTGAAAAATGGTTGAATTTTTTTGTCTATTTTTTTTCCTAAATCTGGCTTTCATCTATTTAATCCTGAATCTGGCTTATTTCTGAAGATTGTTCAGAAGTGCTGGGCTAAGCATATTTATTTGTTACTGATACTGACCCTTGTGAGTGGACCAATGTAGGCTGAAGCAGAATGGTTTATTTGCTTTCCATTTTGCTTTGGAAAGATGAGGCATTTGCTGAGAAGAAAAAAAAAACCCCACCTTTTCAAAAATGAACTGTCTGAATTTCCAAGAAGCTGTAAGAAACCACATAAGATGGATGACACATGATGTCTTGCCATAATGTTGTATTTTCTTTACATATATTGGCTGTGTAGTGACAGTGGAAAGGATAAAATCTTGTAAACTCTTGTGTTTCAGGACAAATTCTCTTCCTCCATTTGTCACTCTGATTTGGGTTGCTGGTAAGGCATGATGTACATTATGTTCTTTGAATATCATTTCTTCAGAAGATTTTCTTCAGTCAGCTAATATCATGTGTTAAGCTCAAGCTTTTGAAAACACACATGTATTTTGACTGCCACTGTACTTGAATGCACAGTTTGATATGAAGGGGCCCAGCTTGCAGGAGCTTATGAGTCAGGCAGTTGCCCATCAGTGCTCAGACCTGCGCCTCAAGTCATGGTGTGTGAACCTGTGTCAGTTTTTGAAAACTGGGTTCTAGGAGCTCAGATGTGCTCTCACTGCAGAGAAAGAAGTCAACTGTCCAGGTTAAGATAATGGTGAATCCAGCAACTAAGCACCCAAAACTGAAGGATGGCTGATACAGATTCTCAGAGCAGATTGTGCCCCCTGGACATGCTATCTCCTTGGGGACAGACCTTCCATAATGCTGGCTCCCTCCTCCTCAGTGTTAATAGGAAGCTCTGCCTGCTCCTATAGGAGAGTCCTGGCATCCACGTCTCTGCTTTGTACTGGAGCCACATTGGGGGCACTTGGGCTCATGCTGGACATTTGCTTTTTTGAGAACTGTAGTATCAGCAAATGTTGGGAACTCAGGGCCGCTTTTCCAAACAGGGAAGGGCAGCAGTTAAGGCACAAGAGCTTTACAGCAATAGGCTTGAAGAAGAACATGACCTTACCTGAAGGAGGTGCTGAGGAGGTTTGGGCTCAATACTTATAGATGTGAAGTTTGGATTCAGTCATTTCTCATAGTGTCTTTCAAATCTGCTACTTGCATGACTCTTGGAGGTCTTAACTTCTGTCAGGTACAAAGGCAACATTCCTATTTGTCTCTGTAAGTAAAGAGTTACTGCCTTAATCTGTTCTCAAGTTGGAGTGGTGACTGTGGGCTAAGGTGTATTCACGTTACGTAACATTTCCTGCTATGTGTGCGGCAGGACATGGAAAGTCTCCACTTTCTGCACTTCTACTGCCATTCATGAGATCACCTTAGTCAGAAAGCTATTCTTTAAACAATGCCTTCATATTTTCTCTTTGTCTTCTGAGAAGTCAACCTCCCCCTACACTCCTTCCCAAGAAATCCCTACCTTTCTCCTTTCCATTGTGAAATGGTACCTTCTGGGCCGCCCACACACAGGCATTACTGCTAAGAACTGCACTTCCCCATCCCTTTGGGCTAGGCTGGTAATTGGATTCATTTAATCTCCTTTTGGCGTCATGCTTTTTTACCGTATCCCAATTCTCTTTGGACCAGATTTGAAAGATAGACAGGGATCAGAGGCTGCCAGCAGGTACAGAGTGAACTGGGCAAGGGAACAAGAAGACAAGGAGTGGCAGGAAAATGTGAAGGATGTGCCTTCTATGGGAAAGGAGCTAGAGAAAATGAGGGGCAAATGCAGATAAGAAATAGACTGTGCTTTCTTACCCCACAGTATGGGGAGAGGAGACAATGTGCATCCTGATGGATGTAGAGTCCAGACAAAACAGCAGCAAAAACAGATGACTCAGAACTGACCAAAATCCAAGGGCTCCAAGTCCTTTCTGAAAGCACTGAGAGTCTGTATTTGGAGACATCTGTGGCATGCTTTTAGCTTCATTGCAGGGCTTGATTAATCGATCTGCTGGAGCTCTTCCACACTTCAGTGAAGTTGAAATCCTATTTTTTGAGCCACAGTTAATTGAGGCTCTCAGTTACCTGAAGGATGAATATCTCTTCAGAGTTATGACTTCAGCACATAAGTACCACTAAGACTTTACTTATAAATCTTTAAACACTGATGGACTAATGTCTTGGGGCCAAATTTAGTACACAGTATTCTGTACACATCTAGTGTTCTGTAAATCTTTACTTCTAATGGTGTATGATACCTCTGTGAAAATGTTGAAGCCAGATTTGCAGCATATTCATTCAATGTTGTCCATGGTTGCAAAGGTATGCTTGTTAGGTGTTTACTCACAGGGAAAATGCAAAATAAGAATTACACTTAAACAGGTATTGTCCAAAAATGCATGTCAATTTTCACCAACACAATAGTATATACTATCTATACAGTAGATATACATATCTACTGTAATCCTTGCCAAAGCAGAAAAGCAGATATACATCTGATTCTCCCAGTCTGAAGAAAGAACACAGTAGCTACAATGATGTGCCAATGAAAGTAATTAAAAAAGTAACAAGAAACAGTTATTTTTACATAAGTACTGTTTGGGTAATAAGGATCTGAGGAAGGAGGACGTTAGTAGTACAGCTCATGGGCAGGGAGAGGAAAGTACCCTTTACTTCAGCTTGGACCACTACTCATGGTCCTGTCATTTGGAGAGACTAAAGTATCCTACTGTGTATGTGTCTCCTTTGCACTTTTTCAAATTTAAGAGTAATTATGATACATAACATAGGGTTATAGATCCCTAAGGCATTTCTTAGAAATATGAACATGCATGTTATTGAACTAAATATTAGTAAATATGACTTTGTAAAGTAATACTCTGCCATAAATTTTTAACTTGCAGAAATAACTGGGCACTATGAGTATCAAACATGCTGCAGTAGTTCAAGTTCACTTGCAGTGATTAGCTGACAGAATTCATAGACTCAGAATTCAATTAGGGGAATTGTATCATGGAGGTTTTTGTTTGTGTTTTTCTTTTATTAGCACTTCAGAGTTAATTCAGAGTTTCTCGAGGAGGTCTCATTACACTCATCCAGAGCATCTAAATAATTCTGCTGGATTAAAGGGAGTAAAGACAATCTGTAAAGGACTTTTTTTTAAGCATAGTTTGGCTTGGTAGAAGGGAAATGGGCAGAAAGCCACTGCAAAGGATAGCTTTGAAAAAAAAAGATGAGCCAGGCAGTGCTCAAGAACTTAATCAGGCATGAATACGACATCCACTGAGGTTTCCCCTGCAGTGCTTGTGTGAGACAAATCTACCATTATTTCTTGGTCTACCATCAGTCCATCTTCTGATCACTTCCCTCTTGCCTGCCAAGGCTGCATCACCTGCAAAACCAAATGTGAGTATGGAAGTGCTCCTCTTGCACAGAGGGGTCCCATGTGAAGTGGGGCAGTCTGTAAGTCCTTTCTCCTTACTTGGCCTGGTGCATCAGTTTTATCTATATCATACCTCAACCTAGGGGATTATTAATATCCATTTCAGAGCTGAGATTATAAAATATTAGAGTGTAATCTTGGTGCTTTCTTGCAACCATAAGTCAAAGTCCTGCCCTGATCACAGAATAGGACAGGTTGGGAGGGACCACAGTGGGTCATCTGGTCCAACCTCCCTGCTCAAGCAGGGTGATTCTAGAGCACATGGCACAGCATTGCCATCCATACAGTTCTTGAATATCTCCAGTGAGGGAGACTCCACAACCTCTCTGTGCAATCTGTCCAATGCTTGATCATCCATAGAGTAAAGAAATTCTTCCTCATATTGAGGTGGAACTTTGTGCCTCAGTTTCTGCCCATTACCTTTTGTGTTTGCATAGAGTTACTCTTCCCCAGGTGCAGGACCCTGTCTTGAATTTCAGGCAGCTCTTCTCTGTTCATCTCTCCAACCTGTTGAGATCCTTCTGAAGGGCTGCACAGCACTAAGGAGGTATTGGCCACTCCTCTCAGCTTTGTGTCCTCAGTGAACTTGTTGCTGCAACCAGATTTCTGTAGAGAAGCTCAGTCCTTCATATACTTTCCCCTGTTAGGCTTGTTTCTTGTAGGTGGAGTGGGCTCTTGGCCCCTTTCCCCTTCGTTGCCAGCAGAGTTTTATGCACACAGGCAGGGCGGTCAGGGAAAGGACTGAGTGTTCCTTGGAGGTCCATGTGTGATTTCCACAGACTTGCCGTTTATGTGGGTGTGGTTTTTTTTTTTTTTTTTTTTTTTTTTTTTTTTTTTTTTTTTGGTGGTTGTTGTTGTTTTCTCAGCAAGCTGGAAAAGAAGGTCCTACTAGAGAAAGAAGCAAAATTTTTATGCTGGCCTAGCTCAGACTTCCTAATAACTTTGTATTAGAGGAACTATTTCTATTTTAACTATTTGAAATATAATTTGCTGATGATGGAAAGCATTTTCAAAACTTTGAATTTGGAAGCTCCCTATTTTCCCCAAAACAGTACAGTGCGAGCAGCCTCAATGCAGGCGTGGTCATCCATGAGCAGTCTCCTTGCATTGTTTGCTCTCTGCTGAGACAATTGCATAGCTGGCAGCTGTGTTTCTGGTTTTCAGGAAGCTGCTGCCCATCCCATTATAAGTGCCTCCGTGATGAATGTCATTTGTTTTCCTGAGGAGCCTGAATAGCTCCCATATGTTCAGAGCCTTTTGGTCAGTATTACTGTCACTCCATTAAAAGTTTTGCATCACCGAGTTCAATTATCTTCTTAAGGCTTTTCACAAATCTGCATTTCTTACTGAATCCAGTCTTGGCCTTCTGTTTGGATGCTTCTCACACTAATGTCATGCTCTTCAGCTTGATTTTTTTATCATCAATTGCTGCCCAATAAAACAACACTTTTCTCCTGTATGTCCCTCTTGAGACCTTCTTGTGCAGTATTGCTTACCAGACACCAAATAATTTGGTGTGGCTGAGAAATACAATGCTTAGGAAAAGCTGCAGTTTTAATTGTTCTCTAAATGCTCAAGTGACATGTAACCATTAAATTGTACGGCTTGTGCAGTGATGTGCTGTGGCTTGTGATGGCCCCCCCCTAGATGTATCCTCTATTCCCTTTATGTCTTACTGTGTACTTCTTGTTTTATTTTGGATGAAATATTTTACAGGAGGAGCTGTGATTTGTGGATTTGCTTAGTGCCTAGGACAGTGGAACCAGTTATGTTTGGGCTATCACAGATTGTCATCTGCCCTGTCTTGGGATGCTCCTAATCAGCAGGAATCTGTGAGGACTCTTGCAAGCATATTTTAAGAAGGAAGTTTCCATCGAGGTTGGGCCCACTGGAGACACAAGAGTAGAGACGGCAAATATTGAGACAGTGCCAGTGCATTCATTGATGTTTGTCTCTTTGCAGTTGTGGTGAAAGCCATATGATTGAAAAGAACTCGACAGTGGTCTTTGCAATGAGCTGACTTGTAGATGTCTGAGACCTGATCTAGATTCAGTTATTAGACTTCTAGCATAGTGACTAAATATTTTGCAAACAATAAGAGACAGAAAATAAATAGGTTTCCATTAAGTTTGTGGTATAGAACCAGGAAAGAGAAATCCATTGCACAGAGGAAATAGCGTGGGGCAGAACAGGAAGTGGCTTTTTGGATATGTTTGTTTGAGTCTGGCTTTTGTAGGGAGGTATAAGGCAATGGAAATAATTGGTGAGGGGATCCTTGGAATGAAAATGGAGGGGGAGAGGGAAGGACCCTCTGTGCATTTGATCCACCTTTGTGAACAGATCTGCAAAATTACAATGGTGCTCCCAGCTAACAGTTCAAATACCCTTCATGTAAAGCTGTAGAGAGAAGTGCAAGGACTAAGGACCACAAGTGAAAAAGGCTCAGAAAAGAGAGGAAAACCATACAATCCCTTAGCAACTTAGTAAAATCTTTACAATAATTTTCTTCTCTGGATAATGACATTACATATTACAGAAACATCACAGAATATTCTGAGGTGGAAGGGACCCACAAGGATCATCAAGTCCAGCTGTGAAGTGAATGGCCCATACAGGGATCAAACCCACAACCTTGGCATTATTAGCATCATGCTCTAACCAATGGAGCTAATTATATTATTATTACATTTTACTTGGTTTCAATTATTAAACTCATCTTAACCCATGAGTTTTATTCCCCCCCCCCCCCCCCCC
>WBNO01004119.1:279900-323590 GCA_013400575.1 Peucedramus taeniatus
ATCCCACTGGCGAGCAGTGAGCAAGTGGCTGTCTGGCACTTAGTTGCTAGCTGGTTTTAAATCATGATGCCTTCTTACTGCTTTCTCTGACTTCTGTACCTCTGATTTTTGACTTGTTCTTGAAATCATGTCAGAATGGAGTAATGATATGAGGATTCAGAGTCCTAAGCTTATCAACTGTGTTGGCAAATTAACCAAATAACATTACATTGACAAACTATTGTTGGTTTGCAGTGCCCTTATGCATCAGCTTCTTATGGACTGTGTGGATATAGAGCTCCTGCATATTTCTCATATGCCACCTCCTCTGCTGTCTTGCAGGATTTCTTGGGACTGAATTGTTAGGAGACATGAGCCAATCTCTAGTGATTCTTTATTCTTTCACCTACACGCTCACTATGTGCTGTTGACCTTTCTCTGTAGCATGATGGCTCAGTGTTCTGTGTAAAATGGATTCTGCCATTAGAAAATGTGCCTTTGTCCAAGCACCCAAATCATATGAACTGTCAAGGCTTTGGTTGTTTGTGTGTCTGGTTAAGAGTAGTGTGAACGGATCATGGATACAGCTCTGTCCTTTTCACTTTCAATATTCCCCTGTGCCTGTCTTCTTCATGTTTATTATTACAGTTCTGTTTTTCCTTATAGAAGTTTCTCTTTTCTCCTATCAGAATGTCAGTTGCATGCTAATACTTTGTTCAGAGAGGCACTGTGTTTACAGGGCAGGGCAGGAACAGCCTCTTACCAGATGGCATGGAATGACTGTACATAAAGTTAGTGTGGTCCCTTCCCTAGCACATTGTGCCATGGAACTGACAAGAGCAGAGCAAGTTAAATAGGGCTTGGTAAAGAGTCCAGAGAAACTTAACTTGAAAGGGTAAGTTTCTAAGAATGAAAGAGGTCAAATTCATCCTGTGGTGTAAATCTGCAAGGCTTCAATAAAATTATGTTTATAATCACCTCGTGTAATTGACTGTAGCATGACAGACTTGTGAATCTCTACTGAAAGTTTAAAAGCTAATTATGATGAAACAGTTCAGTGATAAGCAAATTGTGCCTTTTCAAAAACTCTCCACCAATTTCTTCCTGTATAGACAATTGGAGTTTGTTCTCATTTCCTATTGATCATGACTAACTACCCCTCTCTAGGCTCAGCTGTTCCTTTTTATTCTCCTCCTTTGTGCTTTGCTGTCCTGAAGCCAAATCTGAATGGATTTCAGTGGCTCTCTTGTGCTTTTTGACTTGATATCAGGAAGTCTGACATCATAAGAAAATTATTTTACAAATGCTAGCCATACAATGGATGAGTTCTTCAACAGGCAAAATAAAAGTTCAGCTGAATAATGCATGAAAGGTATGGTGTCTAAGTGTAAAATCTCTGAATTTTCTTTTCCAGTTCCCTTGCTGTAGCTCCCATCAAAGCTTGTTTTAGACTACAGTAAACATTTTGGGTATAGAGACTGTAGGCAACAGCTGGAAAGGCCCAGTTTTACAATGCTGTGTTCAATTAATCTATTCCACAGTAGAATCCGAAAAGTAAGGTATAGTGCTGTTTCTTGAAAAGAGTAAACAGGTGATGTGTACTCCTTGTGGGATGACTATATTTTTCTGCTGATTTGCAACCAGTAAATTCTTTGGCAACCTTGCTCCTGGCAAAACCCTTGTACTTATCAACTCCCTCCTTATCACCAGTGTAATACCAGCGGTGTCCCATTTTTCAGGCAGAGGAGTATATGTTGTTCAGACTCATCCTGAGTCATGGAGCCCTGTAAGGTGCCACCTTTCCCCAGGACTTAAAATCTGCTGTGCTGAAAATGAGAGTCACTTCTTTCTCAGATTTATCCATTGTTACAAGTTTGTGTGTTGCCATCTGGGGGACAAGGACTTGTGACATCCTCGGTGACTCCTCTCTCCCTCTCTCTCCCTCTTCCTTTCAGAGTGCTGCTGGGGTGAGTGCAGAAGAATGGCTGCGGCAGAACCTCTGACCGCTTTCTCACGATGGTACCTCTACGCCATCCACGGCTATTTCTGTGAGGTGATGTTCACAGCTGCCTGGGAGTTTGTGGTCAACTTCAACTGGAAGTTCCCAGGTGTTACCAGTGTGTGGGCACTCTTCATCTATGGCACCTCCATCCTCATTGTGGAGAAGATGTATCTGTATCTCAAAGACAAGTGTAACATTGTAGTGCGCTGCTTCATTTACACACTGTGGACATACCTCTGGGAGTTCACCACTGGCCTCATCCTACGCCAGTTCAATGCCTGCCCATGGGACTATTCCCAGTTTGATTTTGACTTCATGGGCCTGATCACCCTGGAGTATGCCATCCCATGGTTTTGTGCTTCTTTCATCATGGAGCAGCTGGTGATCAGAAACACCCTGCGCTTACGATTTGATGAGACTGCCGAGCCTGGGGCCCCCACTGCGCCCGTTGCCTTGGCCAACGGCCACGTGAAGACGGATTGAGCAATGACTTAGAGCCATACTTAGCAATCTGGGAGAGCCCAGATCTCAACCACTGACAGTCAGCTCTGGCTCTGAGGTACTGCTCCTTGCTGTATAAGATTCATAACCCTGTTTTTCTAATGGGGGTGTGCATGGGATATACCAGAAAAAATGGAACCAATAGATTTTCTATGGATTTTTCTCTTTGGGCTCCAAGGACCAATATCAGTTACTTGTTAGTTAGTTCGTTTCTGATTTTAACTTATTACTGATGAAAGCAGTCCTTTTGCTTACACTTTAAAGTGGAGAAAGAAGAAAAATGAAATGCTACGGCGGAAATGCATCCTAAAAAACCCCACCTAATCAGTGGATGGGCATGGACACGCCAGCTGAGTTAGTGATTGGCTTACTCCATTAGGCAATATTCAGGTGCTTGCTTGCAACCAATACCTCCCGTGGGACCTGAGATGCTGCAGGAACAAGCAAAATCCATCTGCTGTTGAGAAGTACCTAAGACTGGCAGTCGGCTGGGGAGGTAGATGGTGTTCCCCTCACCAGGTCCCACTGGCCTCTCCCCAGGTTCTTTGTTGCACCATGAAATAATATGGTGCTGGACATCTTGCTGAACTTATATGGATATTGTACTTTTTGAAATCTCAGTCCTGATACTTCTGATACTCAATAGAAATATTTTCTTTTTTTTTTTCTTTTTTTTTTTTTTTTTTTTTTTTTTCTAAAAAGGCCTTTTTTGCCAAGTGAATTTTATCATAATTGTGCTATCTGAGTCTTGGCAAAAGGCACAAGAAATAGTGCAAGTCTTCCCATCTCCTTTGTCCCCCCAAAGCAGATCTTGCTGCAGATTCCAGCTCCCATCTCAGCCATGCAAACCTTGTAGAGACTATATAGCCCACAAGACTCTTCTGCCTTCCATTCCAGGGATTCCTCTGTTTCTGGTGATGTCAATGACTCAGTCTGGCTGCAGCCCATTGTATTTGAAGGTCAGAACCTTCATGTGGCTAACCCAGGATTTGGTCCTCTGGCACTGACTCCCAGGTTCCTTCAGCACTGGCAAACAACAACAAAAAAACAACAAAAAACAAAACACCTGTCTCTGAAAAGCATGCACTTCTTCATGCTCTGCCTGAATGAGGCTTTGAGTTAGGGTGTGAGAGCAAGAGTAGAGAGGTGGAACAGGAGGGACTGCTGTGGCTTCACTGTAAACCTGCCTGCACCAGGGAAAGTTTGAAATTTAACCTATTTGGAACACTTATGGAGAACAAGGACTGCTGTGGTGCAGGGAAGGTGTTTGATAGTGGCAACCACAAGTTTGTAATTCACTCTGTCAAGTCTTGGCCTTTGACATTAGCAAGAAACAGAGAGCTTCCAGCTGTCAGATGTCTCACTCCTGAACTGATTTATGGGGAAGGTTTGCCAGAGTTGTCCCCTAAGGCCAGATTAATTTTTCTTGTTCTTCCACCACAGTTGGGAGAGGTCTACCAGGGATAATTTGGCTTGAAATGCAAATCTGTTGTAGGATTCCACTCTTATTTTAGAAATAGTTGGGCCATTTCTGTGTATGTCCCTTGTCTCTGGTAGGGGGTGCTCAGCTATGAACCTACTCTTGCCCTGGTGCAGCCGTTCCTGAGAGGAAAAGCACTGCTGGCCCTGTGAGTAGAATTGTTTCTTGGCTCTGCTCTTACAGGGCAGTGTTAATCCTTTTTTTAATTACACAGAGAGCAATTATTTTATTCCTTCCCTTCCCCTTTTCATATGGCATCCATTGCTGGCAATGGGCAGATGAAAACAGTGATGGCAAGGAGTTAATTGAATCTGCCCTGGATATGCAATGTATCCCAAATCCCTGAGAATACTTAGGTGGGTATTTAGAGTTCCCTTTTTACAGTTCATTAAATTAAAAGAGAACAAACACTAAATAGATAGTTCTTTTGAAGCTGTGATGCCAGTGTTATGAAATCAGAGGAACAGTATGTAGTTTATCAGCCTTGTTGGTCTCAGGAGTATAGACCCAGGCAAAATAGTCACCTGAAACTGTACATGGAGGTAAAAAAAGAGCTTTGTGTGGTGGATAATGTAGATGAGCTCTACTGGAGCAGAACAAGAATTGCAAGGTGCAGATGAGAGTTGGGATCCCACCATTTTGGCCCTGGTTATGTCATGATCATCAAATGCAGTGTCTAAATCTGGGTTGTCCTCTCACAGCATAGCTTAAATGTGGTGTTGTGCTTCCTCCTACACCACCCCACATCATGTAAAACCCTCAGCTTTATAGAAAGATCCTTAGGATCCCTTTCTCCTTAGCTGTTACAAAACTCTATGGAAAGGTTAAAAGGAGTTAGAAATGTGGTGTGGATGACTGGCTGTCTGCAGAGCTAACCTGGTGTGCAATACCAGTTGTGTCTGTTATTGTCTGTACTTAAGAAGGTCCCATATAAACGACACTTTATTTGTGTTTTGCTGAGTGATGTAATATTTAACTGCTCAAAATATGGAGGGCTTCCCAGCAGCATCTAGTATCCTAGGGCATTGCTCTTATTGCCTGTGTCATTGAAACAGCTGTTGTAGTCTGCTTTCCACTGGTGTCTGACGTATGCCATCCAGCTATTGCATCTTCATAGAGTGGTAAGTTATGCCCAGAAGTGCACTTTACTTGCAGCTTGCACACCAGAAACAGAAAAGGACCTGGCAAATTCTTAAATAATTTAATTGTGTATAATACCACATACCTAATGCAGCAGGATTAGCCAGACTTCTCCTTTCTGAGCAACATGGCTGCTGTCAAAGCTTTGTCTTTTCTGCAAAATCTCCCTTTTTAATCCATGTGATGCTTCTTAAAACATCTTGCAGAACTGCCCAGAGCACGTTACCAGGATCTCAGTGGCAGCTCAGTGAGAGCTCGGGAGCTGGACTGAAGTTGAAGAGACATTTACATTAAGAAGAAAAAAAACGCACAAGGCCTAACATTTGTTTGTATGTGTATCTTCCTCAGTAGATTAAAGTTGCCTGTTTTGAGTTCACCAGCAATAAAAAAACCTTGTGATTTATCTACCTTGTCCTAACTGCAGCAAAGAGAAAGTGACCCTGATCTCCACCTTTCTTTTCCAGGGGGTGGTGGGATATGGACTCCTCAATGTTCCAGTTTTGCATCTGTTCTCTTACTTGTCTCATGTACAGTCCACCCTAAAGGATCTCAAAGTGTGTGATAAATAAATACAGAGTCTGGTGTCCGTCACACAAGAGGCAGTTCAAACATTACTATGGTATCTGTTCATACTCCAAGGATCTTGCCAGAGGGGAATGTTTGATCTACAACAGGACCAGATGGCATTTTGGTCTTTTCTGTAAAAATAGAGAGAAATGTGTACATACGTACCAGGTACTATTGCGCCTTTGGTCTGAGTGCATTTTGTAATTAAAGCAGAATAATCCAATCAAGATTTTGCTTGACTAGTCCTGTGACTATAAAAGGTAAAAAAAGACTGCAGGGCTTTAGCTGCTTTGAGAATTAGGAAGCAGGTGACTGAAGTCCTGAGTTTAGCATAGCTC
Organism: Peucedramus taeniatus; assembly: GCA_013400575.1. Classification (NCBI taxonomy): domain Eukaryota; kingdom Metazoa; phylum Chordata; class Aves; order Passeriformes; family Fringillidae; genus Peucedramus; species Peucedramus taeniatus. The sequence continues at coordinate 285,908 of WBNO01004119.1, forward strand.
TGCTGCTGAGTGGTTTTCTAAAACCCTGCAGAGAAAGAAAGGGGATTTCTTCACTCATGGAAACTTCTGCCCTTTCTGTAAATAAGACATGAGCCACAACCAAGATGTGAACTGAAACCAAATGTTTTTCTATTTTAACTTATCCTAGGCCCTGAATACATGCAATATGCCCTGTATTCAAGGGGAAGGCTGGCAGACATGAGCTCTTTTCCTCCACTTCTGCCTGCAAAATGCAGCTGAACCACCTGAGGGGAAGAATACTCTCTTCCCCTTCCTTCCTGCACACTGGTAACTACCAAATCCCTCTGTGGTTCATTCCCTGTTGTAGAAGGAAATTTTTCTTCTTATATGGTCTCATACCAAACCAGAAGCTGTTAGTAATGTGTGTCACCTTACCCAGCTGCTTTGGCACCTAAAGACCATTTTGGGTCACAGAGCTGGTGAGAACACATGAGCACTGTCCTTGTTTGGCAAATGGCCTCCTTTTGAACCTGTCTTCTCTTACTCCTCCTGGAGTGTCCTGAGCCAGCTGCTGAGGAAGGGATACTCCCTTCTTTCCACCTTCTGTCCCAGAGAATGGAGCAAGCTCTGCAGCTGCTCAGGGGCCTTGGCACCACTCAAAGTTTTATGCTAACACAGGTCTGTCTCCGCTTGGGCACGGCAACTTTGATTTTAAGAGCTGTAAGGCTCTGAACTTCAGGCTCATCACAAGCAAGGTTTCCACAGACCTCATAGTGAATTTGTGCCATGTGGAGTAGCTTATATCTTCTAGGATGGCAAGGTTTTGCTCCATCAATGGTTTGACCATTGGTCAAACTGCTTTGTGAACAAGAGGGGAAGTTCCAGAAGCAAGTGGTGCCCTCAGCACCTGCTCTACTTTTGGCCCCTGGCCTACTGGCACAGATGTGGAAGGAAAAGGTGTTGTTTTGACAGAAGTCCTAGGCAGGGGCTGGGAATGCACTGGTTAGTTTGTGTCCAAAGGCACCACATCTTCAAATATAAAGTTGTGCTTTCCCACTGAAATCTTCACTACTTGTGAAAATGCAAATGTTTACTTGCCCAAAGTGTATTTGCTTGAACTTACTCTGAACTAGGAGCATTCAAAATCTCCAGTCCTCTTTCTCTCTAGGCAATTCCTAGCTTACAACTTTGTGGAAAAATATGTCACCTTGGGATGTGCAAGCTAATGCTCATTAAGGCAATATAGGTCCTAAAAGCCATATAGTGCTGTTCTCCATCCTGCTGAGTTAATCATTATGAGAAGAGAACAGACACACCTCAGAGTGTGCTGCCATTTGGCTATACCACTTCAGGACCTGAAATAGTAGCAGCGCCTACTCAGGAATTCATTTTACCTTATAAAATGTGCTCTTAATTCCATGCATAAGAGGGAGAAAGACAGAAATCCTATATAAGCTTCATCACTGCTTCTTATCTTACTTGTGCTCTTACTTGTTTAAGATTTCACCTGTTTGAGACCCTGAAGACCAAGTGTGGAAGGTGGCTTTTTACAGCTCTGGAGCAGGTCAGTATCAATGCACAACTGCACTCTGCATTGCATGGGGTGTGCTGTGCAGCTCCAGTCCACAGCCAGGATGGGCTTCCACCATACAAGGACTGTGATGAGTAGAGGGAGTGATAAAAACATTGCTGATAATGGTGGCAGAGCAAGGACTGGTGGTGACACTCCCAAATCTTCAAGAGTTAGGTTGAAAGAATATCTTCATATTCTTTGTATCTGGCACTTCTCATAGGTCTAAAGCAAATTGGCAGTTTTTTATTCTAAGAGATGCAGACCATTTCTTTGACTCCTTACTCTGGAGTCTGGGCAGCTCACTCCTCCTGTTGTAGGGACTGAATTTTCTGATAAAAATGGCCTTCATTAGTGTCTCAGAAAATAGCAATTTTTAAATGGTAATCCCAAATGTTTGACGTCAGTTTGTATTTATGCTTTAGTCAATTTAGGAGCTAAAGACCCTTAAGTATCTGGTGATGCTGTTTGTTTATACTGTTGTTTGGCATGTGATCCTGCTTTAATGCTATAATGCAAAAGAAAGAGGAGGAAGTACAAGCCGTTTTTAATAAAAATACATAAATGTGCAGTTGAGACAATATTTATTAAATAGGTGAGATATAAATTTGCTTAGAGATGTCTGGCCTTTCAAATATGGGACACTTTCCAGTGAAGAATGTTGCTTTCCACTGTAGTTAATCATCTTTGCAACATTTCGATATTGCTATTTCAGTGTAGTTCTTTATCTTAGTATTTTGAGAATGAGAATAAAAGTATTTTCACATTTCACTGAAGGATCTTTGAAGTGCCTTTCACAAACTAATGAAATAATTCTTGCTTCTGAAGAATTACTAAAGTGGGTCAGAATTAACCCCAAATAGCACTGATCAGGAGGTGATGAAAATGTCCTGATAGTTCCCAAAAGGTCATTTCAGAAAGAGAAAAGGGAGTTCAACACTTTAGCTCTTAACCAAGTTTCCAGATTTGTGGAGTGAGTTAATAATGTTCCGACAAAGTTGGGAAACTGGGGAAGTGCTACCTGGTTTCCACCATGTGAAGCTGTCCCAGAAATGCTTGTGCATATCATGACATTGCTCTGTCTGCCCAAGTCAAAACCAGCATATGAAGGGACTGTCAGAGCTGATAGGCAGCCCAGTATCTTGTATAAAATAGGACTGACTCCCTCTGCTACATAATCCCATCTCCATCAGTAGAGTACTTTTGGGTAAATATTGCTACGGGCAACAAGCTATGTTAAAGGCTAAACTGAGGTGACCATCTGCTCTATCAGCTCGTGTTGCAGTTACTGCAGAGCTTATCTGTGATGCTGTTTCTGTTGTCAGACCACTCATCTGATACCACAGCTCTTCCTACTGCTCCTCTTTCTCCAGCAGCTCCTTTGGGATATCCTGTCCTTTTCCATGCTTTATCTCCACTGTAAGCCCATGCTGCAGTGACAGGTACCCAAGCCCCTCTACCCCAAGTCTGAGCCCCACCTTTGGCAACTGAACAAAAATGCTGTGTTAAATATTTGCTGATGAGCTGTACTTTCCATTGAAGCCCCCAACAGTTGCAGTTGTCAGTGCTTTGAAAAGCAGAAAACATTTTACACATTTGCCTCCAGGCACAAGTACAGCAGGAAGTATGAAATTGCTGTTCAGTGTGTTTGCTCTGCCTTCCACACAATGGTACACAATAGGTTTTCACAGTTAAATTCAGCAAAAAGCTTCTCTGGTCATTCTCTATGAGTTTTGGTGAATGTAGACCAATACATAATTTCACCTCATCCTTCACATAAATGTGTATACATATAGTGAGTGTGTTTAGATGCACAAACACAGCTGATGGCATACATGCATTGTAACTTCTGCCAGCAAAGAAGAGCCATCCCCTGTTTAGCTGTCCACTCACTGCCATTATCTTGAGCAGATGAAATCCAGAGACTATCCAAAATAAAGCCCACATATATATGAAGAAGGTTAAGATCTAAGCTGGATGTTCTTGACCTTGCAAACTGCATGTCTGTGTGCTTTGGTATGGCCTCAGTTAGATGTATCAGGGGATGAAAGACACTAATTGATGAGCAGTCAGCTCAGAGAGGGAAGTTAGGCCTAGGTTTTTCAAACATGTTTTACATATAGTGTTTAAATCTGATTAAGGCAAACATACCATACTATCCTGCTTCATCTTTAAAAAAATGGGAGTTATCTCTTGGGGACCTTCTGGTTCCTTTGATAGGGGTTGGGCTTCCAGTCTATATGCACTCTATTATTGTTCAGAAGAGCAGTGTGTACCCTGCTGAGTCAAACCCATCCCATCCACTCCTCTTTCTCAGCTAAGGCATCAACCAAAAGTACTCCCACCCAGGCTGCAGTGTTGATCCTAGACATCCTGTTCTTCCGTTGCTCCATCTTTTGGCCACTGGATCTGTCTGCTGTCTCAAATCTCAGTCACATTGCAAACTGTCCAGGCCGGGCCTTGTGTTTTTGTTGTTGCATTGATGTAAGCATGTTCCTAACCAGATCTGTAAGTGCTAAGTTATCAGAGAGAGTAAGCATTTAAAAAAGTTTCTTGAAATTTTCAAGGATAAGAGTAAACATCCCACCTCTGTTCCACCAATGAAAGGGCTTGACCAAAATGTCCAAGAGGTACCTCTGTTGTCCCTTTCCATCCAGCCCTGTCTGCCACACAGGAAAGCAAATCCCTGATAATGATTTGAGAATGCCAGCAACACCAAAGTGGAGCATGGCTTGTGGCACACCAGAAGCCTTCTCTGTGTGACTCCTCTTCAGGTGCCAGATGCTGGCATTCTCTAGCAAAACAGCTTTTTAATGTCGCTGGATGGTGAACTGGCTCTTCAGCAGGGCCTGACTGGACTTAGCATGGTAATGATAATGATACTTTAGTTGACAAGTGTGATGACAAAGCACAACTGTCCTTTGATCTCGCAGTAAGGGCAGCATGGCCCCCAGCAGTTTGCTTATGGTAGGGCTTTGTGCTGCATGACTGCTGAAAGTAGCACAAACATCTCCAAACAACAGCACAGGCTGCAGTTGTCCTGGCCACTGCCCTCTGGGCATGCACCCAGCATGAAGCTTGTGGTCTTACACTGTCCTAGCAAGGCTGCCTGCAACCTTATGGCTGCTGGCAAAGCCAGCAGTAAGCCTGGCCTTGACTGCTGTCATGTATGGTTCATTAAACCTTATTTCTCTGCTTTATCTTCCATTGGCCATCCCGTCCTTCCTCTCTGCCTCACTAACTGCCTCCTGGCAAGGTCTTATTGCCTGTTAGGGCTATAGTGCTCATCCCTATTTCCTGTTTTGTATCTGGTGACTTAATCCTTGCCACCTGACAATTTTTTCTTGGCTGGGGCTTCACAGCATTATTATCTCCAGCTCTTTGTTGTCCCCTCCTTACTTACACTTACTTACACTTACACTTTCCCCCTCCTCAGGAATCCCTGTTCAGATCAGCTGTGTCCCCAATCTGGGCACCCACATCTGGTTACACAGCTTTTATTGCTATCTCCTCCCCATGTCCCAGACCTCTGCCTCCCTCCTAGCTTGCCACCATCTCACTAGACCAGCATTGTTCTTGGCTCCTCTGGCATCTCTTCCTGAATAAGTTACCAACAACTCGAACCACTGCAGTCAGGGTGGATTTCTGGTCCCATTTTTCTTCTCATGAACCTCACATTTCTCATTTCTCCCCGGAAGATACATAACAAATGGGAGAAGCAGAGACATGTTTGACTTTGTCTTCTGCTCTTCCATATTTGCCTATCCTTTATGTTTTACTACCTTCTCTCTGCCCGCTCCCTCCTGGACTGGTGCTGGTGTTTCACATCACTCATCTTGCACCCAAGATGTTTTCTTCAGCTGACCTGCTAGAAAATACCCTTCTCCCCATGCCAGTTTGTCTCACCAGCCCTACAAAACCCAGCAAATTAAATCATCTGTGTATCTATTTCACATATTTATGAGTGAGATCCTAATCCTTGCATAGTGAAAGGGTCATATGTACAAAAGGGGAAATGAGGACACCAGCATTAAAGGGAGAAGTGGGGGAAGGGAAGACCGAGACTGAGAGCAAGGGCAGGGCAGATGTCAAGGAGATGAGTTTACAGTGTTGAAAAAAAATACAGAAAACTGAAACAAGAGCAGATCTTAGTATCATTGGCAAGCCATATTGATTGTTTTTTCCTTGCTAGTTCTATATTTAAAGCACTCTTTTCTGCTCCCTACAGCTATGTCTTCAGAGCAGAGACTAAATCCTCAACTGGCTCAGAAAAGTATATAAAGAAACCTAAAAAACAGGAGACACCCTCTGTGCCTTCTATGAAAAGAAACATCTCTCCTTCCCTTTCAGGCCCAGCGGGAAAGCTGATCTGTCAGACTGATCCATTTGCCAAGACTGTCCTCCCAGGCCTCCTTGCCAATAGTCACTGAGCAAGCAGGAAAGCTCTTCCTGGCTTCCCCAGCACAGCTCATGCGCTGCGAGGTCCCAGTGGGCAAAGGATTTGCACGTGATGCCGTGACCGTGACCTCAGAAACGGCTCCGTTTCCCATCTGTTGTGTGCTATTACCTTCCCAGGACACAAAAGCATGTGAAGTGTCTGCTGGATACAGAAACCACTCAGGTTGCAGCCACGATTAAATACCCCTCCTTAAAGCAATAGAGGGAGATTGCGTTTTTTATTGCCCTCTAAAGGATTCTGCAGTGAGTGAGCTGGAGATTTGACAGTTGCATCCCAGTCATATTTTAACACAATACAGACAGCAGATGCTTCAAGAAGATTATGTTTCTTCATGTGCATTGGATCTCCATGGAGATTACACACTCAGGGTCAAGGGCTTTAGGAGGCTGGCTCTACAGCCCTGCAGGAGGATTTTTCTGTTACCAGCAAAAAATATTTGAAAAGCACAGGGCATTCTGCCAAGCCTTCTATATGGAGTCAGCAGTAAATGCTGCTCCCAAGAGATATTTTACCTACAGCTCTGTCAGGGATAGTTTTTATTACAACAATAGCATTGATCAAATATCCCCATTGCTGCTCCACCTGCAGCCCAAGTATTGGGGCTGAGCATGAGCAGAGGAGCAGCAGTTACTCACTGAACTGTTAAAAGGTTATTTCTGTGTGGGAAAACTGTCTGCTTCTGTAAAGGCAGGCAGAAATGGGCACTTTGTCACAGTATGGTGTTTTTGAAATGCAGCTATCTTAGCCAAGGAAATCATTAGCTGGCCAGCTCAGAAGACCATGCAAGGGAGACAATTATGTCCGAAGATGCAATGAAAGCCCTCATGGGGTTCTCACTGTACACACTGACAAGACAGAGATGTTTAAATGAGGTTTTACAAAGAAACTCCCTCCTTCTATTCCCAATCCTGCATGACTATTGTTTTATCTGCTTTGCATATTGAAAGATTAAAACTGAGCAAGCCCTACTAGAATAAGAAGTGACATGAGACTTAGCAATCCAGACCTTGACACCAGCCCATCTAAAATCCAATCCCGAAATATTTGTAAGTATCAGTACAACTCAATTGCAGATACAGCACTCCAGGGTGCAAGCTCATAGCCAGGGTGCTCAGTAGCCTCTGGGACCAGCCTGGCCCAGCACAGGCAGGTGGTCTTCACCCAGGTTCTGGCAGGTGCTGGAGCTGGACACTCCCAACAAGGAGTACCTGTGCAGCCCAGCTGCTTGCAAGACAAAGGCCTGCACTAGCACAGACATGGGCTGTCCTGTAATTGGTTCCTGAAGAAAAGGAAAAGGTAGTATCCTTAGTCTGGACTAATTTCTTTGTTATTCTGTGTCTCATGCTTGCAGGCTCTGTGTAAAACGCTACTAAATCACAGAGGGAATGTTTTATGCTCACTGAATGGTGAAATCATTAACACTGGATAAGAACCAAAGGGAACATGGACCTCACTTATTACTAAATCCTGCCTCAGACAAAGCTGCTTCAAATTTCATTGTTTTAGTAAGGAAAGGACATTAACCAAGGAAACCAGGATTTACCTCAAGTACTGAAATCTGCACAAGAGAAAGGAACTGGTTTTAGCAAGTGCCCTCCAAAACCTGCAGAGCCATATAGGGCATCAGTATGGCTTTGCAGTGCTGCTGGCCTAAAAACATGAACTGCCCCACTATGTTCCCTCCACCCTCATGCACAGAGGTTAATGGTGCAAGAAATGGTAAATGTCAGGAAGTGTTTCTGAGGTGGAATGTAGATAATAAATTTCATTTTACCAAGTCATCAGTCTTCCCACCTTGATGTATAAGAAGAAAGTCTTGCTCTTCTTGGATTCCCTCAATATCCACACTTTCGTGGCTGAATTGGTGTCAGCAATTTCCTTTCTGCAAGTTTTGAACAGGCAGGAGGAGGAATGGAGGCACTCGTAAGCAGAGAAAATTAGCAGTGGGGAGGAAAGACTGTGAGAATTCCTGCCCATACCAACCTATTTTTTTTCATTTCATTTAAATACATAGTTTTGATATTATGTGTTTATTTTGATTGTTGACAGACTGCACAAAAAAAGCCAATGTGTTACTCTAGGCATTTTTGGCAGATAGAAAGGCAAACTATTCAGTAAGGATCAGCAGCTAACCCACAGCAAAGCTTAATCTCCAGCCAAAAGCTTAATCTAACAGAAACCAAACATCTGCCCTTCTCGGGTATGCTGGGATGGAGACAGAACTCTTGGTTTCTGGATGGCTCCAGAATTGTTCTTCATCTTCTGACTCTTCCCAGATGGCAGAGCCTGGGCACTCGCTCTGGGGTTTAGGTACAAGACTGTGGTGTAGGATGGCAGAATTACAGCTACAAAACCTCAGAGTGAACCATACATAGGTCTAGTACAATTAAAAGTATCCCTCTCTTGCCCTGTAAAACATTTTGCTCCTTCTGGATTTTCTCTCCCAGTGTCACTTTTCATACACAGCAGATTGAAATCATTATCCCTGGAATAAGAGGGTGAATGCTGCTTTTTTTTCCACTCAATCCCATTTCTGACCTCTGCTGCTTTTTACTATTCTAGTCCTGGTTTATAACTGGAAGTTGAAAGCTCAAAGATTTTTTTCACATCTGACATTCATTCATCCTCCCAGGTTCTTTTTGTCCCCATGAGATTAAAGGCAGAGAGAAAGAAAATCAAAACTGTGTGTTTATAGTCCGTGTTTTTAATACCCAAACCTCTGCTTCTGTTCTTAGCCTGATTTACTGTAACTTTATTCACTTCACTGACCTCATTCTGAATCCTCACCAATGTAAGAAGGAAGTTGGGTGATATTTTAAAAACTGACATATTTTAAACGTAACACTGAGAGTTAAGACAAACAAGTCATCTTGCTCGTCTTCCCATTCCTGGTTGTGATGACTTGTCTATAATCACAATCTTATCATTCAAGCCTAGATATTTGAAAATTGACCATAGATTTAAAGTGACTCAAGTTTTACCAGTCTGGGACATTTCTCTCCTGATTGTCTTCAGATGGCTCCAGTTAGAAGTATGTCAGCTGTGTACCCCTGGGGAGGAAAGTATTTCAAGCTGGATGCCCTAAAATGAAGCCAGCTCAAATCAGAGGCTTTAAAAAATCATTTGGCCTTTGTATGTGACTTGGCGAGTTCCCACTGCGAGGTCAGGGAAACTCGGTGGAAGCTGAATGAGAGCCAGTTGAATCAAACCTTTGGTACCATACGGCTAAAGAGTCACACAACCCAGGATACACCTGTCCCTACTGATGCCATGACAGCACAGCTGATGAAAGTCAGTGATGAATTCAGGATGTCTCTATCTTCTGTCAGCTCACTGGCACCTTTCCTTATGGTGCATTTTATTTTGCAAGGCTGAGAGTGTTCTCATTTCTTACCCTTTCCCTCTGGTGTCCAAACTGAGGTCCAGAAAAATATTCCTTCAGTGGCTGAACTGGATTAGACTCTGATGCTTCATGCAGATTTATAAGCCTCTATCCTAAAGACCACTGAAACAAAAGTTCAGTTATTAGACAATTAATGGGACCCTGACTCAGCAAAACAGCTGGTCATACATTCAGCTTCTTGCTGTACAAATGTCCTATTTTACTTCAGTTAAGTATAGGCTAATTTGCTGCATATGTAATTTAATACAGTTTGCTGCAGTGATTTATAAAAAAAAAAACAAAAACAAAAACAAAAAAATAATGGCTCTGTAAAATCAATTTGTCATGGGCAGTCAGTATAGGGTGAGGATGATGTGATCATAGCTATAGCATTGTACCCAAACACTGAGTGACAAACATGCTTGCCTGGATAGTCTCTATAGTAATTGACTTTGTGGTACTGGAGTACTGGGGTGATATTTGCATATATTATTGCTGTGTCCTCATCCCAGTAAAATGGATAAGAAGTGCCATGCTTCAAGGTAAAAAAATAATCACCACAGAATTAACCTGATCTCTTCTTTCCTCTGTGGTTAAATCTTCTGTAATTACCCACTAAGAGATGTCTTCTATCTGTTCTCCAACACTGCTAAGACAGAGGACACTGGGTCTCTGTTTTGATCTTGTTTGAGACTGCTGAGTTCCTTGTAGGTGTGTGTGAGCATGAGTAACATCCAATTGCAAGGCATGAAGATGTCTCATTCTTTCACAGGCAAGCAGAAAACTGTAAAGCACAAATTCTGTGGCAGTGGAGACATTCTTCTGCTTTCTCTGCCCAGGTTTGGTGGTGTGTTCTGTCTTCCAGGCCACTCGCCCATCTTTGGAAACACTTCAAAAACATCTTCTAGGGGAGAATGCTGAAGATGTCTGGAGCAGTTTCCTTTGTAGTTCCAGCCGTAGGGATCTCATTCATTGCTTTAAAAATAAGTAGAATGAAAACCATGCAAAAGCCAAAGGCCCCAGACCGAAACAATTAAAGGAATGATATGTTCCAGGCTTTGTTTGCTTTCTGGTTTGTGTGTTTGTTGTCTGAAATAAGAGCTACTGGGTTGACATCAGCTGCTTGGGTTATCAGAGCAATCAATCTGTAACATCACAAAGTGAAGGCTCCTTTTCCCCCGTTTCTGGCAACTGCACAGACATGAGTGTCTGAGATCTAGTCTTCTCTCCTGGTGTTGTCTGAGCAAAAAAGCTCATTTATCAGTTGAGTCCACTGGTTCCTGTTGTCTCTCTCTCCACTGAAGAACTCTACAGATGGAGCAAGGGCTGTACCTGAAAGCAACAGCTGTCCTACTCTAATTGCTAAAACCAGGCACCATCAGTGCTCATTTCATGGTGTCTGACTCTGAGTGTGATGACAAGGGGTACACAGTGCACTTTCACTACTGGTCACTGTGAGGTACTTTGATTTTTCTAGTCTAATTGCAGCATCTCAATAGAGGCTGGATGCTGTGAAGGGTCACAATGCTCCTAAAGGCCTCCTGCTGTGATATTTGTCACTTCTTTGTCTAGCCCAGCATCTCAGGAAAAGCTGCAGGAAAATCTGTGTTTCGAGTGGCAAGGCCTGGTGATTGCAGACATCACTACTGGGACAACCACGGCAACTTCAGTATACAGGAGGTCAAGACTAGGCAGTAAAAAAGGGGGGCTGGTAAGGTACAGGTGAAACGCAGGAGCATGTCAGGTTTGTTTTATGTAGGGTTAATTTGGTTTAGCATGCACAAGTAAAGATCTGCTCTGTAACAAAAACTTCACATAGACTATTATACTTCTGCTGTATCAGTTCATGGCCTTCTCATCTAACAGAAACTTAGCAGGGAAATATAAAAACTCCAAAGACTTGAATGACTCCTCCTCCTGTCCCTTTAACCAGAAAAAGCTAAATGAAGTAGGAAGCGGATCTTGGTGGGTAATCTTCTTAGATGAGTACACTCTAAAAGTGGAATAATCCCTGAAGGCTCTCAATTTGTTTCTTGTAGTTTGGGCAGAAAGCAAATGCAAATGAGTTTTTCAAAGCTGTAACATGCAGGTGGGGCTGCCCTTCTGCCTGCAATAGCAGTGAATGTGGCCAGTCTGCTTTTTTGTAAAAAGGGTAGGAGGTACAGACACTCTCTTTCAAAAAACCTCTGCATTGCTAGTGAATATTTCTGAAATAGTTTTGGAGGTTATGGATAATTCTGGATTCACAGCAGCATGTGTGAATAGGCAGAAAACAGAGAGGTGCCTTCTGCCTGTCCTGAGAAAAAGAAGTCTTCCTTTTCCTGGGTGTAAAGGTGTGTGGTCATACAGGTCTTCACTAATACCTGAAGAGGATTCAATATTAATTGGGTTTAATCCTTCCTGAGCAGAAAGAAAAAGGTGAATTGCTTGGGGAGAAGCATTTATCCAGTCCACAGACAGTTCAGGTGACTGTGGTGCAGTGGGAAGAATAAGTCAAAATGGAAAGATGGGTTACATTTTCACAGGTCTGTTGTTCTTGATTTGTTTATTATAGCCAATGGCAACAGTGCTGAGCAGCTTCTAGACACAACAGAATGGCAGTTTCCTTTCCCCCCACCCCATCCCTGAAGCAGATGCATCTGGCAAAATCTCAACTTGAAGTAGCTTTGCTAATGCTGTGCTGGTGTGGACAGCATGAAAAATAAAGTGTTTTCAACCAGGGTGCAGGCCTCCTTATGAGAGCTTTTGAATTTCCTTNTTTTTTTTTTTTTTTTTTTTTTTGAGAGGGAGAAACCTCAAATAATTGGAAGTAAATCTCCAACTCCATTGGGGAGACAGACACAGACAGAATAATTCATAGGAGGTTCCTTTGTGTACTGTTATTAAGCAACCTCTTGGGACCTTAATCCCAGGAAAGCAAGTGCTGTTCTATAACTGTTTTACAGTCTCCAGAGCTCACAGGTAATTTCTTTCTATTAAAGAATGTGATAGGCATCAAGTAGGTAACCCCAAGGAATAAGAATATGTTAGACTAATTAGACACTAGTCAGCAAACATAAGGTGGGGAATTGCTCTGAATATCTGGATTACCCTTGTGAGTCAGAATTGTTGCTGTATTCTGCTGGAGTAGACTCTTTTGGGGAGACATTCTCACAGGAGTAGGGGAACACTGCTAATTTTAAGGCAAGAATTGATAGTTAGAAAACAGTAATAAACCTGAGGATTGTAGTCAGTACCAATGAGGTGACACTGTTAGCAATTATGTGAATCATCTGAAATGTTCCAGAATGCAAACTATTATCTGAAAATGCTCACAAAAGGCTGTCTTGGGTTTGAGGAAGAAACTTTTCTGTGGACTCTGTTCCAGAAAGGAAACATTTTACAATTATCTTTTCAATTCTAGGGACTTGCAGAATTATTAACTACTATTTATTTGGATAAGAACTGATAAGTATTTCATCATGTGTCCTTCAAATCAGACTCTGTCCCTTTCTGCTTGTCCCTTAGACAGCTAATCACCATTCCCTTTTTAATTTTAATTGGTGTGCTTGATGTTAGATTCTTTTGATTCTGTGAGATCCCATTTGTTGTTGCTGTTATACTTCTGCCTTTCTGTGACTCTCAGGACAGTGTTGCCAGTTTAAACGACCTTCTTATGTTAATGTGGTGAAACTCAGTTCTTATAAAATAATCATCTCTTAGCTTTATTTATCCTTTCTTATTTTAAGTTCCAGAAGCAGCGAAACGCTTAGACTAGCACAGTTCTCTGCTGTATCATGCCTGACACACGAGTCTATTGGACTGGCACTACTTCCTCTCTTTGCAGACTAAATGGGGAAAAACAAAGCCAAGATGGAAAACAGATACCCTGTTGTCAAGGGGCTTGACCAAGGTCACAGAGCAGAGCTGTTTGCAGAGTGCCCTGATTCCCTAGTGACTACTGTCCTAGTCAAACATGTGGAAGCTGTGATGCTGCCTGCTTTGTTGCTGCTTGAGAACATTGACAGTGACTAAGCATATGTGAACATATCTCCGGTTATCCTCTGAATGTTCTCTCCCTTGAGTTACACATAGAAGATGATGCACAATTATATGACAGTAGGTTTAAAGGTGTATCTGCATATCTGAGAAGCAGATTGGGGAACAGTCATGACACTGCTGAGAAATGAGATTCAAAGAACTTACAGGAGAGGCACCTGGCTATATTGATTCTGCTCACAAATTTTCTAAAGTACTTGACTGGTAAGATTTTCTTCCCTTGCCCAATGTTCCAAAACAGTTCTCTGGTTTAATGCAGGTACTTTGTTTGTGTAGAAAGTGGAAAGGAGGCCTCTTGGCCTGGAGGTGAAAGGAAAGTGCCTGATGCATTTGTGGGAGGAAAGAAAAGTCATCAAAGCAATCCTCCCCTTTCCTCTGCTGGGAAGGTAGGGCTTCTGCTACCCCTGTGCTGAGGAGGAAACTGTAGTTCATGACAAGTTATACTATGGTCATGTCCTCCTTTTTACATTGAAACTAAACTGCAGCCACAGACATCTTTTCCCTTTCCTTAGACAGCTTTTCTCAAGGTGTGACTCATATTTTTCAAGTCAACTTTTAAAGGCCGACTACACTAGGAGGAGCTCTTCCTCCATGCCATCTCTCCCTGCTCAGCTACCTTTTCACTACAGCTCTGAGTTGCTTTTGTATGGGCTGCTTACTCCCTGCCCCGCTTCTTAAATCCTCTGGACTTCTCTGAGCATGTAAGCTCCCTTCAAGGTATGAAAGAAACATTAATTCCCTGACCCTTTTTGACACTACAGTTGTTGGGCATTTTATGATAGCTTCTTGCTGCTTCTGCTGTTTCCAAATGTTCTGCTGATTTGGAAGAGTGGCTAAAGTGTTCTGTCGTTCTCGGCTTCGCTGTGGCACTTGTTTTTCATAACACACAAAAGCCCAGCCATGCAGTTCCCAGTGCTCAGTTTCTCAGTGACATGTCCAAGGTAGTTTGACCCATTTTTTCTTCAGTTGGGTTATTTTTTAGTACTGTAAGTACTAAAACCTAGTAATAGTATAATCTAGAGTGAGTTGGAAAGCTCATCCCATAGACATTCATGTTAGTAATGTTTGATGACTGCTTCTCCCTGTTACATTCAGAAATTCCCTGTATCAGGAACAGTGTGGCCAGCAGGACAAGGGAAATGATTCTTCTCCTCTATTTGGCATTGGTAAAACCACATCTCGAGTACTGGGTCCAGTTGTGAACCCCTCAATTCAGGAAGTACTGGAGGGTGTCCAGAGAAGGGCATCAAAGCTGGTGAAGGTTCAGTGAGGAGCAGCTGAGGGAGCTGGGGTTGTTTAGCCTGGCAAAAAGGAGGCTGGGGCCTCATCATTCTCCACAACTACACACCTCCTCTCCCAGGTAACCAAGAGGAAAGAGTTAAACTGCACGAGGGGAGGTTTAGGTTGGATGTTAGGAGGAATTTCTTCACAGAAAGAGCGACTGGCCATTGGAATGGGCTGCCCAGGGAGGTGGTGGAGTCACGGCCCCTGCAGTTGTTGAAGGGAAGACTGGATGTGGCACTTAGAGCCAGGGTGTGACAAGGTGCTGTTCGGTCATAGGTTGGACTCAGGACCACAGAGCTGTTTTCCAACCTGATTCCGTGATTCACATTATGAGTATTTCTCTCACAGCTGGCAGCAGACCAGGTGTCTGTGAGCCCTAAATATGAACACAAGGACGTCATTGCAATATTCTTTACTAACAACTGACCGCGTGCATGGCACTCTCCGTACTAGAGACTTTCGGGTTTTGTGCAGAGGACGGAAAGGATTCCTACATTACAGCACAAGAGAGCCGTGCAAGGTTCCCGCCTCCGAGGTGCCGCTCATGTTCCCGGGCGGAAGGAACACCGAACTCCCCCTGGGGCCCTCAGTCTCCGCAAAGGAGAGCAGTCCCCTGACCGAGCGGGGACAGACGGACACGGCCCCAGGCAGCACCACCGCCATCACAGACGCGCTCCCGCGAACTACCGCTCCCGGCATGCCAATCGCGGGCGCAGGCCTGAGCCAGCGGCCCCGCCCCCGTCGCCCGGCGCGGGGAGCCTTTGAAAAGTCCCGGGTGCGCGGCTCCNGACCCCCACCGCGGGGTGAGGCTGATTGGTGGCGGGAGCGGGTTTGTGGTGCCCGCGGTTTTCGCTGCCGGGGGCCAGAGGGGGCCGGGCTGGGTCTCCGGCTGTAGGCGCACCCGCACCCGCGTGTCCCAGGCTGATGCGGCGTGTGGAGCCTGGAACTCGAGGGTTCCTTCATGTTTAAGGAGAACTTTGTAGATGGGGCAATAAAGTTTCCATCTTGCAAAGATGTGGAGGCCTGTACATCTGCAAAATTGTAGCAGTTTTGTGTTATGGCAAACGCTTGCGATATTTGCGCTTACTACGTTATAAAACCCTTTCTTTTGCCCAGATGTCTGTATGAATTGATACTCGGAATGTTGCCTAAATAATACGAGTGAAACAGCCACAAGGTCAAGCATACGTGTGTGTGTACTTTGGATTGTACTGGGCTGGCCAGCATCCCGTGGCGTTTTGTGCAGTAGAATTCAATGTCACTGTGTCACCAAAACTGAGTGTTGTATTCTAGCAGTGTATATTCTAGGGCTGAATGCTTACTGAGATTGCTCTACAGTTCATATTTAAGCATCCAAAGATAAATATTTCTTGCCAGTGCAGTATAGCATGAGGAGTTCTTGTTCAGCTCATGACTGTGATTTCTGGCTTTCTTATGTCCCAGAAACATCTGTCCTATAGACATTGCTGACACTTCTGTTCTTACTGGTATGCTCTCATACATGGTCAAATATGAGAGGTAATGTAACAGAACTACATTCAGACTGGTAATGTAATCAATGTGACATCTATATCACATTAGTTATTAGTATTAGGGAAATCCCATTAGTTCTTTAGCAGGGAGTTAGTGGCATTGTCTCCACAGTCATATTCAAATAATCTTCCAAACATTTTTTGTCTGCCCTGTAGATTGGGAAGCATGGCTTCTAAGAAACTAAGAAGAGCACAGTTGTCTCAGGAAATGTGTGAAAGGCTGAGTCGCTATCAGATCACTACCTGTCAGGTGAAAGAGTTCTTTTGTTTGAGGGGGGGCTGGGTTTCTTGTGGATTGGTGGGTTTTTTTGGGGTGTGGTTTTTTTTTTTTTTCCTTCTTTTTTTCCTTCTATTTTTTTCTTTTTTTTCTTTTTTTGTGTGTGTGTGTGACTATGTTGTTTTAATGTTGAGTTCACTTTTTGGCAGTTCATTTAAACTGGGAGCTTTACTTTCTATAAAGTAGGGAGCATTTCAGACTCTATCTGGCCTGCTGCCTTGTAAAAATAGAGCTTTAAAATGATGGATGGCTAACTAAAACATTTAAACTTTTTATGTACTTACTGTCCCTGTGGAGGTAGGGAGGTTGCAGAAGCAGCTCTGTGGAGAAGGGCCTGGGAGCCCTGGTGAACAACAAACTGAGCCAGCAGTGTGTCCCTGTGGCCAAGAAGGCCAATGGGATCCTGAGCTGCATTAGGAAGGGCATGGCCAGCAGGTCAAGGGAGAGGATCCTGCCCCTCTGCTCAGCCCTGGTGAGCCTCACCTGGAGTGCTGTGTCCAGTTCTGGGCCCCTTAGGACAAGAGAGAGATGGAGTTCCTGGAGCTGGTCCAGCAGAGGGCTTTGAAGATGAAGAGGGGATTGAAACATCTCTCTTACAAGGAGAGGCTGTGGGAGCTGGGCCTGTTCAGCCTCAAGAAGAGATGACTGAGAGGGGACCTCACCAATGTGTAAAAGTATCTGAAGGGAGAGTTGCTAAACCTGTGGAATATGTACTAATTTTGGACAGATTGCATCAGTTTAGTCCCCAACCTGGATTTCTAGGTTGAGCTCTCTGAATTGCTCTGTAATCTTTCAGGACTTTTTATGTCTTTCCTTCTTGGAGCTAATGAAAGTGACAGGACAGAGCTACTATGAGGTGCAGAAGCTTCTTTGTAAAGTGAGCCGAGCTTGTGCTCCCAAAATGCAGACGGTAAGTGTGCTTGTGTTGATACTGGTTTTGATACAATAGCTGGGAAAAAGCTGAGCATTGTTACTCATCTTTTTAGCTGGTAGGCTTGTGGTGTCTCAGTTTTACTGCACAATGACATAATGTTTTTAGTTTTAAATGTATGTCTTTGATGCACTTTAGGTTGATACAGTTACATTTATCATGTATTACAGCCCCATGAGATTGTTCAGACTGGCAGCATCAGTTCTGAGTGCCGTAGGGAAATAAGTCATGCTCTCTGCCAATCCAGCATGTAAAAATTGCTTAGAGCATGTATCCTGCAGCTAAGAAAATAAAATTTTTGTTTTGTTGCTGTACTACAAGCAAATAAGAATTTCGATATGAAATTGTTTTAGATATAAAAGTGGTGCCAAGAATTGAAGTGATCCTGCAAATAATTTCTTAAGGACTTTTCCACCCATTTTAATGAGTTGTAGTGTGCCTTAGGTTACAGTAGCTTAACTGGGGAGGGTGCAAGAAGGAAACATGATAACTGTAATGAAGTGGTGGCATTTTCTTTTCTGTTTTGAATTCACATGAAAAGATGTCTTTTAGAACAGAGAAGATACAGACAGTTCTGACCTCAGTCAATGCAGCCCCCTTTTTATTCCTTACAAAAATAATCTGTGTCCAAGTGTGTAACTGGCATAGTAATTGTAGGAGTAATTCTGTGAAACTTTAAATTCACTAATATGTTGCAATGAAGTTAGTAATAGAAGAATTAGTATGACTTTTACTGAATGTATTTGAAGCTAGCAAATTGGTAATGAACATTGATCAGGGAATTTTACAGGTTGAAAACAAACCTTGTTGAATAGGAGCAGAGACAACTTTTGTCACATCATGATTAAGGGCTTATTATTTAATATTGTGGTGAGGGAGAGAAAAAAGACTAAAATTTACTCTGTGAGCTATAAATGGAATATAAGTACAAGGAAGGGTGATGAGCTAAGGGGAGATTATAGCTGAATATAACAGTACTTCTCTCATTATCGAGTGTTAAGTCATACCAGTTGTTGAAAGCAAATACAATTTTCCTATGTCCATTTAAAAAAAGCTTTTTCTGTTTTGCTTGTTTTCTTTTGCTCTTTTCCCTCCTTTTGTAGGCTTATGAAATGAAACTAAGGAAGTCTGTCAATCCTTCTTCAGCCTTTTTATCCACCACGCTTCATAGTTTGGATGGAGTCCTGCATGGTGGAGTGCCTTGTGGATCCCTCACAGAGGTAACTTGTTTAATATATTTTACTTGAGCATTCTGCCTAGAAATCAAAAGTCACAGATAGGTTGGGCTGTCTTGTGTCAGGAGCTTCAAACACAAAACACACAGAAATGTATGGATGAGAACAGGCCTTGCCAAGTGCTTTTCTTTGTATACTGTGGCAAATTGTCACAGTAGAAGAATAAAAATGAGATGTTACAAAAATCTTACTATGAAGAAATTTTTTTTCGCACCCTGTAATCAAGTTAGATCTCTGATAGAAATGACTTATGAAATCTAACAGTGATTAAAGACATACTAGAGTTTAAGCAACACTGAGTTAAGACTAAACCATTTCTGCTCTAGGATCTCTTGTGTAATGAGGGGCTATTCGTTTCTAAAGGTTGAGTATTTCTTTTTGTAGACAATGGAATATGCACCATGAAGGTTACCATAAAAATGTTTAAGAATTCATCCATGAACTTAAATTGATCTGTCAGAATTAATATTTTCTTCATATCTAGGCCTAGCTCTGTTGCCAATTTACTATAAGAAATTTAGATCAGAAGAACTTAAGGTGAACACTGCAAGTCTTTTAATGCTGGGAGAAACAGCTTGCTGAATTCTGTTTCTTTGAAGAAGAGCTGTTCCTCTGTAGTAGGAAGTATATGTAATTGTGGTACGTGTTGTCCTGAAATTGTTAATTGTGGTGCTGTTGAGCGTAGTGCCTTCTGCAGGAGATGAGCTTTTGGTTCCTAAAAATATTTTTTTTATCATCAAATTGGTGGCTGGACTTTGTCTTTTCTTGTGGATTATGGTTCATGTGGTCAGCTGATGAAATAGGACAGTCCATGTTTGAAAAAAAATGATGCTTGTTTGCAGCTACAATCTAGCTTTCCAGGAGTTGTGTGTGGTCCACTAACCATTCCTCACTGGAGTCAGGGAATGGCTGTTCACGTGCTTAAACTTCTGAATTGTGCTTCTTTAGGTGAAATGCAGAATCGCTGCTGCAGAGACAGGAGCAAGAAATAGGATGGAAATGTGTCTTTTCTGTGATAGGGTGATTTGTCCTTGAGCTTGTGACTGGCTCAGGAGTGGTGCCCAAGTATTTGGAATATTGAATATGATTTTTTTTTCTGCTAAAAAGAACAAGTGGATGTAATCCTTTTGGGTCTGAAGAGCCACATGGTTAATTTACAAGGCTGCTGATAACAATGTCATAAATATTTGTCTTTGTTCTTAATCCTAAATGGAGCTGTCATTCAGCAATCAGTGCAGTCTGGCTGATGTGTTCTGGCCTGATGGCCACGTAGAATGGCTCTAGAGCAGTGATAGAATTCAGGCTTGCTGATTGCCGTGTTCTTGGCCTTGCTCCAGAGGAAGATCTGTGGAAACACAGTGGTTAACATGCTGTGAGTTTTAGGGGAGTTTAGCTGACCTTTAAGATTTTTGTTGGTTTTGTTTTGTTTTAAATTTAAATTAAAAGTAAGCTCTGCAAGCAGTTGATCTCAAAGTTGGATGTCAAATACAGTTTTTCTGCGATGATATAAAAGAATGCTCTACAGGAAGTTAATGTAAGTGCCTAGTTTTCCAGAGCTGTATATTTTGTACACTTCTTAGCCTGGTTAATTATCACAATACTCAATTTTAATATTCCCCCCAGTGTTTTCTTAGAATATTTCATCTTTAAATAAAACAAAACATGAGTAACTGTTGATAAACTGTATTTTAAGAATAGTCATAGTCCCTGTGTACCATTGTATTTAAAGTTAGTTGGCGGGGAATGAGTATATTCAAAGATATGCCAAACATTTATCTGAATGTAAATGAAGAGCACAGCGCCAGGAAAGGTAATATTGCACTTCTAAGTTTTCTTCTGAAAAAAAGCTTCTGAATGTGATTTTTGCATTCTAAGATATCTTGGTTAAAAATGAGAAGACCTGCCTGGTGCAGGTCTCTACAGTGGGAGATCTCACCAAGGGAGGGAGATGTTGACATCTGTACAAGACCTGTAGTGGATGAGACCAGAACTGCAAATACTGTGTCCTTCCACCTGCACCTTGGGCTTGGTTGATGACTGATACATAACTATTTAGTCAGAAATAATATAGAGATAGCTAGGTAGGATCCAGAAATGTGATGAATAACTCAAAAGATTTGATGTGTCCAAGAAAAAATAAAATAGTGTATTGCTTTTTATTTGCCTTTTAGGTACTAAGTGCGGAAAGCAATTAGGGCACCTATTAGGGGTTTTTCAGGAAATGAAAAGGCAGATAACCATTAACTATACAGAAACTGATATTTTCTTTTAAGGCCTGGTTCTACTGACTTTATAAAGCTTTTTTGCAAGAGTCTTGAGATCTAAAGTAGTTTGAAAGGTTGGCAGCACTCTGAGTGTTCATCAGGATTGCTAGATGAAATTTTAGTAGAAAGCTATCAATTTCCTGCTACTGCTGGTTTGATGCTGTGCTTCTGCTGCTTTTATGCTCTACAGCAGCTTATGAACACTTTTAGGTCTTTTTCTTTTTCTTTTTTTTTTTTTTTTTTTTGGATTTGAGTGATTTTAATTTGCTTTTTTTACAATTCACTGGAGCATAACCAACAAGTAGATTGTCTTTTGGCATTTTTGAATTAGGCAGATATTTTAAATCTGACAGAAGTACTCTTCAAAAGTATGCTGAATGCAGCATTTACTTCCTGACTGCTAGGGCTAAATTATTGTCTCTCTGTTACTTTACCCAGCAGTGAGGGTGGCTGGAAACTTGTAATTTGAGTACCTGATCAGAAGGATTAAGACTTGTGGTGGTATCTTCTATAGCCAAATCTCCTTGCTTTTTGAGTGCCAGAGGGATTTGATTTGCATTACACTGTCTCAGACCATTTTTTTTCCAAGCCACTATTAGGTTTTAATTTGGAGACTAAATCATAGCTGAAATTCTGTGGTCAGAGCTTTTGGCAAAGTTTTATGAGGAAAAATTAAAATAGCGCCTTTTTTGAATATTGAAGAGTTTAATCTTCTGGTAGATGAAGAATTAACTCCTTGTGATTTCATGCAAACACTATAGATGTGCCAGCGAAAATAGTATATCACTTATTGAAAAATAATTTATCTCTGCCTAATAAAATATATTTTAAAAAACAGTTGTGATCCTCATGTTTTTATATGGGTGATTTTTTTTTCAGAGCAAATTTAGAGTAAAATAAACTGAACAAATTTTTTGCAGACATTCAATTTAAATTTATTAGAGGAATTTCAAGTAGGATTCTGTTATTCTAAACACTTGCTGAACCAGTAGTAACTACAATAAAATGTTGGAGTTTTGTAAAATTGTTCACTGTGGATTACTTAAAAGCCTGTTTTAAGACCCTTTAAAGGAATGCAGATTAAACATGAAGAATGGTTGGTTTTGGGAATACAAATGCTTTCTTGCTCCCTTGGTTTGCTTCCTTTTACTGCAAGGTTCCCTCATTTTCCCTGATATGATGCTCATATCTTTGGATATTTTTATAGCATCTCTGCTCAGTTGGCTTCTGTGTCAGCCACTGAAGTGGATGTTGGTTCCAGTGCACCTTCCAGGCAAGGCTGAAACTGCAAATGTTTTTATGAAGTATCCTCACAGTTGTCCAGACATTTTAATTTAACAAACTGGATTGATGTCCTCCCCTCATGCATTTCAAGTCCTCTTTTTAACAAGAAACAACTGGTGAGATTCATTGGCAATCACAATCTAAGGAACTTCTTATATATGCTTTGGGTTCACATTAAATTGTAGCAGATATTGCTGATATGATAGTTTGTAATTTAAGTACACTGGCTGGGGAACAGATAATTGCATAAATATGACTGATTCCTGATCTGTAATTCACTAAATGCAGTGTATGCTTCTAAACAAAAGTGATTTAATGCTTGTCTTGCAAGCAAGTAGATTGATTGATATAGCTTGACTTCCAAGCCTTGTTTAAAGACAAAGGTGACTAAAGGGATTTTTACCAACTGTTAACTGTAGCTGCTGTGATCCTTCAGTGTTTCCCTTCAGTGTAATTTTTTTGTGCTTCAAGTCATGCTGATACTGCTTAAAACAAAACCGTAGCAATATTGTAATAGCTTGTGGTGAAAGTACTTGTGCTTGAAACCAAACTATTGTACATGTAATCTCAAAAATCAGTTTGATTTTGAGTGTCTGTCTGTTGTAAAGCTTGTTTTTAAATTTAAAACAATAGCTCTGTATTTAGGCCTTTGTTCTGGCAGTACTAGGTGTTGTGAGACAGTATGCTTTGTTTTACAGTTAACTTCCCTGGAGAGGCTTGCTTTTACACCTTGCATTATTAATTTGTTGCTACTAGCGTAAGAAGGAACCCATCACTCTGTTTTCACTGCTTAAAGCTAATTTGACTTTGTTTTTACTGGTTTTTTGCCCTCCTACTATTTACAATTTTATCATCTCCCTTCCCAGAAGCAGTGACAACCTGATGTATTTAAAGACCCACTGTAGTAGTAATCAACTTGCAGTTATTGAACACAGAGCCCAGTATTCAGACACAATCTCTGGAAGATCTGCAGTGAATAAAGAACAGCAGACTGCCATCTCTAGCAGAAATATAACACTCTCAGAAACTGGTGATCTTATCAAACAATGTGTTCTTTGGATCCTTTTTTCTCTTCAAAATCATACTGGAACCTTTTCATACAAGCTGAGTGTGCCCTTTTTGAATGCTTGCTTCACCACAGAGGCTTTCAGTGAGCACAGGTGGAAGCTTAAAATTGGGGAACTGGTCTGGATCATTGAAGGATGTTGATGTTGAAATGTGGTAATAGGGAGTTAACACCAATGAAAAAACACACACTACATAGTGCAGTCTCTGGGGCAGATAAAATCTGTCTTATGTATATATGTGGTTCATATTGAGCATTCAGTCTTTATAGGATATAAGCAGTTATCCTTGTGATTTCTGGTTTAACCAAGGTAATGATGATTTATAAGGAGATGTTTATGTCTGTGAGTGCAATAGCTCTGGACTTAGTTTTTAGCTCTAAAAGCCATTGATGACATGTGAATGTCAACTGTGAGTCTTTTAATTCTGCTCTGTTTCAGAAGGTAGCACAGGGACAGATGGAAGAGAGCTAGGTGTCTCTAGGGAAAATCTTGTGAGGTGAGGGGGAGAGTAGGGAACCTCAAATTTGAAAGGCAATAATGATGTCAAAGAAAGTATAAGCATAATGCTCTGTCTGAAAAGCTTTTTTATTCTTCAGGGGATGAATTTTTCTGCAGGGTACAGGTCCAAGAGTAACTGCAACTTGGTCTTTGTGGGCTGTGTTCTGTCTTTTCATGGCTGTTGTCTCCTTCAGTAACTGAAAGAGCAGAATTGGGGGAACACTGGCTGGTGGGACTTACATAAAAGTAGAATTGTGGTGAAATGAGCATTATGTTGCTAATCTTTTTCCTTCCAGATAACTAGCCCACCAGGTTGTGGCAAAACTCAGTTTTGTATTATGTTGAGTGTTCTGGCTACGCTGCCTGTAAGCATGGGAGGACTAGATGGAGCTGTTATATACATCGACACAGAGTCTGCATTCAGTGCTGAAAGGTAAGATACAAAATTCTAAAATACACACAACTTCTTAGCACCTCTTATTTTGGAACCTTCAAGTATTTTCTGAGCAATAATTGTGCATTTTTAAATACTGGTGGTAATTATGAAACATTCCTCTGCTACATGCAGTTATTCCACAGACGATGAAATTAATTTAATAAAAGGGTTTGCTCGCCTTCCTAATTTGTATGAGGTTGCAGATTCCAGTTCTGGTATGACAAGGTGGATGGCATGATCTTTAATTTTTAAATGGTCTTATCAGTCCTGTACCTGAAATCTTGCTTTGCAGTTTGGTTTGTAGAGTTTACAGGATGTTAATTAGAGGATGTGAAGGCAAAACATTTTGACTACAAAGGCAATGGAGGTTTTCCAGTGAACAGTGGGACTGACGTTGCCAGTTTTTCTTTGGTTTCCATCCTATTTCTGTTGAACAGGACCTCGTGCCATCCTGCATTTCTGATTCCCTTCTACAGTACTCTTGCATCTCCTATATCCTTAGCAGCTATGCAGTAGTGTAATACCTTACTTCTATAACATCTCTGGTTCTCCTGCTTGGCCCATGCAACCCAAATGGCTCAGCGGTGCACTTGGGTGTGTTTGAGTGCTGAATGGATGTGCTGCACTGGATTGCTTGAGAATTACACATGTTGGTTGCCACTCTTCCCATGTTAACTGTCTGATTAACTGTTGAAATAATCCTGCAGTGTTTCATTAAATGTAACTCTAATTTATTTTACTTAGTTATCAACTTTGCTAAACTTTGCAGCTTTGATGTTTTTGAGACTTCAATTCCCTTGTCCCTGTTGTTTGGAATGAGCAAGTTCAAAAGTTATTAAGGATCTGGGGAAGGACAAGAAGTGCAGTGGTCTCATCCTTGTCTGTGTAGAAAAATGGGCAGAAAAAGGTTCAGTGAAATAATTTATATATATCAGATGATTTAGTAGCTATAGCCATGGCATGATTTTGGAGTATCAAGGTAAATGTATTTCCATTGATTATTCATTGCAAGTTATCATGGATGAGAAGGTGGGATTTCTAACCCTGCTTTTTGTCAAGTTAATATCACAGAAGTTTGAAGTATAGTATATCAAAGGAAAAAGCTTTAAGCAATGGCTCTGTGAAGTACCATGCTTCCTCCTTACACACTACTTAAGTTTTATTTCAGGTCCCTGAAATGTAAATAGCAAAAAAAGGTAGGACCTAAAGAGTGAGTTGAGACTTGTCACTTAGAAATGAGTGCTAAAGAAACAGAAATCAGATGCAGATGAAACTGAAACTGCTGAAAATAGAATAGGATGTAGAAGGGAAACATGGCAAAAATAATTATTATTAAGGGTGAGAATATTTATGTATCAAATCATATTTAGTATTGCTCAGTTGCAAATGATAAATACAATTTCAGCAGACTGACTGTATCTTATACTTTGTGTTGCATCCTCTAAGGAGCTGAATCATCAGGTCCAGGGAGGTGCATATCCCCTTTTCCCAGGGTCTTTGGGAGCTGGAGCATTTGCTATTTGTGGAGAGACCGAGGACTTGCTCAGTAGAGTGGAGAAAAGCCATTGGGGCAATCTAACAGCAGCCTTCCCTTTCCAGTGAGGAGGCCTGGAGGAGATGGTTCAGGGGGTGTGTGTTGAGAGACAGCAGGCATACACTGAGCTTCTTTTCTGGGCTGATATATGGAGAAGCTTTACAGTTCCTAACTGCCTTTGTGGTGAAAAAGCTTTGCCCAGAGAGGTGGTGCTGCCTCCATCCTTGAAGGCTTCTGAAGTAAAGACTCAAATAACTTGTTCTGACTTCATAGCTGGCACTACTTTGAATAGGATGGTGCCTCTAAATCTCCTGAGCTTTCTTTCTAAACTGATTTTAAATTTGTTTTCCTTGAAATCTCTTTAACTTTGTGTTTTAATGAAGGGAGCCTGAGTTTAAAAGGAGATAACAAGTAAGTTGTGCCCACAAGTATAATCCACTAGATGCCACTCTTCTCAAGCTATAGGTGGTGGTGGGATATGTCTGCTTAAAATATAAGCAATTAAGTATTTTTTGTTACTAAAAATTAAAATCTTTGTTGTGGAAAAAAGAATTGTCTAATAGATCTTCTGTTTCTTACCAGCTTGTTAGATTTCTTTGGTGACACAAAGCCCACTCTATGATTTCCACTGCAAGGTGAAGGTGAAAAGGAAGGTGGTTAGAGTTGGAGAGTAGTTTTATTTAAATGAAGTTAATATTTACATAAAATAATTAGAAGAGGAAAATGCTTGGTCATTGAGTGGAATCTCTGGTATAAAACTTGAAGAACTTAGTAAGTAAATTTTCCTTCCAGAGCAGATATGCCCTTTCTTTGTATACAGACACTTGATGTCTTTCCCTAGTGTACCACTGACAGCATCCCTGGAAAGAGAACCTAACTGTTGTGACTTCCACTGTTGCACTCTGACTGATACAGTATACTTTTCCTTTTAAAAAGAATTGCAGAAGAATTCTGGAAGAATTCCAGAAGAATTCTTAGCTGGTATCTGCTTATGGTTCAGAGCTTTGCCATGTTTGCTTTCTGAATACTTGATGCCTTATTTTGTATTATTCTTTTTATTATGCCTTCTGTTTTTTTTTTTTGTTGTTGTTTTTTTTTTTTTTAATAGGTTGATTGAGATAGCAGCAAACAGATTCCCTGCCTATTTTGACTCAGATGAAAAGCTGCTCTGTATGACCCGTAGCATCCACCTGTACCGAGAGCTGACCTGTTTCAGTGTACTGAAGAGGTATTCTTTCCCAGAGTTTAAGAAAAGACAATTTTGACTGGATTGTCTATAATAATATTTTTTTGTATCAAAGTTTTATGCAGAATAGTTAATTTGAGACCTTTTCATATG
The DNA here is from genome assembly GCA_013400575.1 of Peucedramus taeniatus. NCBI lineage: Eukaryota > Metazoa > Chordata > Aves > Passeriformes > Fringillidae > Peucedramus > Peucedramus taeniatus. The sequence continues at coordinate 312,999 of WBNO01004119.1, forward strand.
GATACCAGCATAGTCTCCAACAAAGTAACACTGTTACAGAAATATTGACATTGCTCTTTTCATTTCATAGCGTGTGACTAATCCACTTGATGCTTTTTAATTTATGATAGACAATTTCTATGTGATCTGATCCTTATAAGCCTTTAAATGGGAATGTTCATGAGACAGGTATTCTCTTGGATTGTGGAGAGACCATAGTATAGGAGTTACATTTTCCATGAGGTTGAAGTTTGTTCCTCCAAAGCAGTTTACTTCCAGGAAGGTGGAGATTCCTCCAGCAGTGGGAGGGAGGAATCTGTTTAGCAGTTACCAACCTGAGTGCAGTGTTGTATTGTCATATTATTACCTTACATTAATTTGTGAACATATATTGCAATGAAAATTAAGTTATATTTTAGCATCATGTTGTGTTTTGTGTTAGTGGGAGAATTATTATCAGAATAGTTTTTTCTTCTAATACAGCTTTATCAGAGAGCAGCTAGTAGCATATTAGAGAAGCATGAAATGGCTTGTGTTGGAAGAGAGCTTTAAAGATCCTCTTGTTCCAAACCTCCCATCATAGACAGGGATAGCACCCACTTGGTCAGGTTGTTCAGGGCCCCATCCAACTTGGCATTGAACATTTTCAGGAATGGGGCATCCACAGCTTCTCTGGGCACCTGTGCCAGTGCCTCACTACCCACTGAGTAAAGTATTTCTTCCTGAATCTAAATCTCTGTTCTTTTAGTTTAAAGCCATTTCCCCATGTCCTATCACTATCTGCCCATGTAAAAAGTCACTCTCCCTCTTACTCATAAATCCCTTTGAAGTACTGGAAGAACACAGTGAGGCACAGCTTCAATGCCCACTTTACTTGCTGTCTGCCATTCAGGGGTTGTACAGAATATTGTTGCTAGCTACAGATCTTCCAAAACTCTATTGTAGAGAAGTTCTGCCTTGGGCCCACTGAGCCTCAGATTCCTTTTCAAATCTTTTTAATGCATGCAGATGTTAATGGAGGTGTGTGGGAGGAGGGAAAAAAGGGACTGACTTTAAGCTTAATAAAGGAATCTTTATTTTAAAAATGTTAGTGTTATAAAATGTTTTTTTTTTGTGTAAATAATGCTATCAGTGACTTTTTTTTTTTAGGATTATGTCTTTGGAAGAAGAAATTATTTTGAAGAAGGTTAAACTTATAATAATTGATTCTGTTGCTTCAGTTGTCAGAAAGGAGTTTGATACAAAACTCCAGGGCAATCTGGCAGAGAGAAGTAACTTTTTGACTAGAGGAGCATCAGTGCTGAAGTATTTGGCAGAGGAGTTCTCAATACCAGTAAGTTCTTCCTCCTTTTCTAAGTTTTTGCCTTACAACATCAAGTAATAGAGAAGAAGGAGAATGACAGGAAGAAGAAACCAGACAATGATTCTAGCAGAAACTTTTAAGCAGGTACCAGTTGGAATGTAGTTGGGAAATAAAAGAACAGTAATGGTTCTGCTTGGTGTGTTTCTTCTGTGGGTTTTTTGTTTGTTTTAAAAAAATTCTTAGAAATTATTTTTAGTTTTTGTTAATTTGGGACTTTAAATAAGAAATTACTAGAGTCTCCAGCTGTCTCTCAGTGCTTTGGTTTTTTTTTGATTTTTTTCCTTAAATCCTACATTTTCTTGCCATAAAATATTGTTTATCCTGATGATTCCTTTGTGGATCATCACTCTACCTAATGCATGCTCTAGGTAGGTGAAGATTTTTTTTTTTCCTCTGTTTCTTTTACTTAAGTTAATAGAATCTCAAAAAGGCTTATGCTCTGGAACAATGTGAATTGCTTTTGTAGCTGATAATATATGCTAATTCCTGCAGAAGGGAAGGTAACAGCTCAGCAAATCCTTGTCTGTAGACTTGCCCATAAAATGCAAATTAAGACTTGGACACTCAGTGCAAGGACTGGGTAGACCTGATTGAAAAGTGCTGTAGAAGATGTAAACTGTGTATATGTGTTTCTCTGTGTGTTTGTCATGTGTTCCACAAAGGGTCATTTCAAAAGATATCATTGAAACTCAACTCTTTAAAGTATTTCCTGGTATGGGTAACCTTCTCATCACTCCAGTGTAAGAGAGAAGCTGGGGTAAGAATGTGAGTAAGACTAGCAGGGCCTTTTCCACTCCCACCCTCCTGAGGTCACAGAAATGATCACATCAGAAATAGGAAGTGTGGAACTGGCTGATGTAACTTTAGAGGAGTGGATTTCCTTCTGCCATGTGACTTCTAAAGACTTCTGATGGAGAAGATTAGACCCTGCCTAAGTGCCTTTAAAGTTCATGTACAAAAGATACCATCCCAATCAGTGCACCCAGTAAAGTTGATAGTGACTGTTTACAAAGCCAGGAAAGAATTGTCTAATAACATACACTCTGATATTTTGAGAAAGTATTCTTTGAGAAAGGGGAGAAGTTTTATGAGAAGGTACTATTTTTCTCTATTTCTCCATTTTCTTCTTCTTTAGATAGCCCCTGCCCTGCCCTCCACCTTCACTGAAATGGTGAAGCTGAGCTGGATTTGAATCTCTGACATTTCAGGCTGGAGTGTGTTTTCCATCTGAGTGTTGGTGCATACTGCAAAGTCAGTCTGCTGTTCCATGTGTTGCAATAACTTCTCTTACAGACTATCTGAGGTTCTCACTGTAAATAACTGTTGGTATTATTTCAGACGTTTTTACTTACCTAGGAAATAGTAAATATAAATTTGGAACTAAGGACATTAGTAAGGTTGCAAAGTTATTTAGATCACTAATAAATTGGACACATGAATGTAACTCTTCATGGCACAATCAGTGCAACTAAATACTAAATTGGGCAACAATTAGAGAGACTTGGTCTGAGGCTGATAGGATTTGAACTTGAAGTCAATCCTTTTGGGTGTAGCTAAAGGTCTGGTGAAAAATTTTGAGTAGTTGAACAAGGGAATTGGAAATTAGGAGATATCAGCTATACCTCTTAGTGGAGCAGTACATCTGATGTTGACAGTCCAGAGAAGGTAGTGAAAAAGCAGCTTCCAGAGAACAGCCTTGAAAATGAATGGGGGAGAGCAGTCCCCCATAAATAAGGTGCTTATTTTGTTTAGCTTAGCTAAGGAAATGTTAAGAGCTTGTTCATTAGTTAATCTACTTGGTGAAGAGGTATTTGATAAAAGCTTTCTTTGGCTGACACAGGTGTACCACAGTTCTGTGGTTGGAAGATGAATTAAGCAAGTTCAGACTTCAAATAAGGGGTGTGTTCTTACCGGAATAATTAATCATTGGAATGCATTACTAAACATAAATAGCTGCTTATCATGAATATGTTTAAGTGGGCATTCCTCCCCCATTCCCTAAAAGGGAAATGGGTTCAAATAGGGTTAAGTTTGTGGAAACCCTGTGCTACCATGTTATGCCAGAGTTAAAAGGATTTTAATGCAGTTATTTTTGTTGGCATTGTAAACTCTCAGACTTTTTATAATTATGTGTTTGTGTTGTCAGGTTATTGAGTCTGATGTGCAAAAGTGGCTAGTGGTCGTAGTTTTTACCAAACTCAAGGGGAGCTGTTTCAAACCCAGGTAGCTCTATATGGTGTGAAGTATTTGGAAAGAAAGTTGACCTTAATTATACCAAAACTGATGGTGGTTCTTCATTAACCTCTCTGCACCTCTATTTTCAGGATGCAAAATGGGGCAGAACTGTTCATTGGGAGGATGTTGTGAGGATAGGGTCATTACTAATAACAAGGAACTTGTACTGAGTCCAGGGCAATATACAGATGCTCCTTGTGTTTCTTTTTGTTGTTTTCTTGTAAAGTACAAAGAAAAGCAAAGGTTGTTTCTTTTTTTAATTTATGGACATTAGTAAAAGTTAAGTTGTTTCTTAAAAAGTGAAGTATGATGCCTAATCTCATTTTTAGATCTTCTCTTCCTTGTGACTTAGCAGTAAGTCCTGGTTCATTCCAGGCATTTGCAGTGATGCCAGGGCAAGAGGCAGCACAAGGTTTAGTTCACTTAGGGCCAATTGACAGGGGACCTGGCAGCCCTGCTGATGACTGAACAGTCTCTGAAGCTTTTGCCTCCATGGGGCACTACATAGCAGTGTCCCTTTTCCCCTTTCCTGCACAGAGTTGTAACCAAAACATATTTTTTTTTTCCTCCCAGATTTGGTTGGAACTAGCCAGTCAGATCAAAAGCAATTCCGGGAAACTGAGAAGGACAGCTTGATTATCAATGAAACAAAATCCCTTTTCTTTTTGAAATCCCGTGAATATGCAAATCTATATGAAAAATTTATATTACCTTTATATGTTAATAGAGCACCTTGTAACTGAGAGCATTTGGATCTGAATTTGGTCTTCTCTTACAATGTGTGTGGATGCTGTCTACCAGATTACATATTTAAGCAACAGTAATCAGTCCTATATGCTTCCGTGAAGTTTCCTGGCTTCCTTAGCCTTCTGAAAAAGAAAGTAAAATTCGCTTTGGATTTTCTTTTTTCTCTTATTCCATATTCACAGGAAATTGTATATTATTAGTAGATGGTATTTGGTGGAAGTAATTCAGTATTTGTGCTAGTTGAGAGATGTCTCCTTTTCAGTAAAGAGCTAAAACTAAAACCCAATATGACAAGAATTTTTGTTGAGATTTAACTACTTACCTTATAAAATTTGTTGTTCATAGACTCTGATCTTCTAGTCATTAATGCTTCAGAAAATAAGTGAAGCTGGCTAGACATCTCTGTGAAAAAGTACCCCAGAAGTGGCAGTTGCAAAACCAAACTGCTTTAAGCGTTCTTTTAAATGTCAAATTGAGACTGATTATGAAATTTGCTTTGTAAAACCCTAAGGCTAATCAAATTACAACATTTGCTGTCCTTTATGCTTTTGCTTGGATTGTGTTCTTAGATCACTGAAGTGAACCTTTGTTATTTATGATCAATATGTTGGTTATTGTTACCAGCAAATAATAGTATGGTCTGTTCTTCTTTTATTTGTTATTTCTGAAAATATGACGTAACTTAGGATGAGAGACTTTAGTCTCTTGTGTGGTTTTTTAGAGCAAATGAAGGACAAACCTTATGTAATTATTCTCCAATGCTTTTATTTTCTCTGCGATATAAATTAACAGTAATTCAAGAAGACCACAAATTCCACTGGTAATATTTTTCCCCATTTAGAATCGACATGGTCTATTTAAAAACTAAAACTACACTTGATATTTATAATATGACAACAGATCTGTCACAGTCAATTTTCTTTTCACATTCTGATCTCATAGATTTTAGTTTCAGTGCTTCACAATCACTATGTTCCTTAAACTTATACCCGACATTTTAATATACTTTAGAAAGCCAAATGTTTAGCTAAATGTATATTTGCTTTTAGGTTTTTTGTCTCAAAATCACTTCATATGAAGAAATTACTTGACATCTACAGTGCCTTTTCTGCTGTCTTTCGTTAAGTGTGTTTACTTGTCTCATCTTCCTGCAGTAAAGTGTCTCAAAACTGAAGTGCTTCTGTTGGCGCAGAGGGAATATTCAAGCTGTTAGTATTCTTTTTGTTTATAATCAAGTATTCCTGTTTGGCCTCATTCTTGCTTCTTTTTATTTTGTTTCCACATAGACAGTTGCTTGTCACCTCCTCTGCACTTTAGCTGTTGCTGTCCTGATATTTGAAAATTTTCATTTATGGAATGCAAAACAAATTCCAAAATAAAAGATTCCTGAAGAGCGGTTGTTACAATTCCAGCTCCCTTTGAGTTAGAAATAAATATGTAAAGAATTTGGTAAAAATACATAGTTGTTACATTGTGTAGCAACACTGTATGATGACTTTTCCAAAATTATGGGGATACATTAGACTTTGAGGTTATTTTGTCTATATGGGGACTGTAAAGCTGCTGAAATGCAAACTTGGTTTTTATTCTTTGCTATTAAAACTTATTTAATACCAGTGTTACAGAAACTGTAATTGAATTATCTTTACAGGTTTAAAACTAGAATAAAAGAAACTTTACTTGCAAAACTTAGAGAATTGGTTCCACTTTGAAGTTTTCTAGAAAGAGAAATCTCTTGCAAGTTACACCACATTGAATCATGTCTTTCTTTAATGAAGAGTTTATGTTATCAGAAGAAAACATTTTGGAACTGAATTTCCAGAATTTAACTAGCCATATTTAGGCCAGATGTGCTTCAGACTGTTTCTAGTGGTGAGAATTCTGTGGAAAGCATGGGTCCTTTTCTGTTAAGCTGCTGGTATTTATGTATAGTGTTATGTCACTCAAGTTTTAAGCATATTTTGGGTTTATGTATGTAGGTGAACTTGACTACCCTTTCCAGCTGCTAATAGAAGCATCTTCCTATTTCTACATAATCACACTGAACTCTTGGCCATCTGCTTGCTCAAGTTTGAAGTAATAATGTAGTTCTCCTTTCAGTCTGGGGCTGCTACTTGTGTTGTTCCTCTCCCTCTCCCTTCATATGAGTACCCTTCATACATTTTTCCAGGAAATTGCTCTAGGTAGCAGCATGAAAGTTAAAACAATGTGACTGATTAGAAGACACAGTAGAGCATTTGAACCTGCAGAATTTTATTAGGATAATTCACCAGGTTCTCGGAGAAACTGAGTAGTCCTCTGATCAACTCAATAGGATGAAAAGATCCCAGTGTCTTATGCTAATCATACTGTGAACATTATTCACAGAAGCATAAGATTTAGAATAATGTAGATATTGCACAATTTGCTGACTTTTATTCTTCAGTATGAAACAAAGAATTAAGTAGACCTGCCTTTGTTCTGAGCCATGAAAAACAGTAGTTAATTTGTTTCCTAAGTCAGGAAGATTACTTCCAAAACTAACTTTCTTCTTAGAAAACCCAATTCTTGTTCTCTTCAAGATGTTTCACTTCCCCTGTACCAAAATTCATGTTGGTTTTCATATCCTCATTAAATGGTGAAGGGAGCAACATTAGAAAATGGTATTTGTGTGAGCTGTATCGGAACGTTTGGTTTCAAACATATTCTTTTTTGGTATAAAGAGGAGCACCTAACCACTGTGCTTTATCTGCTTAAGGAACAAATAGTTTTTGAAATGAGTGTGGTGATGCAGTGGAGCAGGTTGATCAGAGAAGTTGCAGTGTACCATCCCTGGAAGTTTTTAAGGCCAGGTTGGATGAGCAACCTTATCTAGCAGAAGGTTCCCAGCCCATGGCAGAGGAGTTGGAGCTAGATGATCTTTAAGGTCCCCTCCAACCCAAACCATTTTATGATGCTTAGATTTCCTACCATGTTATACTTAGCAATACTTTCATGCCCAGAACTGAGTCTATAGCTTTGGATTTTTTAATTATTAAAATGTTAGCCTTTATTTTTTTATGAACACCTGCTTAAAAAGTAAATGTCAGAATTTCACATTTATATGAACAGTGCAATTTGTAAAGGGTGATTTGGCATGAATTTTAATTTTTGTTGTTGTTTATTTGGGAAGCCAAGATGATTAAGGGGCACTTACAGAACAGTGTTCTTTCTTTGCCCTTGCTAAAACTTCATAAACTCAGTTTTTATTGGCAGACTGTTTGTTTCAATTATTCCTCCACTCCACAGTATTGAGCAAAAACCAATTTTGATAAAAGGGGGTAAATTCAACTGTGTAGTGTTGTAAGAGTGGTAAAGGTAGATGGCTTTGTCTTCTTGTTGGTTGTTAAAAGTTATCCTCAGAAGGCACACAGCTTTGTTTTAGTTTAAAATGGCTGGTTAAAATGTAATTATAACGATCTTCAGTACTGCTGCCATTTGTGTTCTTTTTTAAATGTGCCTGGAGAATATATATTTATGCAGTTTATGGCCTGACACTGTTCCTTTTGGACCATCTATACCATAAAATGTTTTTTACTGCTGAGGAAAAGGAATGAGAAATGGTAGAGCAATGTTTCCTGTTTTCATGTGGTGGTGAAGTATAGCAAAGGAGGTAGTTTAAAGTTACATGATACTTGAATTCAGTTTGTTTTTTCTTTTAAAATATTCCCTTCATTGCTTTTTCCATTTTACAGTGCAAGTGACTTTGCCAAAAGCTATCATTCTGCACAATTGCACATATGAAATTATGTAGAAGGAACACACCAGGATTAACATATAGGAGAGGGAGTTGAAAGGAATCAGATTTTATTGCCAGGTTTATTTTTGATCTGCTATATGATTATGCACAATATTTGCTATAAAGTAGGGCAGGCATTTTCTCTGATATCTGCCTTGACTTGAATTTTTGAAAGACTTCTTCCAAAGTAAATAAACAGTTTCTTGTATTTTCTAACCCTTGTTGTTGTTGCACTTCTCTGGGTTGTCTTCAGTTGATTGACATAATCTTGAAAGTGAGGTGCCCAGAAGTGGACAATATTCCAGCTGAATCTCTAGCAAAGTTTAGGTATGGAGAAGGATTTATTCTCATGTCTTGCAGGACATCTTTATGATTATACATTGTAACAGTTTGCTTTCTTTGCAACAGCCTGATGCTGTTTACTTACCAGTTATTAGAATCTTGGATCTACATCTGCTGACTTTGTTGCTTAGCTAGTTGCTCCTTCTATTGTTATTTTTCCTGACTTGCCAAGATGATTTTGAATTCTAATCTCATGGTTTACTTGCAGTCTCCTCCCTGCTTACCTGTTTTTGCAAGAAAAATGATCATTCATTCTGTTACAGATTCTTTGTGTAACTATTGGATGGAACCAGACTTCATGCTGACAGTACCATTTTATTCAATGAGAGACCTTTAAACACAGATAACTGCTATGTGTCATTTTAGAATAAACTTTGCATAGATTAATCTAGGTTATAGTTTTCTAGTTGTAGTGACATACCTATATATGATGTTCTACTGCTAAAATAAAAATACAGTATTTGTATAAAAATACTGTGGATTTTTTTGTTTGGGATGTTTTTGTTTTGTTTTTTTCCCCTGCCTTATCACATTGTTATTTTGTATGTGCTGTAAAAAACAATGGTTAATTGTACTAGTGAGCTTTTATGCCTTGTCTTGGGAGTTTAGGGTTTGACATGATGTACTGTTTTGACTGTATGAAAAACTGCCTGAACCTTTGGGCCAATGATCTATTTGTGACTCTGCAGAGAAGTACTTATGTTTTGAGTATTCAGTGCTTTTTGAAGTTTTTCTTGTGCTTCTTCCTTATCCTCTGATTTTATTTAAACTGTAAGTTCTCTAGGAATATTTCTGCATTTGCATCATTTATAGCTGAAAGTAATTCTAGTCTTTAGACATGATAGCAGTGCAAAGAATAGTTGACCAGATTGCAAGTTGTTAGAAAATCTTGATGGGTCTTGAGCTCCTTGTTGAATCTTGAGCTCCTGTATGAGCTCAGTATACACAAATTAGTGATTTGATTTCCAGATTCTCTAGTGTTAGTTTGCTTTTTGGTTACTCAGCCCTAGGACTTCTGGGAATAATGAGGACCAGCTCTGCAATTATTACTCCTAAGTAATACTGTACCAGCTCCCCTGAGGCATAAAGGGATGGGGATAAAACAAAATTAAGATTAGGCAATGCATATGTCTCTTATAATACAAATGTCCCCAGAGATCAAAAGTAAAATTTTACTTTATTGGAAACTGGGGGTAATAGAAATGTGGGTACCACTTCCCTCTTTATGTCTACAGGAATGCTTTGTGAGAACACTACAGTCATGTGGAACTAGGTGTACTGCTGGGGCTGCTTTTTGATCAGTTTGGTCTGGAAGCTCCATGATGCAGTCTGCTTGCTACTGTTAACTGCAGAACCTGCCTTTTGCAGTCTGCACAATTTCCTTCTTTCCACATGTAATAACAGACAACCAGACTAAACTATTGTAGCTAGATGGTTGATGAGCCTGTGCTGCCTTGAAAATAGGAATGTCTAGATTTGCAGGGCAAGCTTCTCAGCCTGCGCTTTTTCTTCTGCTGTTGAAGCTCTTGCATATTAGAAGAGCTCTTTGTTTTGCTCTGATTTCCTTACTCTGTTTTGTTTGGAATTGGAATCTATGAGCTGTAACATAAGGTCTCCTGAGAAACTTCGTTCTGACTTTTGTACAAGACTACATCTTCTTTATTGAGAACAAGTATGTTTTATATCATTGTTCTCTGAAGTTTCAGCTATATGTGTTGATTTTTTCACCCCAGTTTTCTATTTAAAGTAGAAAACCCGTAATTTTGAAAGCTTTTTAATTAATTTGGCAGTAATTGAGTATAAAATGGAGGGGGAGCCATTTCAAATACAGATTCCTTTGAGAGTCCGCATGATCTCATCAACCTCATCAAAATTGTCATGTTACCTCTCTAAAATGCATAGCTACATCTCATTTGAGAATATAGCATTTCTGCTGTAATATAGTAAGTAAACAAAATGAGATTTAAAGGTTTTTATTGAATAGGGCTGAACAGTTTTCTGCAAAGTTCTGATTAGACAGGAATGAATGAACTGCTGGTTTTTCTTGTTGAGACTACATCTGAATTTTGGTAATGGCAGTATCTCTTTCCATCTGAATGATCCTAACATTTGATACTCCAATTTGGATAAGCTGTATTGCCCACCCCGTCGTTAAAGTAACTTTCTTTG